>OU342745.1:185863380-185948644 GCA_910589775.1 Avena eriantha | reverse complement strand
AGAGGTTATTACTGAAGTAATAACTTACAAGACTCAAAGAAACACAAACAAACAAAAGCAAAAAAAATTGGGTTGTCTCCAAAAAAGCTCTTTCTTTATAGCCATTAAGATGGACATGATAATTTTGATGCAGCTCACATGGGAATATGAATTGAAGTGAAAGAAAGCATTAAGAAGCAAAAATGCAGGCATTTAAGTCTAACCCACTTCCTACGCAAGGGAATGTTGTAAACAAACAAGTTGTTGAAACCAGAGGCTACTAGCATAGGAAGGCAAAAGAAGTGCAACATAAAAACTTTCAGCATAAAACGAGGAAACTTGATATTAATGAGATGCATAAGACACTTTCCCTCTCTCTCATAATAATTTCAGTATCGTGCATAAACTTAACAATATAGCTATCAAAAGGACTATCGTAGCAATGATCACTTATTCTAACAGAAACACAGGGATACTAGCTCTCATAACACTACTTTTTGTGAAATAATATTAGAGGTATCCTTACAAAGGATAGTGTGTCCCTCTTCTACATATTTATTGACAAAGTCTTTCACATTTGCTATTATAGGTTCATCATCCATTGTTTATCAGGTTCAACATCTTTATTTGTACTTTCATTAACCATACTAGTTATCATAGAATGTGTCCTTTATCCTTACAATGCGAAAGGGATGTTCTCAATGTAAGGTTTAGGTAAGACATGCATTAGTAGTATAAAACTTTCATGTATTTCTTGCAGGAACACTCTTAGCAATATCTCGTTATAAGGTGAATGATAGCTTATTCCACTTTTGTAAGGCACTTCAATGTAGGAACAGAAAGCCTTAAAATAAGAAGCAATAGCTTGAGGAGTTTAGGACCATAAGCCTTTTTAAATATTTGAAAGATCGTCAGTTCCCATAAAAAAGATGCAATGCAATCATAAATCATAATTATACCTTACTTCCTTCCTTTGTAATTCTCCCATGCTTCTCATTGACTTGAATATGGTCTAGAAGATCCCATTTAGCTTCTTCTTCCATGCGAGTGAATGATCCAGCGCAAGAAGCATCCAGTAAATCCTTATCATGTAGAGGGAGCCTTGCATAAAAGTTATTGATAATAGTATTGTTGGGGAGCTCATGAATGGGACATTTGAGCATTAGTAACTTCAATCTCCCCCAAGCTTGAGCATTAGTCTCTCCATCAAGAGGCCAAAGTTGTATATTTGATTCTGATCTTTATGAATCTCACTAGGAGGATAAAACTTTTAATAAAGGAGAGGCACTATTTCCTCCCATTTCGAAGCTTGACCATTCTTCATCAGCTTATACCATTCCTCAGCTCTTTCTTTCAGTGATAAAGAGTAAATGATCACGATCAATATAGTAGTTATCCATAACACGATCAACAATTCTTGTAGGTATTTTAAAAGCATCATTCTCAGCAGGTGGTGGTTCATCTACTACCTTAGCAGTGGTAGTAGCATTACCAAATAAGAAACTCAGCGAATTATCCATAACGAAAATAAAGCAACTAACAGAAGTAAAAAATACTCATAGTAGAAGTTTCCTTTACCAGTTCCACTCTCCAATAGCGCTTCACTCCCCGCCAACGGTGCCAGAAAATAGTCTTGATGACCCACAAGTATAGGGGGTGTATCGCAGTATTTCGAGAAGTAAGAGTGTCGAACCCAACGAGGAGCAAAATGGAAGTATCAAAGCATTGCATGAATCAATGGACGTATCAAAGCATGGCATGAATGAATGGACGTATCAAGCATGGGATGAATCAATGGATGTATCAAAGCATGGCATGAATCAATTTGGTTTTCACACATATTGAATTGGTTTGATCTTGTTCACAAATTTGATCATAGATCTTCTTTGGGAAAACTAAATCTAATATTGAAGAACAAGACTATCTATTTAGTTGTTTTTCACCATGATCATGATTCCTTGTACTTCACTTATACCTGCAATTTAAATTGCTTGATGTATATTGGACATACTTTTCATGTGAACAACAATAATACAACATGGTATATATACATATACTTTGTGTACCCGTTGTTCTTTTTGTTTGTTCCACTTTCAGCTTACCCAAAGCCGTGGACGGCTTTTCATGAAGAAAGGGAGGATGATGAGGATATATACAGGGATTATGATGATTCTAACTGCTTGAACTAGAAGGAAATATTGCATCAAATAAAATAATGACTATCAGGTGAATTCATTCCTAGTTGACCATGTTGCTTTCATTTATAAGAACTTTATATTCCCTAAGTCTTTGTGCTATTGTATGATCAGGTACATGGGAGAAGAAGGCATAGCATGGAGCAAGGAGATGAAGCATATGGAGCATGGCATGTTGATCAATGAAGAATGCACGAGGGAGGAGAGGGAGGAAGCGCAAGGAGCTACCAAGAAGAAGATCAACACATGGCAGGATCTCTTCTGCGGCAGAGAAACGCACAAAAATAGAGTTCTTTTCTGCCACGGCAGGCTGCTGCGGGCAGAGAAGCAGGCCCAATGTCTGCCACGGCAGAACCCTGAGCCGAACCCAACTTTGGGTCTGTTTGTATCCTAGTTAGGTGGGAGCAAGTCATCCCAAGCTTATGCCGCCGCCCCCCAACCCTCTTAAATAGATGTGACACCATAGAAGTTAGGTTTTAGACCACGTTAAAATATTTTGGAGTTGTTTCTTTCATGGAACCTCTAGAATGACTTGTGATCAATTTTACCAATTGCAATTGAGTGTGATCTGTTGTTCCACTGGGAATTAGTAGATTGCAAACTACCGTTCGTGGTCGACGGCTACGTGCCAAGAGCGTGGTGGTGTGAATATCCCACAATGTTTGAGAGCTGTTGCATTGGCATTAGGGTTGGAGCGGGAGAGATCATAGATACATGCTAGTTATCTATCATCCACCATCATCATCAACAAGTGCTTGATGATAAGATCGAGCCACCCCATATCAACCATGGTGTAGGTGCGGACGTCCATCACGACGATGACGAGGAGGAGGATCTTGGAAAGCTTCGTGTTGGGGACGAACGTTTTCCTCCAAGTTGGAGTCATCACTTGTTGTGTTAAGTATGTGTCACGGGCGGTGGTGGTGTATTTCAGGTTTCGCTTGTGGTTGTGCTTGTTGGATCACTAGAGCCCTTGCGTGATGACGTTGTCCTTCATGCCTTGCTTAGGGCCTTGAGGAGAAATCACCAGCATAGCTTGACGTTGCGACGTGCCATGGTGAAGGTACATAGTTCGAAGTGCTTCCATCTTCAACCACGGGGGCGTCATTGTGTCTTGGAGCACTTGGATGACGATCTTGACGACGAGGAGAATGGTGGCACGATGAGCTTGAAGAGCTTGATGCACGTGAGTGCAGTCTCGTCATTTCGTTGATGAGGACTCGAAGCTTGTAATTTGTGCGACGGAGCGTTGGAGCGCTTCATTTTGATGGCCAAAGTTGTGATGCATCGCTTGCATTTGTCATTCGAGGCCATCGAAGTGGTTGTCAATGTTCTCGAACTCGGCTTGCGTCTCGCCAAATTGTTCATCTTGTCGCGTCTCAAGAGCTTGGCAACATTCACGGAACTCTTGTCGGATGATGTAGTGATTTGCACGCATCATGTACGGTCCATGTTCTTCTTCTTGGGGAGGTGGTTGGCTCGACTTACGGTGCCTATCCATCATGCAAAACACGCAAGGATTGTATATGGAAGTGGAATATGGTGGTGTTAGCCTTGTACCTCACCTTGGGGATTGCACCGAACTAGAAACCACAAGTGAGAGCTATAAGTGTGCAAAGTGAAATCGCAAAGAAAGCTCACACTAAAGAAAGAACTAACTCTCAAAACTTTTGGTGGTAGGTTAGGACTGTGGAATGCCAAAGAACCAACCAAAAGAAAAGGGATAGTAAAAAGTGGGTAAAATCCAAACAAAACTCAAGTCAAAGCAAAAGGTCAATAACTCAAAAGGGGTGATGGCAACCTACGACTATATACACACACGTGGAGATTGTGGGATTGACAAGACTATGAAAATGAGCAAACAAAATGTCCTAATGAAGACTACGCTAGGTGTCATGCCAATGCAAGGAGAGACCGTGGCTCGTTTGCAAAGAAGAAAAATGAGCAACGGATTTGTGCACTTGCCTTGGGGCGCTCTTGTTTCTCTCTTGCTTACAAGCTTTGAGACTCTCATACTTGCTATTGCTCTTGCACTCTCACTATCCAAGGACAAATGCATAATGCTCAAGCAAACACAAGATGAGCCACTCTCGTGGGATAGGTACACACAAATGAAGATAGGGGTTAACAAGGTGACGTAAGTTATACCTTGACGTCAGCTGTGCAGGATGATGTTCGTGGGTCGTGGTGTCGATGAGCACGGAAGTTGTCGATGCAGAAGCTTCTTGTTAGTTAGCAACACGCACACGGGCACAAACAAACAAGAGGAAACTAGACAATGCAAGATAAGAGGAAAAACTGTCAAAATTAGGCGTCAGGGTTGGAGACTCCGGGGTCTCGGGCCGGAAACTCCGATACAGGCCAGAGACTCCGGTGTGCTTAGGTCGGAAACTCCGGTGTGGGCCAGAGACTCTGGTCTATAGGTCCGAAAACTCCGGTCTAAAGGCAGAGCTCGAACTGCTTGTATTCTTGTGCGGAAGCCCACACCTTGGGTTATCAAATCCGTGAAAAATTGGCCAAATTGGGCTGGGAAAACACATGATAAAGCTGGACCAATACCTAAGACAAGATTTGGTCGGATCAAAAGCACAAATAACACTCCCAATCAAGAGATCGATCCAAATGCAAATTTGGGGCTCTTTTTGGGGGATTTTTGAATTTTTGGTGGATAGAAGAAATATTTGTGGGGGAATTCGTGAAGAACGAAGCTCTTGATACCAATATGTTGAGGGTCAACCTCGAGGGTGGCCCGATCTTTCATGAATCCCATTCAAATCGAGGATGGAGTGCGGGGAAATGAGAGGAGGGATGAACACGACGAACTCACGCACGAAAAACACGATGAACACACTCACACAAAACCACGATACACACCAATATCTCACGCTGGCCGTGACCGGTCTGACGTAATCCCTAGGATCAGCGTCGGGCGGAGGACTCTCTCTCTAACCAGCACGACGAGTAGGGAGACTCGGTGAGATCTTGACGTCTAGGCAAAGGGACTCCAATGCCTAGGTCTTGTACAACAAGGGAGGCACAATGCAAACTCCAACGAGGTTTGTGATATTTTGGTGTTCCTCAATCAAGTAGCATGAGGAAAGAATTAGATAGATCTCCAAGGGGTGTCCACAAATTCCAAATATCATGCCTAGGGTTTACAATAGAGGTAGGGGACTATATATAGGCCAACCACTAAGTCAGGGGTACTTTAGAGATAGGTAAGTTCTTGACAGACTAAGGAGTACATGTCCCGAAGGCCCAAAGGCTTTTACATGCCTAGGGATGCTCGGTCCGGAGACTCCGGTGTGGTGGACCGGAGACTCTGGTCTGGACCAGAGATTCCGGCCGATCTTCAGTCCATCTTCGGAGTGGCCATCTGAGTGTCCTCGAGCTCGATTTGGTGGTCGGTCTGGAGATGGGCTGGAGACTCCGGTGTCTCAGTATGGAGACTCCGGTCTGTTAGGCCGGAGACTCCGGTTTGAGCAACTCCAGCAGCTTCTTCTTGTTGACCTGCTCCTTCCACTTCATCCATAGGATCTTGGTAAGGCATCGGGGCTTCATAGCTGAGAATGCATAGTGTATTTGCATGAAGTAGCAAGCCATCAAAGGATGTGTTAAAGTCACATGATGAGAGGAGCGAATTCACCTTAGCTTGGAGGAGCTTGGCTCGGGCACGAGTCATGGGTCCACTTGGGGGACTTGGTGGTTTAGATGTAGGAGCATCCATAGGATGGGCTCCATCAGAAGTCAATGTTTATTAGCTTTGAATATTGCTCGTTCGATCTTATTTTCCATTCTAGCATCTAGAAGATAAGTATTATTGATAGTCTTTAGCACACTGAATGATATGCACAAACCTCAAAGAACACTTCTCCATCATTCTAGAATCTTTTCAGTCATTTCTCTAGACCAGGTTACCAAAATTTACAAGTATTAGGTATAACTAATAAACATTGACCTGTACAAGATACAAAGTACAAGAATCAAATATACACCCACACTTTATTAATGTTGATCAAATTTATAATTTTATGAGATTTACATATTATATAATCTTGGCACTATATAGTGTACAAATAACTTTGAACTTTGACCGTTGGAGCAAGACAGGCAAATCCTAGCACTGCTAACCCTTGGATCTTAATTCTATCCATTCTAGCATCTAGAAGATATTATCCATAGTCTTTAGCACACTAAACGATATGCACAAACCTCAAAACACACTTCTCAATAATTCTAGAATGGTCTTCGTCATTTCTCTAGAGCATGGCGAGTACTATTAGGTAGCTAATAGGTTGATTACTACTACATGATACAAAGTACAAGAACCAAATATACAATGGATATTCTATGGACATGGCTCAAAATTATAATTATTTTTTTAGTTTCACCTATTATAGTTTTATAGTACTCCTATTTATCTGAGTTGGGCGAGCTGGCTTGAGGATTGACATCCCTTTATTTCGGCATGTGGGTTCAAATCCTTCGTGTGCGAGAAATGCGATTCAACCGTGCATGCTATCTAGGGAGGGAGAAATGTGAGTTGACGTCCTTTCCTGTAACATAGGCTACATGATGAGACAATAAAATACTGAGCCTGGACGTAACAGCTTGCTAGTCTAGCTGACATGGGTATGATTAATCGAATGCTCACTATTTGTTACCCTACATCGGGTAAAAGGCCTACGGCCCATGAAGATTCCAGAAAACAGTCCAAGGAAGCAACTGACAAAGGCTTTGATTGTATTTGGAAAGAAACTATGAACCGACATTGTGTTGGTATTGTAATTACACGTGTATGAAACCTATCCACATATAGCTTTGAGACCCGCCTATTATATATAGGACGGGAGAAGCCCAAGCGAGGGTACCGAAATCTAGAGGACAACTTGTAATGGTGCATTTTCCCAATATTCAGGCGACTTTGTCTTCATTGTTTTCCTGACATCCGAAGAAATCCCAGCGTTCTCTTTTTCGCAAAACCCTAAGTCCATCACCATGGGCATTACCGAGGTTACCCCTAGTCAATTTGCGTCGTCTGTGGGAAACTTGAGCACTAGAAACACGGATTCGGCGGAACGCTCTCCACCAAGCATCAACTCGACAAAAGCATATCCATGCCTGCCCACCCTTGTATTAGTAACCGCCGATTTCAACGAAGGATCCGATCTAATCATCAGAAGCCTCCACTTCCAAGCAGACAACATGCAAGAATTGCTGTGGTGGCCCAGCATACCACTACATATGTAGTACACTATAGTTGTTGACATGATACCCATAGAACACCGTTCTGTAAATATCACATCCCTTAGAGCGGTACAACAGAAATATTGTGGGTCCAAATTACATACATACACACTTCATTATTATTACAATACAAGAAGTTCGAGACTTAAAAAGGTTCAAACTTACAAACCAAATAACTTATCTCATAAGTTTAGCGGATGAACGAAAAACACAACGGTAAGTAAGACGTGAGCTCAACAGCTTATTCTATAGAGTTTGGGTTGCTCGGCTCAACTAGGTAACTAGAGTACGTCCTGACAACTACTCTGACTCGTTGTCTTCAGCTCCATATTGTATCCCGTAGTCGACTCCTTCCATTCCACTGGATAGGTCTGGCTCTTCGTAGTAGACGTTGTTCTGGACCTGCGTAGCATACACCTGGTCATTCTTCTGGCCCTCAAAGTCTAGCAAGGGGTTCAAAGGAAAGGGTGAGTAACAGTGTTACCCAGCAAGTTCATTATATGCAAGGTGGGAAGTTGGATGCTCTATTTACCACCTCGGACTATCAATCCTTGGCTCCATGAAGTTTTCATAATCATTTCTTCAAAGATTGATTTTAATTATCAAAAACTATGCCCATCAGCCTTCACAGGTTTACCAGAACTTCATGGAGTTCCGTTCCTGCCACGCTCGTAGCTCCTTCCCGGAAAAGGGAGTAACAAGTTACAGTTCTTACACTCTACAGAGGTGTGTCGCTTTACCCATGAGAGTCAACTCCTTGTGCACAACCGGGCGTACTTTCCCGTCCACAATTCCATGATGTGGGACCCAGTAGGTGATCCAAGCCACTCACTACCCTCTCTGCGACCCCATATATCTGCACGATCCTTTGGGTCGAGCTACATCTCCGTTAAGCCCCCTTTCGGGCAAGCTACAACCCTGATGAGTTCCCGAAGACTCTATGAGCTGGTTATGCCCCTAGCAAACTCCATAAAGGTTTGACTATACCTCTCACAGCCGCTCACAGATAATCTAGACACCAAAACCGTGGGGCCTAAGGGTGCCCACCCATATGTTGGATCCGTCGAAGGAATCACAACGTCACGTTAAGGTCATGTCGCCTACATATGAAAGGAAGAAGATACAACTGACTTCTCTGTCCCATTCCAAATCTCATGGTTAACGCGTAATATACGGTGCTAGAATCACTGATGTCATGGGTTGTTAACTCCTATGATGACTCGTTCAATTGGAAACCTAAGTTCCATTGCCAATCTTAGATTTACCATCACTTAGGATGATAACCACATCTTATTTATTTGAAAAGATAATATTTTCTTTCTCTAGATCATAGATGATAACACACAATTTGCAATATCTTTGATAAAGACTCTTCAAAGGACATGAGCAAGTGATGAACTTGCCTTGTGACTGCAAGGTAGCGAAGTTAGATGCTTCCACCTGACCTTGAGCTCCGGTTTCTACAAAGAAGCTTTATTGCCCGGTAAGGACAATATTTAAAGAAGCAATATGCAATGCATATTAATGTCATGCAATGGTTTATTATTTACATATTTGGGTGTTTTACCCTTTTAGTAAAAGTTTGTTATTTTTTTAATTAAAATAAAAGTATTACTTAAAGTTTTTTAAAATCTTCATAATTATTATATTTAGTATTTTTATAGTGATTATTATTATTTTAAGAGTTTAAAATTGAATTTATTTAATTTTTAACTGTTTTAAATATTTCACTAAAATTCTTTTAAGGAAATAAGACTTTATTTCTATCACACTTAATTTACCTTTCAAAAATACAAACTAGTATTTTTCTATAATAGCATTCCTTTTTAGAATTTTAAAAATGAAGTTTATTCAATTTTATGTGTTAGGTAAATTTTTATAAAATTCCAAAGGAATATATACCTTAATAATAATAATTTTAAATTTAATTACTTAAAATTCCATTTAGTATTTTTCTTAAATAGAGGACATTTTTAGAAGTCCATTAATATTTTATTTATATTTTTAGTATTTTTTTTATTTCTTAGAACTAGTTAAGTCCTAGGGATATTTTGGTCATTTGGTAATTTAATTAGATGTTTTTCTTTTAAAACTGGACCTAGCCCATTTGGCTGGCCCAGCCCTGACTCGGCCCAACTGGGCTGGTCAAACCCCCTCTGTTACGAGCGGCCCAGTACCACTCGATTTTTCTCTTTCTCTCTCTCGTTCACCCTCTGGCTCGTCCCCGTAGAGCCGCCGCGATGCCGACGCTGTCGCCGCTCAATTCCTGCCACCCTGGTCTAGTCCGGCCGCAGCCATGGTGTGTGGCGAGATAGCTGACGCTGCTCCGCCATCTGGTCCTATTCGATTTGTCTGTGAGCCCTTCTCCCGTCCAGACTGACTCCACCCGAACCCTAGGGTTTGGGGTTGCTGTCGATGTGGAGTACCGCCGCCGTGGTGGTGCTGTGCTGGGCTCCTGGCTATCCAGTGGTGCCTCCGCTGCTGCCTGTTTGGCTGTGGCTACGGTGCCAAGGCTTGGCATGGGTTTGCAGCGCCCTCGGGTGCTCCCCGTGCTATCGTGTGCGCTCGCCGGTGTCTCTTCTTCCTCTTCTAACTACAGCAAGGATCACGGGTGAGTTCTTCTCCTCTCCCTCTCTTATTATCTGGCTTACCTTGCTACCCTCTGAGTGCTTGAAATATTTGAATCCTAATTAAATCTATCCATGACACTAGGGTTCATCCCTTGATGCCTTGTTTATTTGAGGTGGTTCCCTACTGAATCTAGTTGTGTAGGGTTCACTGCTATGCGGTGGTTCTCAGTGTTGATAGTTATTTCTGTCAGTAATCAGTTAACTGAACATTACTTATTGTCCTATATCATGGCTATGATTTGGGTTGAGATTAGTTCTCTGATTCTTGGGGATATGCTTTGTAGGGAAGAATTGTAGTTGGATATTTAATCCAATTACTCTCTCATACTTGCCTATGATAAGATTCGGATATATCAAATATGATTCCTAATTGTTATGTTTAGGAAAATAATTAGATGTTCTGTTGCAACATTGGATTATGGAATCCCTGGTAGAAACTACTTGGTTAAGATAGGCTCTCGTGACACCCTCAATTGAGTGGCACACAGGCTATATCTCAATACTGGGCTGTTTTTATTTATGTTCTATAATGTCTGAAAGTTGCAGAACATTTTATTTTATAAATTAGCATGTGATGCTGGTCTGAGGCAAAGCTATAGAAAAGTAGCTATTTTCACCTGCTTTACCTCTTTGATGATCTGTGATGGATACCTCAAGTATCAGTCCTACAGTGCTTAAGAAAATGATTTGATAGGTTGTTGTAAGAATAACACGGTGGATCCTTACTATTTAAGATAAGGTTTTTAAGATGTGTCATTTCTGAGGTGCTACCATCCATAGGATCTGCCCATAATTATCTACTTAAGACTGTTGTCAAGTTGGCTGTAGAAATCTGTGTATCTTTTCCAAGATCAATGATGCATAGGCTGAGATCTTGGTATTGTTTGCAAAGATGGATTGTTTGGATTTAGTTCAAATCCCTCTATGATGGATACACCCCACTTGGGTGAATCTGAGAGGATCATGTATTAAACAACACATGCTCACCGGAGAATTAACATGTGATGGTTTTATATAACTCACCACACAGATTACTTGCTGCTACTCTGATGGTGTTGCTTGTGGCATGATCTGGTGGTCTGGTTCTTGCCGGTTTGATCTTGTGGTCTGGTTCTTGCTGGCCTGATCCTGGCCTGCACCTCCTGGTGCTGCGCCTGCTCCTCCTAGTCTCTTGTGACCTGGAACTTGCCCTTGCTGTCCTCCTGTGCCACCCCATCTTATCTCACCATCTTGTGGTGATCTGGTGGTTGATTTGGTAGATTGGCTAGTGGTTTTGTGAAAGCTTTGGAAAGCTCAAAGAACTCTGAGCGTGTGCTAGAGAAGGAGAGATGTGTTGCCTGTAAATGTGCTTCGACTGAGTGCTCAGTTGGAGTGCTTGTACTGCTGCTGTTGTTTTGATAGCACACTCCATGCACTTTGGTGACTGTGATGATGGTTGCGTGGTCTGGTCGTGTGGATCAGTTCAAGTGAAGATATCTCCACCTGTTACCCTTTTACTAGTTACTGCCCTGGTGAAACTTGCCCCTCTTTTATTACTCTATGATGTAATATAAACAATGCATTCCACTATTCCCCACTGAGAGTAAAACTACTGACTAACCCTTTATTTTCCTTTTAGTTGTTTTATGTTATTTGCAGGAACAAGATCTGGATATACAAGATTTAGTATAGGAGTAGATATGTAGTATAGGATTTAGTTGTAACCTTCTTTTTATTCTTTTTGTAAAGAATCATGTAAAGATATTATTATAAGTTAATAAACTTTTATTTCTATTCTCTGTAATATCCTGTTTTTGGTGTATTTATCACCATTTGTAATATTATTATGGAATCAGAAAATAGGAATTCATTTCTTATTTAATTTTCCTTTTCTTAAATCCTTACTGTTGTCTACTATATCTATAATTTAACCAAATAATGTTAAGGTATTTTGGAAAAACAATTCCATATTACACACTTCAAATTTTCAAATACTTCCAAATTGATTTAAATTTCACACTTGAATTCAAAATAACTTCCCCAAAGACTCAATAATTCCTAAAGGTAATGTCAAAATTCTTAGCACTCACCAACAAGACCTATTTCTACCTCCAGTTAGTGAAACAAACTCTGATCCCTTTAGGTTTTTGTTTGGCGAAATATTTACCCAGATTTTACAGATGCATGCATGCATAAACTTAGATTCCTATTTCTACCCTTTGTTGGATCCTAATGCTGGGGTGTTACAATCACCCTTCGGCCCTGATCGCATCAGAACTGTCGGTGGGAAAAGCTGTACCAGCCTCATCCGTTGGATCCTCCACGGACACCATAGCACATATCAAAGCAAGAGAAGAAGGTCACCCACCAATTCCACTACACAAAGCAACCCCGACAAACTCAGAACCCGAAGAAAGCAATGAAAACATCGACTTTGAAGAAAGGATGGCGACAATCTATCCAGAACTACGATCTCGGAGTACCACCAACACACCCACAGAAGGAAAAGACGCCCCACCAGGCCACGCACAACAAGCCACCAAGTGTACATGATCAACGGAGATACCTCAACACCACGCGACAAAAACGGTAACCCTATTATCAACCCCGATGATATTTTATCAAATGACCATGCAGGAACCCACGACAATGAAGGAGCACACACAAACGGAGGAGAAACAACAAACAATCACATAATCCAAGGAGGAGGTGGAGAACCTCGCACAAGAGAGAGACAAGGACTTCAGCTACTAGCATCGGCATGGCAAAAATCAAAGGAGGCAATTTCGGGAGCAGTCCCAATGATAGCAGATGCTTCACATGAGGATCTATTGGCCTACCAATACTCTTCTCCACCACAAGAACAGAGATCTACTCCGGATGGAAAGGCAACTTGATGAAAGGAAAAGATTAGCCGATGAATCCAGTTTACGACGGGCATAATTAAGTTCTACTAGAGGATCTAGGAGTGTAACAGGAGCAGCACCACCAAGAAGGCCAACATCTCGACTACAGAATATCCCTAAAGCAGAAAGAAGTGGAATCATCCGAGATCTCGATCTATCATTCATGTAAATTGATCAAGCAGGAAACATCAAAGCAAAATGAGCTCAGGCAGCCATCGTGGCCACACAAACATACCTAATCACCACTCAACCCGCACCCGACGATCCGCATGTGGCCCTTCACTGTTCCACCCTGATGAATCTCGGCATGGTAGGAGCCTCACTTGAGGAAGCAGAACAAGGACTCGCACAAAGATCTCCACACCGTCACAACAGTCCTCGGCAAGTAGGACACACCCGATGATCTCGATCACCACACCAGGCGCATCTCGTAGGATCCGAGCCACTAGGCAATACAAGGAACGAAAATACCCAGCACAGGAGCAGCGGACCCAGAGATGAAAGCCGGAGTCGACGATATCACGATGGATACGACGAAGACGATCACGAGCTATGCGGGGATAGCTGTTTCACGCAGAGGATTCGCAAGGCCTCAGTACCCAAGGACTTCAAACTTCCACATGATTGACATAAATACGATGGACTACAAGAACCCGAAGATTGGTTAGCAGACTATTTAGCCACCGTCAAATTACAGGGTGGCTCCACAACTACCGCAATGCAAAGTCTACAACTACACGTCACCAACGTCGCCAGATCATGGCTCAAGCAGTTACCTGAAGATTCAATTGGTAGCTAGAATGATCTGGAAGATAAGTTCATTCGATACTTCCATTCCACGTTCAAACGACCAGCATCCTTGGAACAGTTACGAGCGTGCAAACAAAAATCTGGATTGTCAATAAGAGCGTTCATATAGTAGTGGAATATTATCAAAAACTCAGCTGAGTCCATATCCGACAAAAGGGCCATTGACGCCTTCAACGATGGCCTCCGACACCGAGAATTCATAGAAGAACTAGGACGGGTTAAACCAAAGACAGTATAGCAGCTAATGGAGATAGCAAACCGCTGGGCAGATCGAGAGGATGTGCTACATAACAAGAGCGCACGATCAACCGAGGAAGATAGGGATAAACGCGGCAATGATAGAAGAAGAAGGAACAATGATGGAAACATGGGACTAAGTTATGTCGCAGCAGGTTTTTCGAGTGAAGGTAACAATAGAAGAAACGACCACAACGTCGGATACCGCCAGAACAGGGACGACGTCGGAGGGAGCCAGTCCGCACAACGGTACCAGCCAAGAGCACGAGACCCGCCTATGTCCGCAATGCAAATGCTCGAAGGGTCCTGTAATATGCATTTTTACATCGACTCAGCAGGCAGACAACAATCCAATCACCAAATGAAAGACTACCGAACATTCCTAAAGATGCAGGAGTTGTGCAACGCAAAGGAAACCGAAGCAGCAAATCGAGGATACACACCTAAACTTGGCACTTTCGCCATTGGCACTCCACCCCCGCCCCAGGGACCTCCACTAGTGGGATAACCACAAAACACAGTATACCAAGACAATGAATATCCTAGATCAAAGGGAGCAATGTCAATGATCCAGAAGGGACCACCCTCTAACAGAACACTGAAGTTGATCACTAGGCAAGTAAATTTAGCTGTAACAAAGCCACCTCCCACACCGGACTATCTCCACTGGTCGGAACAAGAAATTACTTTCAGCAGAGCTAACCATCCACTACGGGTCCCTCAGCTAGGCCAATCAGCACTAATAGTGGAAGCGCGAATCGGCGGGTTCGATATGAGCATGGTTTTCTTGGATGCAAGGAGCATCATCAATCTGATTTACGCCAAAACTCTATGGGCCATGAACTGGTCCATGACGAATCTAGCACCAACAGACACAACTTTCCATGGGATAGTTCTAGGGAAAGTCAAAATTCCATTGGGCAAAGTCCACCTCGACGTAGTCTTCGGGTCAAAAAATAATTTCAGATGAGAAAAGCTGGAATTAGAAGTCATGGACTGGCCATCTCGATACCACGCGATCCTGGGACGATCAGCTTTCACTAGGTTCATGGAAGTACCTCACTACACATACTTAGTGCTAAGAATGCCAACCCCGGACGGGGTCATTATAGTCAAAGGAAGCTTTGACTGTGCAGACAACAGCTATCAAGAATTCAACAAAGTCTCGAAATCTTTCGGGATGGAGGCGGAACTCGGACAGGTAAAATTGGCGGATGAAGAATCGACTCACGAAGGGCGCACCCGCAAAAAGAAAGTATCGAAAGAGAAAGCACGCAGCAGTCTTGCAAAAAGGTAACGTATGCGGCTTCCAATAATGGTCCCACATAAAAAGACCCTACGACTAACAAGTCACGAGCACCATAATGCGGAAGATGATGAAGATCCCCAAAGATAGAAGCCAAAGTTCTCTTTAGATGCACTCTAGATTCAATAAAGGCCAACGGCCAGGCGATCACGCCATCGCAATGTATCCCTATTCATTACTATCAACTAATAAAGAAACTATTTCACGACATAAAACTTCTATGGTACACGAACATCAGTTCGTCGGATCCCCCAACAAGAACAAAAACAGCATATAATCAAAATCTCGTATGAAACATGCGATCTTTTTTATAAAATGTTGAATACAATATTTTAGTTACACAATACAAAACTGCACAAATAAGCAGTCAGATCTCAAAATTTACAAAAAATTCCTTGTCTGCTTCTAAGCACCTACGCACAATCCTAATAGCGGGCCTTCGAGCAGCGGCATAGTGAGGCGCCATATAAACAAGGTCGTCTTCGGAAGGGAGAGGCAGACCCGAAGATATGACGTTCAGATCCAACGTCAGGTGATGCTCATGCACCCAAGAGAGTGCAAGCTTGGCACCTGCCACAAGCTGAAGCTTCACATAATGGTGGATCCTCTCACCTTGCCGAAACTTCGTAATTAGATCAGCCAAAGTCTGAGGCCGAGGATCCCGAGGAAACATGTCAACACCTGGATTTTTAAGTCCAGATGCATGTTATGCCGTAGATCGCAATCCCAGGATTACCATTTTTGCGAGACATAACATAATTGGTACCATAGTACATCATCTGTTACAACCCATAATAAAGGTCTTACAAATAAAGGATCTCATGATCCAGTCGTAATACAATCGAAGCAACGGAAAGTAAACATAGTAGGTTCCATCTTCAGGGTCACATGCAATGCTGACGATGGGAGATGATCCTAGTTGTCATAGACCTCCTGATGTCCATCTTTCGGGTAATCCTCCTCATAGTCTGGCCATGGGAATAGCCAGGGACAAAGCCATGAGTACTCCTTAAGTACTCGCAAACTAACACTAGCATAAGTAAGGTAAAACTAATAGGAATCTTAAGCTCTAGGTTTGTTTGCAAAAAGCCAGCTTTACTTCATAACGACATTTAAGAGTAAAGACCTAATTTAGTTCTCTACATCACTTAAGGGGGGACTAGTTTTCATGTCCACAACTCTGTTGTGGTCAAGTCAAAGTCATCTTTCAAGTCATAAATCATTTTGAAAACATCTGACAACGGAACACTATGGCCACTCCAACTGTCCATAACCACGGACGCGGCTATTTGAATAGTTTGACACTCTACAGAGGTGGTACACTTTCACCAAAGAATTCAATACATCTGTCAGGGGTAACTGATGTCTACGTGCTTCTATTCTTGTAGACAGTTGTTGGGCCTCCAAGTGCAGAGGTTTGTAGAACAGCAGCAAGTTTTCCCTTAAGTGGATTACCCAAGGTTTACCGAACTCAGGGAGGAAGTGGTCAAAGGTATCCCCTCTCAAGCAATCCTGGAATCAAGATACAAGAAGTCTCTTGTGTCTCCAACACACCCAATACACTTGTTAGGTGTATAGGTGCACTAGTTCGGCAAAGAGATAGTGAAATACAAGTGGTATGGATAATTATAAGTGGAAATGGTACCAGAAAAGAGCTTTGATGGAGCGTGGTTGACGTGGGAAAAGACTAGAGGAAATCTGAAATAAAGATGGAAGCAAGAAAACATGTAACATATCTAGTTGCAAACGGCGTTTCAATGCTTAAAAACAAGGCCTAGGGATCATACTTTCACTAGTGAACACTCTCATATAAATATCTTCTCTTTATGATACTACTCTGAACTACTCTCCGGTTGGACACTCTAATCCATGGTAGGTCTATAACAACACTCCTCAAAGTTCGCTTTTACCATCTAGATAACCCCACACTATCACCTTGAGCACTAGATGGTTCCAACAAACATCACAATTTCATAGAGACATCCAACCCCAAATATAACTCATAACAAGTATTTGTAATCTCTGGCCTAAGTGCCACCATGGTGTGCAAGCTGTCACTTTCACACACATGGGGAGAGCCAGAGATCTATTAAAGCACTTGAGTAGCAAGGTAGATCTACTTGATTACAAAGCTCATGATCACAATATGATCATGCATAGAGAGAGAGAAGAACACATAGCTACCGGTAGAACCCTTAGCCTCGAGGAAGATCTACTACCTCATCATCATGGGAATCAGCAGCGGTGATGGAGATCAATGGAGATGGCTCCAGGAGCACTTCCCTGTCTCGGCAGGGTGCCGGAACAGAGACTTTCTGTCCCATGAATCTCTCCTTTGGTGGCGGCAGCGTTGTGGAACTTTTCGTTGCTAGAGGCTGGATTATTTAGGGTTTTCTCATCGGGAGGCTTCTTATAGGCGAAGGGGCGATGTCAGAGGGTGGACCAGGGGCCCACACCACCTGGTGGCGCGACCAGGGGGACCTGCACCACCACATGGTGTGGCCAGCCCCTATCCCCTCTCCGTCTCATCTTCTGGCTCCGTGAGTCTTCCGGTAAAATATCGACTTTGGCTTTTGTCCGGTCCAATTCCGAGAATATTCATTTTCTGGCTTTTCTAGAACCAAAACAGAAGAAAACAGGCAATTGGCACCATGGCATCTCGTTAATAGGTTAGTTCTAGAAAATATGTAAAAGTACTCCAAAGTGTGGACAAAACATAAGAAAGTAGATACTAAACAAGCATGGAACATCAAAAATTATAGATACGTTTGCAACGTATCAACATCCCCAAGCTTAACTCCTGCTCATCCTCGAGTAGGTAAGTTATAAAAAGAAAAGAATAATTTTTGAGGTGACATGCACCATCACAATCTTGATCAAGGCATTTATAACATTGATTGTTGGGATCATTGTACCTTAACATAGCTTGAAAGATATAGTTCTAACAATAAGACATAGCAATTATGTTGTAATATGAAAATATACAAACAAAAGATTCATGAATAACAATGCTTTTGTTATGGGTATCCTTGTGGATTTACCCTTGGAGTGGCCCGATCTTCACGGATTTGAGGCGGAAGTGAGGGAAAACACGATGAACACGATGAACACAACTCTAATGCAAGGTAAAGATACAAACACACGCCAAATCACACCCAATTCGATTTGCTCCTGTTGGTTCGAACAACCAATCCAATAGAATCCTCGGCGAGAGACCTTGCGGTAGAATCACCAAAGGAGAGATTGGCAAGCGGATGGTAGAATCCAAACCAAGGAGAGAGTAGCAACCAAGTAGAATCCCAAAGGGGAGAGACCAAGCACTACTAGAATCCTTGATAGGGAGAGACCAAACACTTGGGGAGGGTCTTGACAACATGGAGAAGGGCATTGACTCCAAGGTCTTGTACAACTCATAGATTTACTATTGAGAGGGGGTTCCCATCTAGGGTTAGGCACATGCCTCAATTCATCATGATCTCTAGGGTTTCAAGGAGGGGGTGGGGGCATATATATAGGCCAGCCACGAGCTAGGGGTAAAACAGGCATAAACAAGAAGTTTGGGGCGTTACATGGGCCAAGCCCAACTTGAGGCGTGCAGGCCCACGATGTTCGGTCCGGAGACTCCGGTGTAGTGTTTTAGAGACTCCGGTCGATCTCCGATAAATCTCCAGAGGGGGTCATAGACTGTCCCAGGCACTGGTTCGGGGCTCAGTCCGAAGACGGGCCGGAGACTCTGGTGTGGTAGACCGGAGACTCCGGTCTGCTGGTGCGGAGACTCCGGTCCTGCTTCAGCAGCTTCTTGTGTCTTCTCTTCAAGGACTCTTGCTTGGGTGTCTTGGCTCTAGGGCCATCCTTGCTGCATCTTCTTGGCATCATGTTCATGGACCTAGTCACATCATGGGCATTTGTCTCAAGTAGGATTCCGTTCGCATAATAACCAACAAAAGGCAAAGCATGGAAGGAGTTCACCTTTGGAGTGATGATTAGCGTGGCACGATGTGGACCAAAGGTAGTTTCCGTATGTTGGGCTACATCATCTTCCCCCGCTTGAAAACAGGTCGACCTCGACGATGTTCGTTCATCATGCAAGGAAGGAGGTGTGTGCTTGGCCTTGATCTTGTACATGGTCGGATCACCAGTGTCGAAGCCATTCTCAAACTTGGTGAAGACCTTGTGGAACTTCTTGCCATCATGTTGTTGTTGGAGATCTTGTAGCCTTATCCTTGTAGTTCGTGGTCTATCTTGGGTACCTTGTAAAACTGACAACAAAGAGAGAGAATTGTATGAATGATTGTTAGTACGGGTCACACTCAAGTCTCTATTCTCACATTTTGTGGCTTGTGTCATGGCACTCATGATTTTTTCACTCATTTTTGGCATGTGGCACTCACTCTCTTGATGGTGGTTCACTCTCTCACCACTCGTCTCACAAGGGTCCTTAGATTGCTTTATCTTGTTAACGGGTGTCATGTTGGATGTGATGACTTGGCTAGGCGTCATGGTTTGGAGCATAAATTTCTTGTCGTTCCATTTGAAGGAGTATTGGTTGGTGGAACCATGATGTATTGCTCATCTATCGTATTGCCATGGCCTTCCAAGTAGCATGTGGCACATGGACATTGGCACGACATCACACTCGACGGTGTCTTCATATGGGCCAATGTTGAAGGAGACGTGGACCTTTGATGTTATCTTGAGTACTCCATTGTCATCAAGCCATTGGACATGGTAGGGGTGAGGGTGCTCTATGCATTGCAACTTGAGTTTCTCACAAAGCTCCGTACTTGCGAGGTTTTGGCAACTACCTCCATCAATGATCACTTTTATGGACTTGCCATCAATTCCGGCACGAGTTTGGAAGATATTGTGGCATTGGTCCTCTCTTGGGATGGAGTTTGTCGTCAATATTTGAGCTATGACAAGTGCGGGGCCCAGATCATGCTCGCATACAAGTGTGTTATCCTCTTCCATTGCGGCTGTCCTTGCAATAGGTCGTTGAGTGAGAGCTTCATATTCCTCTTCACTCACGGAGTAGGTTGCGCCATTCTCATCCGTAAGCATCACTAGTGAGTTGGTGCAATCATATGACTTGTGACCTTTCACTCCACACTTGAAGCAAGTGACTTGACTATCCGATGTCGTGTTGGAGGAGGGTGTTATCACGGTCTTTGCTTGCTTGGATGAGCTCGTTGCTTGGTTTGTTGGCTTTGCGGGAGCATTTGCATTGATGGACACAAAGTATGACTTGGGCCTCTCGTATGCATTCTCCTTTTGCAAGTGTCGCTCAGCTTTGGTAGCCCGATGGAGGAGCTCGTTGAGGTTCTTGTACGGTTGAAAGTCAACAATCTTCCTTATTGGGCGGCTCAAACTATTGAGGAACCTTGCTATGGTTTGCTCTTTGAGTTCTCTCACATCAGCTCGCATCATGGTTTTCTCCATTTCCTTGTAGAACTCTTCAATTGACTTGGTGCCATGTTTCAAATTTTGTAGCTTGTCGAAGAGATCTTGTCGGTAATGCTCGGGGACGAAGCGTGTGTACATCACTTCCTTCATCTTGGTCCAAGTTTCAATTGGAGGTTCCTCGTTCTTCTCGTGGTTCTTTTGGAAGTCTCCCCACCAAACATTTGCATAGTCCTCAAACTCAAGGGAAGCCATTGCAACTTTCTTCTCTTCAGATTAGTTGTGGACTCGGAAGATCTTGTCAACTTTGAGCTCCCAATCAATGTATGCATCGGCGTCTTCTTCTCCCTTGAACTTGGGCATAATAAACTTGAGCTTCCCAAACTTTCCCTCTTCATGTTCACCGTGGTAGTTGCGGCGATCTTGCCGTATGCTCGCTTCACTTGGTGCACGTGGTGGTGGAGGAGGAGCTTGATTTTCTCGAGGAGGCGGTTGAGGAGGAGCTTGATGCCTAAAGTCTCTTCTACGCCTTTGCTCGGGATCATTTGCATTCATTAGTAGTTGATGACGATGGTGGGGTTGAGCATAGTTGTTGTTGCATCGCGCGCGGTGTGCATCCTCGTCATCATCACTTGTATCCCATTGTGGTGCTCGATGAACTTGTTGTTGATGACGATGGTCATGGTTCGGGTGTTGGCGCCTATCAACGCGGTTGTGTTCACCTTGGCATTCTTGCTCTTGGGGTGGTGGTGGAGCTTGTACCATAGCTTGTTGTGGAGGGCAACCATGTTCTTCTTGGTGTTGCGAATGCGCCTGGTGATCATGTTGTCGATGACGTCTTGCATGGTGCGGTTGTTGATGTTGTGTCTCAACCACTTGTTCATGGCGATGACAGGCTTGATGTTCCCCATTGTGGTGGTCGGGTTCTCCATGATGAGAATGGGAGCGCGAGGAGTAGCCATGATGACTTGAGGAGTGTGCGCGAGATGAACTTGACAAGCTTGAATGGTGTCCATGACGGTTGCCGAGGTTGGCAATAGCTTGGTGAAGAGCTTGGACTTGAGCATTGTGCTCCACTTGGCATTGCAGGTCATGGTAGTCGAATTCTTGAAAAGTTTCATCAAGCCAGTTCTCAAGCCTCTGAAATTAGGCATTGAATTCTTGGCGTTGCAGCCATAAGTTGTGGTGCGTGGCAAAACCCTCTTGGTTGTTGAAGTTGCCATCTCCGCTTTCCCTAGACATGTTGTTTGACCACAAGTGAAACGAGGGTGGTATTGGTGGTATGTGATGACCCACAAGTATAGGGGGTGTATCGCAGTATTTTCGAGGGAAGTGAAACCCAATTTATTGATTCGACACAAGGGGAGCCAAAGAATATTTATAAGCCTTAACAACTGAGTTGTCAATTCAGCTGCACCTGGAAACAATCTTGCTCATAGCAGTTTATCAGTAGCAACAATTTTGTAGTAGGAATAGCAAAGTAACAGCAGTAGTAGAGCAAAGACAGTAGTAACAAAAGCAGTAAACAATGGGATGAGAGTGCGGTAGGCATAGGGATGGATGGACGGGCGTTGCATGGACAAGACAATTCACATAGCAATCAGAACATAGGGCAATTGCAGATAAATAAGATAAAGCACCCAAGTACTAGACAAACCTAGGCATGTGTTCCATATATAGTCATACGTGCTCACAATGAGAACTTATACAACATCTTTTGTCCTGCCAGCCCGTTTGCAGCGGGGCCTCAAGGGAACTACTGGCGATTAAGGTTCTCCTTTTAATAGAGCACCAGAGCAAAGCATTAACACTCCTGAACACATGTGATCCTCACATCAAAGCCATTCCCTCCGGTTATCCCGATTTCTATCACTTCGGGGCCATTGGTTCCGGACAACAACATGTGTATACAACTTGTAGATAAGACCAAAATACATACTATCATAACGAATCAATAACATGTTCAGATCTGAAATCATCGCACTCAAGCCCTAGTGACAAGCATTAAGCACAACAAGTTGCAACAAAGTCACAAAGCACTAATAAAAGATACTAGGCAGCATGCCCTAACAATCTGATGCCATTACATGAACGATCTCATCCAATCCCTACCATCCCCATAGCCTACAGTGGGGGATTACTCACTCGTAGATGGGGTAAACATGGATGGTCGATGGAGAAGCGATGGTGATGATTGTGATGGCGATGATCTCCTCCAATTCCCCGTCCCGGCAGGGTGCCAGAACGGAGTTTCTGGTGCTGTTTCGTGGAATCTGGTGGTGGCGGCGGAACGGAACTCCTTCTAGAAAAACGCCGAACCCCCCCGAAGTTTTTAGGTCAGAAGGCTTCTTATAGGCGAAGAGGGGGACCGAGGGGGTGCTTGGGGCCACCACACCATGCCCTGGCGTAGCCAAGCCTAGCCCGCGCCTGGGGGTGGTGTGGCCAGGCCCTGGCCCTCCTCCGCCTCCTATTCTGGCTATGTGAGTCTTCTGGAAAAATAGGCACTTTGGCTTTTGTCCCGTCCAATTCCGACAATATTCAATTTCTGACTTTCCTGGAACCCAAAACAGCAGAAAACAGGCAGCTGGCACTATGGCTCTTGTTAATAGGTTAGTCCAAGAAATCATATGAAAAGTACTCCAATGTGTGGACAAAACACAAGAAAGTCGATAAAACCAAGCATGGAGTATCAAAAATTATAGATACATTTGCAATGTATCAACATCCCCAAGCTTAACTCCTGCTCGTCCCCGAGTAGGTATGTGATAAAAAGAAAGAATAATTTTTGAGGTGACATGCACCATCAAAGACTTGATCAAAGTATTTGTAAAACATTCAAAGCTGGGATCATAGTACTTCAATCATAACATGAAAGACAAAGTTATAGCAATAAGACAAAGAAACTATGATGCAACATGAAAAGGCACAAACAAAAGAGTCATGAATAACAATGCCTGGCAAGACGTTTGTTTGTTTCACATAAAGAAAACATAGCATAGTGGCATTCAGCTTGTCCCTCAAAGAGTAGCAAACATAAATGCATAGGACACCTTCAAAGTTCACAAGAGTGACTAGATACAAATAGTTTAAAACAAGCAATATCAAGGTATGCATCAATCAACAAGTCTTGGGACAATGCACATAGAACTAAGAATGGCCACTATGCTATCAAGACAGTGCTCATAGAATGTGTGGAGACTCAACAAGGAAATGAAAAGGTTTTGAATAGTTTGAAAGGCTTCCAAATGCTGAAAGTATGGTACTCATTAGCTTTGAGATCTCATTGCCCCTATCATAAGCATCTTTAATGTGGTTAAGGTGAAAGTGAGGTCCAATCTGAGTTATATGCTTGATAGACTATAAACTGAAAATCTCAAGTCCCTTGAGTACGAGGGCCACTCCTCGTGCTACTCAACTTTAGTTACCAGTAAGTTCTTGTCATCGTAAGTATGTGCGTATCATTGAGAACCACCAACAGGGTACCCCTTGCTCGATTATACGGAAGAATCCCCATATCAAAATGACAAGGCAAGCAGACAATGAGTATCTCAGCAATCTTCTTATTTACCATGGGAAAATGGTGCTTTTTTCTCTCTTTCCTCTTTTCATAAATCTCTTGTTTTTTCTTTTTCTCAATAGCTATCTCTCTTTTTTTATAAGAAGAATGCTTCATAGATATCATTATGGTTACGCTACAAGTTTCCACCATGTCAGCATGGATTAGACCAGCGGCCCAGGCGTTCCTCTAACACACATACATAACTCCATGGACTTACAAGCTCCCCTTTTATTTCACACCGACGACATCCGCAAACAAAAGAGCAAGGTATCAACTAGGTATATATTTACAAGTGTTGAAAGTGTTCCCCATGACAGCACGGTTCTGCTAATCCCCCAGTCTATAATTTGCAAGCATATAACTTTCATGGAGAGTTCACAATGGTTCAGGTTTATTAAGTGCAGGAAATAAAGTGTGCCATCAAGTTCGTGAGAGCTTTACTAACTAATTTTCTCATAACAAGCAAACATTTTATTCGACAGAAAACAAAGCATATTAAATATCACTATTTTGACTCTGTCAGGACCTCTCTAACAAAGTAAGTCAGACGCTGCACCAGGTGTTCCTGATTTTCCTCTGGTCTCTCCACTACCATGACGATACTAACGACCTTATTTGTCGCAGCAATGTAAAGCAACATCAGTTCCTGAGGTTCCGGCGTTGCAAAGATAGGAGCAGATGAGAGTACTCTCTTCAGGTCTTGTAGTGCAGCTTCAGCTTCATCAGTCCAAACAAAATCCTTGGTCTTTTTCAGGAGTTCGTATAATGGTGCGGCTCTTTCACCAAGCCGGCTTACAAACCGACTGACTACAACAATGCAACCAGTTAGTCTTTGTACGTCCTTTAGGCGAGTTGGCCTAGAAATATTGAGTATAGCCTTGATTTTGTCTCGGTTCACCTCTATGCCTCTTTGACACATGATGAAACCTAACAATTTTCCGGCTGGTATGCCAAAGAAGCATTTCTTCGGGTTAAGCATGATGTTGTATTTTCGTAGATTGGCAAATGTCTCCTCCAAGTCAGAAATCAATGTTTCCTTCTTTTTGGACATCACCGCGATATCATCCACGTATGCATGTACATTGCGTCCGAGTTGGTCATGGAGGCAACACTGCATCGTGCACTGGTACGTAGCTCTTGCGTTCTTCAGCCCAAAGGGCATCGTAACAAAACAGAAGGTTCCGAAAGGGGTTATGAATGAAGTGTTGACTTTGTCAGATTCCTTCATCCGGATTTGGTGATAACCGGAATATGCGTCGAGAAAACAGAGGAGTTCCGAGCCTGCCGTAGAATTGATAACTTGATCAATTCTAGGTAGAGCAAACGGATCTTTTGGACAAGCCTTGTTCAAGGCAGTATAATCAACACACATCCTTAAATCAGTGGTGTCCTTTTTAGGGACTATTACAGGATTGGTCGACCACTCAGTGTGGATGACCTCTTCTATTAATCCGGCTAACTCGAGCCGTGCTAGTTCCTTAGCTATTGCCTTACGCTTTTCATTGCCAAACCGTCGTAGGGACTGTTTGAGGGGTTTAGCATTCGGGTTTACATTTAAAGAGTGCTCGGCAAGTTCACTAGGTACTCCGGTCATGTCAGATGGCTACCATGCAAAGATATCTTGATTTGCTTGGAGGAACTTGATGAGCGCGCTTTCCTATGTGCTACTTAGGCCTACGCCTATCTGGGTCACCTTGGAGGGGTCATCATCCTTCAACGGTGCTTTCTTCGTCTCTTCCGATGCCTTGAACTCCGGATTTGGCTTTGTCACCTCCTTCTTCGTTGCGGGCATCTCGGACGGATCTATGCTCTTCTTGATCTCCTGGTACTCCTGGGCGTGCATCACGGCTTCTGCAAAGGCGGCATTTCCATCCTCACACTCTCGCGCTTTCTTCGGGTCTCCCCTGATGGTGATCACGCTGTTGGGACCTGGAATTTTCATCATATTGTAAATGTAACAAGGACGAGCCATAAAATCCTAGTAAACCGGACATCCGAATATAGCGTGGTATGCGCTCTTGAACGGGACAACTTCGAAGGAAAGTGCCTCCGTCCGATAATTCTTTGGAGTTCCAAAGGTAACATCCAAAGTAATCTCTCCAGGGAATTAGCTTGTCTTCCTGGGACAACCCCGTGAAAAATCACAGAGCTATGGTTCAGCTGGGTTTCCAAGACCTTCATCCAGCATAGCGTTTCGACATAGAGAATATTGATGCTGCTACCACCGTCCATGAGGGTCTTGGAGAAACCATAACCGTCAATAAGTGGGTTGACGATTAAGGAATATTTTCCTCGCCTGTGTAACTTAGGCGGATGATCAGCGAGGTCAAATGTGATTGCCACTTTCGACCAATCCAGATATTGGGGGACAGCCGAAACTGTTGCATTGATCTCGTGGAGAATTGCTTTCTTGACCTTTGTTGGTTGAGATCCGAGGAAGGTGACGTAAGTGTCCTTTTTGGTGGGAAAATTCTTCTTCCCCTCCGGCTTGGGATTTGAAGCATCAGCCTCCTCCATGTCGGAATCTTCCTTGGTCTCTTCGTCCTTTTCGGGATTTTTCTTTCCCTTCTTCCGCTTAGCTTTGTAGCCTGCGGTATCATCTCTTTTTATGTCGTCATTAAAACGACATTCAGCATTGGTGTGGGACGAGCCCCCATTGGCGTCTAGGTGATGCACACATGGGTTATTGGCAATGTCGGCCCAAGAGTAGGTTTTGCCTGGTTCCGGTCCTCCTCGTCCTCCAGACCCGGAAACAGTAGTAACCACCGCTGTTTCCGTGTTGGGTTTCTCTTCTGAGGTATTTTTGTTCTTCTGAGCTTGTTGCTTTGTCTTTGCTGACTGGGGTATAGTGAGGACATTAAGTAATCCCTCTGCATCATCGTCACCATCTGCATACTTGCTTGCTATTTCTATCATCTCTCCCAAATCAGTGACCTTGTCACACTTCAAGCAGTGACGTAGTAGACCAATTGGGAGTCCTGCGATGAAAGCTTCAATCGTGGTTTGATCGTTTACTCCTTCACATGAGTTTTTGGTGTCGATCCATCGTCCGAGGTAATCCCGGCAAGTTTCTCTGGCTTTTTGGGTGCAATGTTGTAGGTCTCCGACCGAATAGGGCCTCCGATATGTGCCTTCGAAATTCCAAAAGAACGCACTTTGCATGTCATACCAGTTATGGATGGTGTTCTCCGGAAGTTCATTGAGCCATGATCGCGCCGTCTTCCGCAACATAAGAGGTAGGTATCGGGTTGCGACCAGGCTATTTCCGCCTTTGGCGATGCAGCAAGCTTGGAAAAAATCCTATAGCCAAGTATCTGGCCGAGCAATGCTGTCGTAGGCTTGGATGTGCCTTGAGATAGCGAATCCTTTTGGGAATCTTGTCGCTCTGATGCATGGTCCGAAGCACTTTGGGCCCACGTACATATCATCGTTTTCATAGCGCCGCGCCTCTATGTTGGAATTGATCCTGTGCCTTGCGTCGCTCAGGGATAGAGATCGTCCCGAATGTCGGCTGTGGCTGTGGTGCCTTGGAGCCAGACTTCGGCTTCTGCCGCCACCACCTCCGCCGCATCGTCCTCCTTGTACCCCTTGGGAGCCGTTGTGATGGCTGCTTGGTGGAGAGGGTGGGGCAGCTAAATTGTTTCTGGCTGATCGCCGGCCTCCGTCCGGAGCGTCATTATTCTGGTTCCGGGGACGATCTTGACTACGACGAGCCCCCTGCCGGCTCGTACCAGCATGGTTTCCGTCGTTCCTTCATCCGTGATTCCCACCACGATGAGGCTCAGTCGAACGGCTTGCATGTCTAGGAGGTGGAATTTTTTGATGATCCTCCTCTCGACGTTTCTCTTTATCTTCTCCCCTTCGATCGTTGGACTCTCGTCGGGGAGGGTTCTTCAGATTCAGTGCTGCAATGGCATCTTTCTCTTCTTCTAGAGCGACGTTGCTCTAGTTACGGGTAGTTCTGTGATGATGTCCTAATGATTCGGTTCTTGAATAATTATCTTCCCGTCGTTTGGGGTTATGATACTGCGCCCGAACGTAATGGGATCTTACGCCAGCCCATGCCGGATCTGTGCGACATTGGTCAGAATCCGAGACCAGTTTTTGACTCCCGGACAGGGCGACCTTTTGCTGCTCCAGTCCCTTGTTGAGTAGTTTGATACCCAAACGGATCTCCTCCGGTCCTGGATTAGCTGATAGAATTTCTCGGGCTGCCACGGTATTCTGTACTAGGGTTGGGTAAACCCAATCTCCATTGCTATCTTTCCGTGGCTTCCCCATCTCATCTCCAAAAAGGACGACATGGACACGTGGGAATTGGTCGTCATCTGTGTGATGCTTCCGTGTCTTCTGATGTAACCTAGGCATGTAGTCCTTGTTTGACATGCGTTTCTTCTCCACCTTGATGTTCTTGGCTTCATCGAGGAGTTGTTGACGATGCGCTTCTAGGGCCTGCGCCCTTTTGTCCAGCTCATCCGCAGTAAGTTCTACGGCTGTAGGGATAGGCGTGGTTAATGCGGCATCGATGAGTTTACGCGTACCTTCGGTGATCACGTGTCCATCCACCGATGCTTGTTTTTCGGCTCTTCGGGGATAAGTGCTCCATCCGAGTCTTCCTCGTATTCCTCGACAATCACCTCCTCTGTCAGAGGGTCTTTTGCCGGGGTCTTGTTCTTCTTGTTGTTCTTCTTTGCCTTCTTGGCAGTGCCGGTAGCAAAGACGGCTTTGGGTCCATTTCCCGGAGTCAAGCTCTGATCGGTACTTTCAGACATCTGGACCTCGGGATTATCTCTGACATCCATGTCATCCTGCGCTTTGGGAGAGTGTTCCCCGAATCCTTCATCCATGGGTTCTCCTTCTTCTGCAGCCTTGGAGTTATACTCCTCTTCATATTCCACGGAGAACTTTCAGAAATCTGCCGACGTCATAGATTCATCCGAGGATGCGGGAACATCGGCGTTTGATCCAATTGCCTCCAACACAGAGTCAGTGTTTTCTCCAGCATCAGCAAAGCCGGATCCGGATCCCACGTATCCGACGAAGTGTGACGCGTGATTCCTGAGGTACCTGCGGCTTTCGCGATCATCTATGTCGAAACTTTTGATGGTCTCGAGGATTGCATCTGTGCTTTCGCCTTACAGTATCATACGTCTTAGTGTGTACCTCAGGAAAGGCCTGTCTGTCCCGGTATCGTCAGAGCCGGAATCAGTGGTGTTGATATGTTCCTCCTAAATTTCGACTTCCACAGGTGGGTCGATCTGGGATCCGGCTTCTCTAGGGAGATCCACTCCAGATTTGACTTGGACCGCTAGTTCTTCTTTAGGCTCGGATTTCTCCACTATCTCCGCAATTGGTGCGGGATGGGTGGGATTAGGGTTTTCTGAGATCCGGAACTCTGCCGCCTCCGCGGACAAAGGGGACCCAGAAAATTCTTCTGCCTCTATCATCACTGCTGGGGTGGGTTGAGCAGGTTCAACAAAACCGATGTAAACATCGATCTCGCCACAAGACATGATTGTGTAGGCAGTCACAGCCTCCCTTGCCGGAATCCAAGTCTCGTCGAGAACGATGAGAGGGACGTCGCTTGCGTAGAGGATGCGACCGACAGTGATAGTCTCGTAAATTCCGATTCTTGCAGATTCTGCTCAGAACGCAGATCGGAAGCTCACTTGCCCCACGGTGGGCGCCAACTGTCATCGGATTGAGGACAAGTACGCCATGAGGGGGTCCTCGAGGCGTGCGGAAGAGAGGGGTGTGAGACGTACGGTATTCCGGGACGGTGAGCACACAAGTTTACCCAGGTTCGAATCCGCCGGCTTTGGACGGATCCTACGGATCCTACACCTGCTAGCAATCCAGTAATATGACAAAGCCGGAATATGGGTTACAATGGTATCGCTTGTGCGAGTTGAGATTGTAGACTATTGAGGTGTGCCCTAAAGGCTCTCCCTAGGACGGCTTATATAGATATCCGGCCTAGGGTTTACAGGAGAGATCTATCCGGCTACGACTAAGAGTTGGTTACAGAGTACATCTTGAACTACAAGTAACATTATGGGCCTAAGTCGGTAAGTCTTCTGGGCCTTCCCGTAGCCGGATTGGACTCCGTCTTTCTCTCTGGCTGGGCCTCCTGTGAAGCAAAGCTCTAACCCGAAGTGGGCCACCCTGGTCAGTGAGGAACTGTGAGGATACCCGGAAAGTATATCCCCAACAACCAGCCCCTCTATAATTAGTGGCACCATCTCCTGTACCAGCACCAGCCCCAGCACAGGCACCAGCACAAGCTCCTTTATCACCCCGGGCAGCACCTTGTCAGACCATATCCTACACATGTGTCATCACAAGGTCGCACCGGATTATGTTTGTGAGTATATGGTGGCAGATAAACTATTTTGAATGTCTTCTCAAGTTTCACATGATTCAGTACATCACACTTAGTAATTATCCGTCTATCTCTTGCTTTGACTCAGAAATTGCCTAAGAGTGCCACAAAGCAACTCCAGGCCAGACGAAAGGGCACAATAGTCTTCACGATGCAAAGCGAAGGATTGTTAATCGAGGGATTCTATGCCATTAACTGGACTGTGGCGCTTGGCAGCGACTTCTAGGTGTATCAAGTTCTGGAAAGCAGTCCAACTTACTATTGGAAGAACGGTCAAGGTCGATGTATCTCGCTGCCCTGAATGCGGCATGCTGTTCATGAACTTCCTAGTTGTCTAGCTCTTTGGCCGCATGCTATTGTAATTAATTATGTGGTTGTCTTATCTCCACTGATCATATATGGGTATTAAAACTGTGATAACGTTTTGCTAGATTGGAGCCTAGTACGTATTGGTATGGTATATCTGTATCTATATGATGGTTCCCTATATGACCAAATATTATGACAATGATTATGTTCTAGTGATCGAGTGTGTTTGGAGAAAAGGGAAACTGATCGCGTGGCATGGTTTTTAGAGCTGAAACAAGAACTGTCTGTCTCTGTAGTGATATTGAATTTCAGTGTTTGTATTGCTCAATCAGTCACTTTTAAATGCTTCTGAATTGGTCAAGTGCTGCTGAATATGAACTAGGAATCTGTCGATTATTTTTATATCTTATTATTTTGTACTTCTTAATCTTTCAAATGGTATTGAATTTGTCAAAAGTTCTGTCGTTGCTGCTGGCTGCTTGCTCTAGAGCTTTTGCCTTTGTGTCATCAGAACCGTTGCATGCATTTTAGACAGAGATGAGAGGGTAAAGATATACACCGTGATTTCACCAAGTGAAGTCGTTGGATACTAGCCCTGTTTTCGTGCATGTGGTGTGTGTTCATTAGATATTTTTACATGAATATCTGTCCAAGGAATTATCGCTTTTTTCCTCCTTCGAAGAGGTCTCTGTTTGAATCTGGCAAGACATAGCCTAGTTAAATTTGAGATAGGAGCCCATTAACCATAGCCCAAAAACTTTTTAATTTGGCCTTTTTGGCATTGCCCCTCACTTGTAAAAAAATTCTGCATACCCATGTTTTTATGAAACTAATCCATTATGTGGCTTTTTATAAATCGAGGTTCCAGTAACACTGCTCTTTTATTTTAAGAGAGATAACATGGAAACACAACAATATTTTTTAGAAGACTGATACATAAGTTGTAGTACTAATACATGTTTAATGATTCAATTTCTATTTGTATCTTTGGTATTGTGGCAAAACATTCAGTTTATGTCTATTTGATTTGATTTGAAGGTCTTTAGTTCAAATCCATTGTGGGTACATATTTATATATATCTTGGGTTTACTTTTTTTGGAGAAAGGGTTTACTTTTTAATATCGCATTACAGAGAGGCTGACATCATGGACCCACCAGCCTGCATCATCCCTCAAGTTTAATGGTTAGGTTTGAAAAAACAGTTAAATACTTGTACAGAGAGGCTGGAATCAGGGACCCACCCGCCAGAACATACTAGAGATGGTGACATGGGGGCCTCAGCAGCAAGACCATACATGGCTGACACTTCGAGCAATGTTGCCAAGGTCAAAACAGCAGACGCGGCCGAAAAAAAGTCCATCATACGTAGGTTTGATATACAGAGAGACCGACATGTGGGACCCAGTAGCATGGCCTTATACAGGTTCTGCCTCGAGCAATGTTGCCAAGTTCGAAACAGGGAGGCGCAAGCGAGAAAAAAGTCCAGTATGCACACCTTTCTTCTAATGGGAGGCTCACATGGGGGACTCAGCAGCCTGGAAAAACAGTTGATGCATCGAGCAACGCTATAAGTTCGAAACACGGAGGCACGACCGAGAGCAAAAATTCCATCATACACACGTTTCTTCTAATGAGTGTATGACATGTGGGGGTGGGGCCCTACATCATGATTAAACGGGAGATGTAGCGAGCAACGTATCAAGTTCAGAACACGGAGGCGCGACCGAGGGAAAAAATTCTATCATACACACGTTTCTTCTAATGAGAGGATGGCATGTGGGGTGTAGGAGTTTGATTAAACGGCTGATGCAGCAAGCAACGCTATCAAGTTCGGAACACGAAGGCGTGACAGAGGGTAAAAAATCCATCATACACATGTTTCTTCTAATGAGAGGATGGCATGTGGGGCCCAACATCGTGATTAAATGGTAGATGCATCGAACAGCGCTATCAAGTTCGGAGCAGGGTAGCGCGAGCCAAGGAAAAAATCCATCGTACACACGTTTCTTCTAATGAGAGGATGACATGTGGGGCTCAGGAGGTTGGTTAAATGGTAGATGCGTCGAGCAGCACAATCAACTTGGAACAGGGTAGTGCTAGCGAAGGAAAAAATTCCATCATACACACGTTTCTCCTAATTAGAGGAAGACATGTGGATCCCAGGAGGTTGATTAGACGGTAGATGCATCGAGCAGCGCTATCACCTTCGGAACAGGGTAGCGCGAGCGAAGGAAAATAATTGCATCATACACACGATCCTTCTAATGAGAGGCTGACATGTGGGACCTACCAGCCTGACTAAACTGCAGATGCCTCGAGCTACGTTATCGAGTTCAAATCAGGGAGGCGCGATCAAGAAGTATGGTCCGCTAGAGACACTGATGTCTGCGACCCACACGCCTCAAAATATTTTGGCGAGTCAACATCGCACGAGGAAATGAAAATCTTGCTTCTGCCACGCGTTGCTGAGCTTGCTCCATGTTTTTAGCAGATTCGTCAGAGTAGAGGGCCGCGAAACAAAAAAAATAAAGTTTTCCATCGGCCACGACCGAGCCGAGAATTTTGTCGGGGAAGACACGCCTTCTACGACGACCATCATGCCAAGTTGTTGTGGAAGGAAACTTTTCTTGTAGTGAGGTTTTTTGTAGGGTTGCTCTGTCCCTTACATTTTTGAAGTTTGGCGACCGAGCACCGGTGTGCCATAGAGCCAACAAAAATTACTCCTACAAGTTTGCCAGCATGATCTTAAAAAAACTAAGGTTTTCTGTGTTGGTTTTAGAATTTGAAATTTGTGAGGCTTTTTGTGATGCTCTCCCTCTATAATTTTACATTTTGAGGCTTTTATGATGCTTATTATAATTAGGAGGCTACGCGCCATGCCAAGAAATGAAGAGCAAGCAGAGATAAGCAGAGAGAAGTAAATCACCGAGAAATAGTAGAGAGTAGGAAAATGAATTGCCTTGGCTGTGTTGTCAGGCAGCAAGGCTTTCTTCAATCGCTAGGCATCGGGGCCCACCTAGGACATGCCTTTGAGAACCTATGTCTCTAGCGTCTCCCTAGGAACATTGTGATGATAGCTGCATCTGAGCAGTACGGGACTGCAATACACTATTGAAGTCTTACTTCATGAATCAGTGAGCAGGAGTACTCGAGTACTACTCCGTACTACTAGAACCCTACTTCCACCGCTGCCCGCCTCCTGCCGCCCTAGGAGTAGTAAAAAGCCACAAATAGCCATTGTCGCCCGCCACCCGCGGATGCCTACCTACTAGATTATAGTAAAAAGAAGACATATGTATTATTATTGGAGTACTAGTAGTACTACTCGAGTATAAAATGACATATACTCTGTATTACGAGAGTACTAGTTCAACTATACTACTACTACTACTACTACTCTGTATCTAGACAACTTTAACCACAAGAAAGAAATGGAGAAGAGAAACGAGTCTGCCATGTCGAGAAATGAAAGAGCCAGAAGAGACAAGAAATAAGAATAAAATGCAGATGGTGTTGAAGACATGCATGCAATCATCATTCTCTCCCTGCAACACTATACACTTTGTGCTAGGCCCTAGGTTTGTCTATCTCTCCCTAGGTGTAGACCTTCTCCATTTCCAAAAAAGGCGTAGACCTTCTTACCACTCACACGGGTAGGATCTGTTTGTCTTGTAAATTTCTATATAGGGTAATAAGTACCTGATTTACTCTCACCTACCAACTTTCTGCAGCCTTCGTTCAAAAAAACCCTCAATACTGCATAATAATTCTAGACTACGGGCACTACATCGGCAAGCCGAGCTTCCAGGGAACCAGTCCAATGGTGGGCGCGTCGGCAGATTCCACCAAGAGCTAGCCCACAATGGACAAAGACGAGCTAGCACCGATAACTGTTATATGCCCCCATGACGGCTGCCTCACCATGGTCATCTGCCACGAGCTCGATGACCACAAGACTGTGTGCTGGTACAGCCCATGCGGCTGCATGGAGGTTGGCTGCATATTCACCGCCTCACCGGTCGCACTCCTTTTGCACCTCAACGACGTCAACAAGGTATAAGTGCATAGGCTATCGTACGACCAGCCCATGGAGTGTATAGTAACAATGTCGTCACCGTCCTTTCCGCCATCCATGGTCGTAGTAATGACGCCACCGTGTCCAGCCTCATCATCGGTGAGCTCGACCAGGCCACCGTCGTTTCCTCGGTGTGCGTCAGGGCGGTCGCATGCTCGTGGCCTCGGTACAGGGTGAAGCTGTGCGCGACTGGCCCACAGTCGTCGACGAACTTCTCGACGGACACCCTTAATGGGGCCATTGAGTCGACAAGCTACGCGTCGCCTGACAGTGTCGGCCTCAAAGATCTGATATTCCTCACGGTGCCACCGTGGTACATTACCGCGGCTAATGGATAGAACCAAATGATCAAGGTGTTGTCTTTCTGTATTTGCATCGATAGGATGAATTGATCTTAATCTTCGGCTAAGTGATCCTAAGTGATGGTAATGATGTATTACTAGTTAATTTAGATGTAGATGAGTACCACTCGTTTACTAGTTAATGTAGTAGTAGTCGGAGGCTGGGTCTCTTTTGGCACTAGGAAGGGTGTATTTTGCTGTAAACTGACTTTGCTGCTATTATTTATATTTTGGATTTTAAGTGTTTTATGAAATTGTTCAACTACTACCCCACGTGCCCACTGCTAGGGCATGGCTACGATCTAGTATACGTGTGGAGATATCTTGCTTTTCCTTTGAATGGTCTTCTATTTTGTACTTATCTAGTAGTTCTTCTACTGCTATAGTAGTACTTCCGCTTCACAATTACCTCGCGTCCTGGATTTTTTAAAGTCAAACTTTGTAAACTTTGACTATATATGTGAGAAAAATATTGGTAACATCTATAGTATAATGTAAAGTCCGTTGCATTTGAATTGTCATGAACTATATTTTCAAAGTTAATATTCAACGGTCAATATTCACGGCTGTCAATATAGGGATTCGCAAGTCTTGATCCAACGGTTAAAATTCAAAGTTATTCATACACTATATAATGTACGATACGTTAGGAAGATCTTCTTTGTTGTTTCTCTAGACTATGGTATGAGAATTTTCAAGTATTAGGTAGCTAATAAACGTTTGTTTATACATGGTACATAATACACAAGACCAAATATACACCCATACTTTATAGATGTGGCTCAAAATTATAATTATTTCGAGCTTTACCTATTCTAATTTCACATAGTGATGATATGTCATAGTTCTATATATTACGTGAGTCTTATGTGCAAAGGCACCTGCAACTTACTCGTCCTACTAGGAAGTGCATGGCTCAGCTAACCGGTGGAGAAGGACGAGGACCCGACTAATTTTATTTCCTTGCTTGATTTCAGGGTCCTTTGTGCTAAATGTAAGGACTTGGATGTATTTTTATATTTTTTGAGGTCCTTTGTCTAACATATATACGCATCCTCTAACCGTGTTAGTTGAAGAATCTCGCTCCCTCAGGACATACCCTAGTATAGTACTATGATGAGAAGTAGATAGCAGGGCCAACTTACGAATGAATGTTCTAGATCACTCCACCTTTGGTGGGAAATAGTATGAATAGAGTGGTAAATCCAAACTTAAAAGTTGATGTACTATATATAGTGGTATAGAGGTATAGATAGATGTTGATCAAATTTTTAAATTTCTATACTTTACCTATTATAAATTTATATAGTGATAATATGCATACACGTTTATTATCTAAGTCTCACATGTAGGGCACGTGCAACTTATTAGTAGTGGTAAGATAATATAAGAAAGATTATCAATAGTATCTTCAAGATGCTAGAATGGAAAAGAGGATCCAATGGCTATCAATGTTGGGATTCGCAAATCTTGATCGATCCAACGGTCAATATTTAAAGTTATTCGTAAACTATATAGTGGTATTATAAGGTAATAAAGACTAATAATAGATGCTAGAATGGAAAAGAAGATCCAATAGCTAGCAATGTTGGGATTCGTTAGTCTTGATCCAACAATCAATATTCAAAGTTATTCGTACATTATATAGTGGTAAGATAAGATAACAAATACTATCAATAGTATCTTCTAGGTGATGGAATGGATTAGAGGATCCAACAACTAGTAACAATGTTGGGATTCGTGGGTCATGCATGAATCAATGGTCAATATTCAAAGTTATTAGTACACTATATATAATAGTGGTAATATAAGAAAAGAAATACTATCAATAGCATCTTCTCAATGCTAAAATGGAAAGGAAGATCCAACGTCTGACAATGTTGGGATTCGCATCTTGATCCAACGGTCAATATTCAAAGTTATCCGTACACTATATAGTGGTAAGAAAAAAATGAGAAACATGTGTTTGGGCACATTTGAATACAAAAAAATGTTCTAGCTGCTTCACAATGTGTATTGGCCTATGGTGTATGAACATTCTTGGTTTCGACCCGAACAGCCAAGGTCATGACCAAATCGACATCATATATATAGTTTATGATATAGTTCCCCCATCTTGTAGATTCATGCATCTTCTTCAATAAGATATGCCGAAAGTGAGCAGTGCAATGTTTTCTTTTGTTAAGCAAGTACTAGTCTTACCATTACCACTATCTTAACTCTATATGGTGTACAAAGAACTTTGAATATTGATTGTTGGATCAAGACTCGCGAATTCCAACATTTCCAGTTGTTGGATATTATTTTCCATTCTAGCATCTAGAAGATTCTACTCATAGTCTTCATCACAATGAAATGTTATGCACAAACCTCAAAACACACTTCTCCATCATTCTAGAATCTCCCCCTCGTTTCTATAGACCATGTTACCAAAATTTTCAGGTCTTAGATTTTAGGGTCCTTTGTGCTAAATGTATGGACATGGATGTAATTTTCATGTTTTGAGGTCCTTGGTGTAACATGTACACATCCACACTTACCATGATAATTAATTGAAGAATCTCGCTCCGTCGGGACATACCCTACTTAAAAAAGGTACCATCGCCCAGTTTTGAGAAAAAGTGGAGACCATATGTTTTCTTACAATTCACTACTCTTTGCACATTTCAAGATTCCCTAGCGAACCACCCCCACTTAAATAAATGTATGTCTATTTAAATAAATTAGGTCAAATTTAAACTACATGTAAGCGCGATAGATTCCTCTTGAATTTTCCAAACATTGTGTGAAGGGGCCCATGATGTCTATAGATTAAGCCTTAAGTTACGGGGCGGATTACTAAACAGTATTAGCTCCATCCAAGGCTTAAGGCCTAGTATTTTTTTTAAAAATCAAACTATGCAAAGTTTAACCAAGTTTGTAGAAAAATATATTAATATTTACAATATGAAATACATACCCTTTGATACATCATGAAACACTAGTAAGTTGCACGTGCCCTACACGTGAGACTCAGATAATATATGTCTGACATATCATCACTATATGAAATTAGAATAGGTAAAGCAGAAAAAATTATAAATTTGATCAACATCTATAAAGTATGGGTGTATATTTGGTGCTTGTACTTTGTATATCATGTCGAAGAAAACAATTATTAGCTATCTAAAAATTGAATTTTTTTGTAACATGGTCTAGAGAAATGAGGCAGAAGATTATAGAATGATGGAGAAGTGTGTTTTGAGGTTTGTGCATAGCATTCATTGTGATGAAGACTATCAATATTATCTTCTAGATGCTAGAATGGAAAAGAAGATCCAACAATTGGAAATGTTGGGATTCGCGAGTCTTGATCCAACAGTCAATATTCAAAGTTATTCGTACACTATATCTTACCACTATATAGTGTACGAATAACTTTGAATATTGACTATTGGATCAGATATAGTGTATGAATAACTTTGAATATTGATCGTTGGATCAAGACTCACAAATCCCAACATTTCCAGTCATTGGATCTTCATTTCCATTCTAGCATCTAGGAGAAGATTCTATTGATAGTCTTCATCACAATGAATGCTATGCACAAACCTCAAAACACACTTCTCCATCATTCTAGAATCTTCTCCCTTGTTTCTCTAGATCATGTTACCAAAATTTTCAACTTTTAGATAGCTAATAATCATTGACTTCTACATGATATACAAAGTACAATAACCAAATATACACCCATACTTTATAGATGTTTATCAAATTTATATATTTTTTGCTTTACCTATTATAATTTTATATAGTGATGTTATCTGAGTCTCACATGCATGGCACGTGCAACTTAATAATAGTGGTAAGATATATTCACATGGTATCTACTATTATCATACAGTATTTCTTGATTGCTTTTTCTAGAAGTTTGGTTAAACTTTTTGTAGCTTGACTTATCCGAAAAATAGCCTTAAGCTCTAGGACGGAGGTACTACCGAGAATAAAAGGGAGGCAGGGTGGGAGGGTAGTTGAAGACGGTGCGATGTTAGAGCAGAATTATGATGGGTTCCTGACATGAGGTACTACAGCCTTTACAATGTACACACTGTACCCATAGTAGTAGTAAATTTTAGGACATGTGTGCACGCAAAACAAAAAAATGTTTTTTTCTCTCTCATTCGCTGCCTCCCCATCCATCTCTCCACGGCACTCCCTCGTCCACAGTGTTGTCTTGGTATGGAGGCTCAACTGTGTCTCTATCGTATGCATTGGTGTACATAGGAAGGAACCACTTAAGGCATTGGTGGAAAAAATTAGTAGAATTCAAACTTTGGAATTTTTCTCTTCCTTCCAAAACATCGGGAATGAAGGTTATTTAAAGGATGACCATATCGACATCATATCTCTAGTACTATCATGGAGCAGGTTTGAATTGGGTCCATAACACCAATCCTAACCATTGGGCTGTTAGATCCAATGGTTCAGAGCAGCTGGATTCGTGTTGAGGGAATAGTACCTAGAGCAAACTCCACCATGTTCTAGAACCATCATGTCACCATCCCCATAATTTCTTAGTATAATAGGTTGTATTCCCAATATGTGTAGATATTTATTATTAATAGACTTAATGCATGCATTTTTCTCTAACATTACTATTGACTTAATGTTTCTTAAATCACATTTCATATAGTATATACGTGTGTGGCACGTGCCTTTTGTTAGTATAGTTTATGATACAGTTCCCACATCTGGTAGATTCATGCATCTTCTTCCACAAGATCCGCCGAAAGTGAGCAATGTGCTGTTTTATTTTGTTAAGCAGGTGCTAGTCTTACCATCACCACTATATAGTCTGTACGGATAACATTGGATATTGACCCTTGGCCGGATCAAGACTCGCAAATCCCTACATTGCCAACCGTAGGATCTTCTTTTCCATTCTAGCATCTACAAGATTCTGTTGATAGTCTTTAGATCAATTAATGATATATATAAAGGAACCTCAAAGCACACTTATCCATCATTCTAGCATCTTCTCTATCATTTCTCTAGACCATGGTATGCGAATTTTCAAGAATTAGGTAGCTAATAAACATTTATTTCTACATCTCTACCACTATAATGGAGTAGTTTTGAATAGGATCCATAGCACCAATCTTGACTGTTGGGCTGTTAGATCCAATGGTTCATAGCAGCTGGATTCATGTTGAATAGTACCTAGAGCAAACTCCACCATGTTCTAGAACCATCATGTCACCACCCCCTAAATTTCATAGCACAATAGGTTGTATTCTCAATATGTGTAGATAGTTAGTATTAATAGACTTAATGTATGCATTTTTTCTCTAACAAGACTATTGACTTAATGTTTGTTAAATCACATTTCATACTATATACATGTGTTGCATGTGCCTTTTACTAGTGATGATATAATGTGCAAGAACCAAATATACAACATATACGTGGCCCAGTTTTATAATTATTTCGAGCTTTACCTATTATAATTTTATATAGTGATGATATGTATATTACGCGAGTCTCAGGTGCAAGGAACACGCAACTTAGTGCGTGGTACTACTTGGAAGAACATGGCTTATTAGCTCCACGGTGGAGGAGTAGGACACGACTACTTCTCATTGCTTGATTTTAGGTCCTTTGTGCTAAATGTATGGACTTGGGTGTAATCTTCATTTTTTGAGGTCCTTGATATAACATGTACATATCCACTTGCCATGTTAATTAATCGAAGAGAATCTTGCTCCCTTGGGACATACCCTAGTAAAAAAAGTGCCACCACCCGCCGATTTTCAGAAAAAGTGGGGACCATGTTTTCTTACAATTCCCTAGTCTTAGCACATTTCAAGATTCCCTAGATAACCGCGTCCACTTAAATGTTTTTATATTGATCCAAAGAAATTAGGTCAAATTTGAACTACAAGTAAGCGCGGTAGATTCCTCTTGAATTTTCCAAACATCGTCTGAAGGGACCCACAATGTCTATATATCACCACCGAGATTTTTAAAAATGCAACTAACTTTGTGCTAAGAATTGGCATGCCGATGAATTCGACCCCGTTTTGTAAACCTTCAAATAAAACAAAGAAAAAATAAAATACTTTTCTATTACGTCCTCTTATGTGTAGTACCAGCCTTGAATAATGAGAAGAAGGTACTAGTCTTACCATTACCACTATATAGTGTATGAGTTACTTTGAATATTGACCATTCGATCAAGACTCGCAAATCCCAACATTGGCAACCGTTGGATCTTCTTTTCCATTCTAGCACCTACACGATTCTGTTGATAGTCTTTAGCACAATGAATGCTATATATGTAGAACAACCTCAAAACACACTTATCCATCATTGTCGAATCTTCTCGATCGTTTCTCTAGACTATGGTTCTAGAATTTTCAATTATTAGGTAGCTAATAAACGTTTATTTCTACATGATATAAAGTGCAAGAACCAAATATACACTCATTGATATGGATCACGCCTATGATCTATAGTTTTGTCCCGATCTTTCACACCGAGCAACCTGGATAGGAATTCTTCGAACAACGCCAATGAACGTCACCTGAAGAAGAGGAACGAATCCAGCAAGCAACATTGAGAAGATCACCACGCCTCAAACCAAAACACGACAATCCTTGATGAACACACGAACCTCCGCGACAATATCAATACGATAGATAACACGGCATCGTTGTCCCCGGAGGGATGCTCACCAAGCAACTCACACAATATTTTTAGACTCAATTTCTAGCTAACCCTAAACTAGAGGGCGTTCCACCGCCAAAACGTTGAAACAACACGAAACAAAAACATGACCGATATAGTCAGATCTGTCCGGATCTGATGGGAACTTTTTGGGCCGGATAATCTGGTCTAAGTGGGCTGGATTATCCGGGGCCGTATAGAAAGTCGCGCACGAAGTCCTTAGTAGAATCTCCAAGAAACAGGGCCGGATTATCCGGGGTGTGAGGGACGGATTATCCGGGGTCTTTTAGACATGGAAGTACTCATTGGAAAGATCTTGGAATTATCTATCCAACAAGTGCTTATTTGCATGATTTGGAGTTCGTATGAGGAATCCACGCCCGTTTGAATTTCAGGACTTCTGTCTGTCCGAACTGAATGTTCCTTCTCTTCTTCATGATCTTCTCTTGCGCCTTCCTCCTGCTCCTCCCTCGCGCATACCGTGCCCATATCATCATCCCCCCTTCAAGAAGCGTTGTCCCCAATGCTTGCAGGTCGGGTCGGAAAGTTGGCGTGATATGAAGAATCGCTTCACGCGTCTTCGCCATCTTCAAGTCATGCCTACCTTCCACTCCGCAACCTCCCTCTCGGCGTGATTGACTTGAAACAGCCCTTGGCACCTACACCTCCTTGCATCTCCATACGAGCTTTGACCTAGGCGCCACCGTCTTATTCTTCTCAAATCTTGTTGGAACTTCTGGTTGCTGAACATGGACCTTCTTTGCACGACCTGGCATAGGATGAGTAATGCCTAGACCACACAACTGATGAACATGTCCATCCTTGCCTCTATGCATCCGCACAACTGTACCAAAAAAATGCCTCATAGGTGTGCTAACAAACTGCTCTTGTTACCCCCATTGCACCTCATGCACTGGAACATCAGGAGCACAACTATAATCCGCCTAAACACCCGTGTCAACACAAACAACCTTCTGAACACATACTGCAACCTCCTTCCTCTCAGCAATAAGAGGATGCACTTCAACTGGCTTGTCATCTACAGGCATAGCTGAAGCAGTATCAACATTGTCGCACTGTGCATCATGCTCTCCATCCTGCACCTTAGCTAGCCTAGATTTAGGCTTAGCCTTGCGCACCTTCTCCTTATGTACCAACAGCTCTACATTAGACTTTATGTGATCATCCTGCATAGGTTTGAAAGTCTGTTGTTTGCCACCATGCACAAAAGAATATGTATTTTCTCGTCCAGCATGTGTAGCGTTGCGATCATACTTCCATGAACGACCAAGTAACAGCCCACATACCTCCAATGGCAACACATCGCACGCAATCTCATCAACATAATCACCAACTGTAAATGGCACACGCACCTTATGAGTTACCTTCACCATACCATAGCTATTTAACCACTGTAGATGCTTAGGTTCAGGAATACGCCATGTGGAAAACCCCAACGATGCCGCCATTGCCTTGCTAATGCCATTAGTACAGCTCCCTCCATCAACAATCAACTTGCATGCTTTGCCTTTGATCATACACTGTGCCTGAAATAAATTCCAACACTGGCCTCTATCAACTGTCATGCAAGCATCGCCTTGTACTTTCTTGAGTTGCAAATTCAGCCCACTCAATGGTACAATATCCTCCACTGTAGTTTCAGTGCACACAACAGCCTTGGTAACAATAGGCACTGCCACGCTGACTGGTTGCACTGGAACAACTGCTGAACCTCCTTGGCAGGACACGGAATAGATACAACTGCAACCCTGGACAACTGCTGGACTGCCTTCATGGGCTTGGTACACGATACCTTACGACGAGGAGACATAAAACAACAACGCAAAAAATTATTGAAGTCATACCAAGTTGCATCTATGATGTCCTTCTCACACATCTCTCTATCCCACCAACGAGCTATCTCCCCATCCACATGTCGCAGTGCAAGAACCACACATGTAGAATCATCTAGATACTCATATGTATGACATCTGTAAAACCCTCTTTCATATGACCTTCCCAGAACTCTTATTCAGCATATGTTGCCATGTTGACCAGTCTCCACTTGATGTGAGAATCATCACATACGACACCATTCAAGATGTCGAGATAATCATTGTACACATCACCAGATCACGTCCAAGAAGTGCACCGTTTTCCAAAACGATCACCCTGACACGACGTCATGCTTCCAAGCATATCGGCAGAACAGAAAAAATTTCAGGACCGGATTGTCCGGTGTTGGAGGGCCGGACTGTCCCGGTCCGCCGGATACTCCGGGAGAAAAAACTGGATACTCCAGTGCGCGGACGTCGAGATCCAATCTACACCTTCACAACCCTCTAATCTCCACCAAGAACACCCTCAGCCGATCAATCAACACAATCTCGCTGTGAGCAACCTGGTGCTCTCATACCACATGATACGGATCACGCCGATGATCCTATAGTTTTGTCCCGATCTTTCACAGCGAGTAACCTGGATAGGAATTCTTCCAACAACGCCAATGAACGTCACCTAAAGAAGAGGAACGAATCCAGCAAGCAACATGGAGAAGATCACCACGCCTCAAACCAAAACACGACAATCCTTGATGAACACAAGAACCTCCGCGACAATATCAATATGATAGATAACACGTCATCACCGTCCCCGGAGGGATGCTCACCAAGCAACTCACACAATATTTTTAGATTCAATTTCTAGCTAACCCTAACCTAGAGGGTGTTCCAGGGCTTATATGGCCACCAGAACATCAAAACGACACGAAACGAAAATATGACCGATATAGTCAGATCCGTCTAGACCTGATGGGACCTTTTTGGGCCGGATTATCCGGTCTAAGTGGGCTGGATTATCCGGGGCCATACAGAAAGTCGCGAACGAAGTCCTTAGCAGAATCTCTAGAAAACAGGGCCAGATTATCCGAGGTGTGGGGGCCGGATTAACCGGGGTCTTTTAGACGTGTAAGTACTCATTGGAAAGATCTTGGAATTATCTATCCAACGAGTGCTTATTTGCTTGATTTGGAGTGCGTATGAGGAATCCACGTCCGTTTGAATTTCAGGACTTATATCTGTCCGAATTGAATGTTCCTTCTCTTCTTGATGATCTTCTCTTGCGCCTTCCTCCTGCTCCTCCCTCGCGCATACCGTGCCCATATCACTCATACTTTAGAGATGTGGCTCAAATTCATAAATGTTTTGAGCTTTACCGATTATAATGTTATATACTGATGACATGTCATGCTTCTGTATATTATGTGAGTTTCATGTGCAAGGCACATGGAGCTTCCTGGTACTACTACTACGAAGAGCATGGCTCAGCTCCGTGGTGGAGGAGCAGGACCTCACTACTAATTTTCATTGCTTGATTGTAGGGTCCTTTGTGTTAAATGTATCGACTTGGATGTAATTTTCACCTTTTAAGTTCCTTGGTGTAACATGTACATATCCAATAACTGTGTTAATTATTGAGGCATCTCACTCCTTCGGTAAATACCCAAGTCAAAAAATAAAGTGCCACCACCCGGTTTTCAAAAAAGCGAACCATGTTTTGTTACAATTTCCTAGTCTTAGCACATTTCAAGCTTCCCTATATATTTGCTAACTACACCCATGCACTTAAATAACTTTATGTCGATTTAAAGAAAGTAGGTCAAATTTGAAATACAAGTAAGCGTGATAGATTCTTTCTTGAATTTGCAAGAGATCCAACAATCAGCAATGTTTGAATCTGTCAATCTATATCTGGTGATCGATGTTCAAAGTTGTTTGTGTTATATATCTTACTAGTAATTTGCACATGCCTTGCACATGAGAATCAAATAGTAGAAGTATATGCCATATCATTTTTTATATAAAATTATAATAGGTGAAGCTCAAAAAATAATTATAATTTCGAGCTACGTCCATAAAGTATCAGGTGTGTATTTGGTTCTTGTACTTGGTATCATGTAGAAATCAACCTACTATTAGTTACCTAATACCCGACATGCTCTAGTGAAATGATGAAGATGATTCTAGTACTACCGATAAGTGTGTTTTGAAGTTTGTGCATAGAGTTCATTGCACTAAAGAGCATCAATAGAATCTTCTAGATGCATGCTAGAATGGATAGAAGATCCAACTTAATTTTAGCAGTATTGGGATTTGCCAGTCTTGATCCAATGGTCAAAGTTCAAAGTTATCTGTACACTATATATAGTGGTAAGATAAGATTATATAATAGGTTAAGCTCAAAAGTTTTAAATTTGATGGGGATCTATAAAGTATGGGTGTATATATATTTGGTTCTTGTACTTTGTATCATGTATCTCTACTACTATAATGTAGTAGTTTTGTATAAGATCCATAACACCAATCCTGACTATAGGGCTGTTAGATCCAATGGTTCAGAGCAGATGGATTCGTGTTGAATAATACCTAGATCAAACTCCACCATGTTCTAGAACTATCATGTCACCACCCCTAAAATTTCATAGCATAGTAGGTTGTATTCTCAATATGTGTAGATAGCTTTTATTAATAGACTTAATGTATGCATTTTTTCTCTAAGAAGACTTAAAGTATGATTGTTCTAGAACATAGTGGAGTTTGCTCTAGGTACTGTTCAACACGAATCTAGCTGCTCTAAACCATTAGATCTTATAGCCCAACGGACAGTATTGGTGCTATGTATCCAATTCAAAACTGCTCCATTATAATACTCCCCCCGTCAAAAAATAAATGACATGAGTTTGTCTAGATTCACATGTACCTAGGCTTAAAACATGTCTAGATACATACAAATCTAAACAAACCCAAGTCACTTATCTTGGGACGGAGGGAGTAGTAGAGATAATGGAGGAGTTTTGAATTGGATCCATAGCACCAGTCGTGACTGCTAGGCTATTAGATACAATGGTTCAGAGTAGCTGGATTCATGTTGAATAGTACCTAGAGAAAACTCCACCATGTTCTAATAATGTCACCACCCCCAAAATTTCATAGCACAGTAGGTTGTATTCTCAATATGTGTAGATAGTTATTATTAATAGACTTAATGTATGCATTTTTTCTCTAACAATACTATTGACATAATGTTTGTTAAATCACATTTCATATAGTATATATGTGTGTGGCACATGCCTTTTATGGAAGAATCCCCATATCAAAATGACAAGGCAAGCAGACAACGAGCATCTCAGCGATCTTCTTATTTACCATGGGAATATGGTTCTTTTTTCTCTCTTTCCTCTTTTCATAATATCTTTTTTTTTCTTTTTCTCCTTTTTCTCAATATCTGACTCTTTTTTTATAAGAAGAATGCTTCATAGACAGCTCATTATGGTTACGCTGCAGGTTTCCACCATGTCAGCATGGATTAGACCAACGGCCCAGGCGTTTCTCTAACACACATACAAACTCCATGATCTTACAAGTTCCACTTTTATTTCACACCGCCGGGATCCATAAGCAAAAGAACATGATATCAACGGGGTACAAAGTACAAGTGCAATGTTGAAAGTATTCCCCATGAAACATGGTTCTGCTAATTTCAACTTATAAAGCACAAGCATATACGCAACAAAGAAGGACCCAATGGTTCAAGTTTATTAGATGCAAAAAGTAAAGTGTGCCATCAAGTTCGTGCGAGCTTTAATCACTAGTTTTCTCATAACAAGTTTAATTTGCAAGGTAAACAAAAGCATGAATATACTTGGAATAGCAAATGCTAATAGGTAGGTATGGTGGACTCTTTGGAATAACTTGGTTTAGGGAGTTGGATGCATGAGTGGAACTCATACTTTGTTGTGGAGGCTAGCAAAAGACTGGGAGCGACAAACTAAGAGAGCAATAATGGCCATAATCATGCAGAGCGACAAAACATCATTGATCAAAGCATAAAGTGATACTACAAGTTGAATACTAAAGGATCAGAAAGGCTATGGTGACTTGAGATAGTCATAACATGGTGTGAGCATGCACCAAGTCAACCCAAATAAAGCATCAAAGGAGAATACCACTATACTATGCTTTAATATGCTAAAACAACACATGATTCATCCAAGGCACATTAAGCAATCTCAATTGTTTATAACAAGTCATGATACAGCAAATAATACTAAGCATGAAGCCAAAACAATATCAAGCATGGCATGACAAAGCATGGCCACAGTCAAAAACGAGCTCTTTTTACCACATAAGCATGCACTTTCCTACTCTTTTCCAAACCAAACGAAACTATTTGCAAACCAATGTATGAAAGACAGGGTCCAACCAATTTATTCAAGCAAACAAAAGCAAACTGAAAACCAAAACGAAAATGAAAAAGAAGACGCTCCAAGAACAACACAACTATGCATGAAACAATAAAAAAGAAGTGTTTGGAAGAAACCTGAGATTTTTATTGATGAAGGAGGGGATGCCTTGGGCATCCCCAAGCTTTGACGCTTGTACTTCTTGGATATTTCTTGAGGTGACACGCGTGGCATCCCCAAGCTTGAGCTTTAGTCCATCCTTCATCTCATTACTCATTCCTTCCATACACCTGAAAATTTTCCTTCATACAATACTTCACACAATCTTTATTAGCAACATTAGTGCACTCAAGATAAAAGGTCTTAAGGTTCAGTTCTAACACCAAATAAACTTCCATTGGAACACTATCTACTGAAGCACTTCCCTCAAAAAGCTCAGTTCCCCAAAGAGAACTCAAAAAGGAACCAACAAGAAGCAAATGCAAATAATGGCAGAAATCTGTCAAAACAGACCAGCAGGTAAAGACGAATTTTTTCGAAGATCTTATGTTGCTCAAATTGAAAAGTGCTGAACTAACGAAAGTTAGATAACAACATGGGGACGAAGCACAAACACTCACAACTCAACAGGACGTACAGCGATTTTACACGAATTTTTACGGTGACGCACAGAAATATATTTCGGGACAACAACTTTCCCAGTCATTACTTCTCTCTCATTAGAGGTTACTCTTGGCAGAAAAAGCAAATAAGGATAAGGAGTAGTTATTACGGAGGTAATAACTTCCAACACTCAACTAAAACTTTTGGGTTATCTCCCAATAAGTACTTTTCTTTAACGCCTTTAAGTTAGGCATGATAGTTTGAGAAGATGCTCACATAAGAAATATGAATTGAAGTAAAAGAGAGCATCAAGAAGCAAATTCAAAACACATTTAAGTCTAACCCATTTCCTATGCATAGGAATCTTATAAAGAAACAAGTCATGAAAGCACAAAGCAACAAGCATAGTAAAGCAAAACAAGTGCAACTTCAAAATTTTCAACATAAAGAGGGGAAACTTAATATTGTGGAGACACATAAAACCATGTTTCCCTCTCCCATAATAACTTTTAGTAGCATCATAAATAAAATTAACAATATAACTATCACATAAAACATTCTTATCATGAGCTATATGCATATAATAATTATTACTCTCCACATAAGCATAGTCATTCATATTAATTGTAGTGGGAGCAAATTCAACAAAATAGCTATCATTATTATTTTCATCACCATAATCATCAAATATAGGAGGCATATTGTAATCACAATAAATTTTCTCCTCAATAGTAGGTGGACTGAAAATATCATATTCATCATTGTAATCATCATATATTGGAGGTTTTGTATCATCATAAGCAATAGAATAGCTATCTTCCAAAGCTGGGGAACTAAAAAGATCATCTTCATAAAAACAAGCTTCCCCAAGCTTAGACTTTTCCATAGCATTAACAATAATGGAGTCCAAAGAATTCATACTAACAACATTTCTATTAGCATGCAAAATCAAGTTCCATAGGTTTTTTAATTTTCTCTTCAAACACTTCATGTCCTAACTCAAGATAAATACTATAAAGCTCTGTTGTTGTTTTCCATTAAGCCTAACTAGTGAAAACAAGAAACAAAAAGACAAAATTACAGAATCTAAAGGAAATAACTTCGAGTACTCACACCAGAAAATAGGCGTGAATACCTTTTAGCTTTCCTCCCCGGCAACGGCGCCAGAAAATAGCTTGATGTCTACGCACTTCTATTCTTGTAGACAGTTGTTGGGCCTCCAAGTGCAGAGGTTTCTAGAACAGCTGCAAGTTTTCCCTTAAGTGGATCACCCAAGGTTTATCGAACTCAGGGAGGAAGTGGTCAAAGGTATTCCCTCTCAAGCAACCCTGCAATCAAGATACAAGAAGTCTCTTGTGTCCCCAACACACCCAATACACTTGTCATGTGTATAGGTGCACTAGTTTGGCGAAGAGATAGTGAAATACAAGTGGTATGGATAATTATAAGTGGTAACGGTGATATAAAGTATCTTGATGGCGTGGAAAAGACTAAAGGCAAACTGAAATAAAGATGGAAGCAAGCAAACATGTAACAGATCTAGTAGCAAACGGTGTATCAATGCTTAGAAACAAGGCCTAGGGATCATACTTTCACTAGTGAACACTCTCATATAAATATCTTCTCTTTATGATACTACTCTTAACTACTCTCCGGTTGGACACTCTAATCCATGGTAGGTCTATAACAACACTCCTCAAAGTAAGCCTTTCCCATCTAGAAAACCCCACACTATCACCTTGAGTACTAGATGAGTCCAACAAACACCACAATTTCATAAGGACATCCAACTCCAAATATAACTCATAAAAAGTATTTGTAATCTCTAGCCTAAGTGCCACCATGGTGTGCACGCTGTCACTTTCACACACATAGGGGAGAGCAGAGATCTATTAAAGCACTTGAGTAGCAAGGTAGATCTACTTGATTACAAAGCTCATGATCACAATATGAGCATGCATAGAGAGAGATGAACACATAGCTACCGGTAGAACCCTTAGCCTCGACGAAGAACTACTCCCTCCTCATCATGGGAATTAGCAATGGTGATAGAGATGGTGGTGGAGATCAATGGAGATGGCTTCGGGGGCAATTCCCCGTCCCGGCAGGGTGCCGGAACAGAGACTTTTTGTCCCCCGAATCTCCCCTTCGGTGGCGGCGGCGCTGCAGAACTTTTCATGGCTGGAGTCTTGATTATTTAGGGTTTTCGCATCGGGAGGAATATATAGGTGAAGGGGCAAGGTCGGTGGAGGCCGGAGGGGCCCACACCACCTGGTGGCGCGGCCAAGGGGGACCCGTGCCACCCTATGGTGTGGCTGGCCCCTGGCCCCTCTCCGTCTCGTCTTCTGGCTTCGTGTTCCCCCTGGTGAAATATTGACATTGGCTTTTGTCCCGTCCAATTCCGAGAATATTCATTTTCTGACTTCCTGAAACCAAAAACAGCAGAAAACAGGCAGCTGGCATTGTGGCTCTTGTTAATAGGTTAGTCTAAGAAATCATATGAAAAGTACTCCAAAGTGTGGACAAAACATAAGAAAGTAGATAAAACCAAGCATGGAACATAAAAAATTATGGATACATTTGCAATGTATCAGTGTATTCTTCTCATTAACCACACAAGGATCCACCAGTGTCATTGCATGTCTGCTCTTTTCATTAACCACAGTTAGAGTCATTGCATGTCTGTTCTTTTCACAAACCACATATCACCAGTATCATTGCATGTGTGTTCTTCCCACAGACCACACATGGATCCACCAGTGTCATTGCATGTGTGTCATTCTCACAAACCACATATGGATCCACCAGTGTCATTGCATGTGTGTTCTTCTCACAAACCATGTAAGGATCCACCGGTGTCATTGGATGTTTGTTCCTCTCATAGACCACACATGGATCCACTGGTGTCATCGCATGTTACTCTTTTCATGAACCACATCTAGAGTCATTGCATGTGTATTCTTCCCACAGACCTCACATGGATACACCAGTGTCATTGCATGTGTCTTCTTCTCACAAACCACATATGAATCCAGCAGTGTCATTGGATGTGTGTTCCTCCCACAGACCACACATGGATCCACCGGTGTCATTGCATGTCTGCTCCTTTCATGAACCACAGTTACATTCATTGCATGTGTGATCCTCTCACAGACCACACATGGATCCACCAGTGTCATTGGATGTGTGTTCTTCTCATGAACCACAGCTAGAGTCATTGGATGTGTGTTATTTCCATGAACCACAGCTAGAGTGCTTGCATCTTTGCTCTTCTCATGAACCACATAAGGATACACCAGACTCATTGCATGTGTGTTCTTCCCATGAACCACAACTAGAGTCCTTGCATGTGTGTTCTTCTCACAAACCATATCATGAACCACACCCAGTGTCATTGCATGTGTGTTCTTCTCATTAACCACACATGGATCAACCAGTGTCATTGCATGTCTGCTCTTTTCATTAACCACAGTTAGAGTCATTGCATGTCTGTTCTTTTCACAAACCACATATCACTAGTCTCATTGCATGTGTGTTCTTCCCATGAACCACACATGGATCCACCAGTGTCATTGCATGTGTGTCCTTCTCACAAACCACATATGGATCCACTAGTGTCATTGCATGTGTGTTCTTTTCAAAGACCACATATCACAAGTGTCGTTGCATGTGTGTTCTTCTCACAAACCACATAAGAATCCACTGGTCTCATTGGATGTGCGTTCCTCTCATAGACCACACATGGATCCACCGGTGTCATCGCATGTCTGCTCTTTTCATGAACCACATCTAGAGTCATTGCATGTGTGTTCTTCCCACAAACCACACATGGATCCACCAGTGTCATTGCATGTGTGTTCTTCTCACAAATCACACATGGATCCAACAGTGTCATTGCATGTGTGTTCTTCTCACAAACCACGTAAGGATCCACCGGTGTAATTGCATGTGTGTTCCTCTCATCGACCACACATGGATCCACCGGTGTCATCGCATGTCTGCTCTTTTCATGAACCACAGTTAGAGTCATTACATGTGTGTTCTTCTCATGAACCACAACTAGAGTCATTGCATGTGTGTTCTTCTCACAAACCATATCATGAACCACACCTAGTGTCATTGCATGTGTGTTCTTCTCATTAACCACACATGGATCCACCAGTGTCATTGTATGTCTGCTCTTTTCATGAACCACAGTTAGAGTCATTGCATATCTGTTCCTTTCACAAACCACATATCACCAGTGTCATTGCATGTGTGTTCTTCTCACAGACCACACATGGATCCACCAGTGTCATTGCATGTGTGTTCTTCCCATGAACCACATATGGATCCACTAGTGTCATTGCATGTGTGTCTTTATCACAAACCACATATGGATCCACCAGTGTCATTGCATGTGTGTTCTTTTCACAGACCACGTAAGGATCCACCAGTATCATTGCATGTGTGTTCCTCTCATAGACCACACATGGATCCACCGGTGTCATCGCATGTCTGCTCTTTTCACGAACCACAGTTAGCGTCATTGCATGTGTGTTCTTCTCATGAACCACAGCTAGAGTCTTTGCATGTGTGCTCTTCTCACAAACCATATCATGAACCACACCCAGTGTCATTGCATGTGTGTTCTTCTCATTAACCACACATGGATCCACCAGTGTCATTGCATGTATGCACTTTTCATGAACCACAGTTAGAGTCATTGCATGTCTGTTCCTTTCACAAAACCACACCCAGTGTCATTGCATGTGTGTTCTTCTCATTAACCACACATGGATCCACCAGTGTCATTGCATGTATGCACTTTTCATGAACCACAGTTAGAGTCATTGCATGTCTGTTCCTTTCACAAACCACATATCACCAGTGTCATTGCATGTGTGTTCTTCTGACAGACCACACATGGATCCACCAGTGTCATTGCATCTGTGTTCTTCCCATGAACCACATATGGATCCACCAGTGTCATTGCATGTGTGTCCATTTCACAGACCACATATGGATCCACCAGTGTCATTGCATGTGTGTTCTTTTCACAGACCACGTAAGGATCGACCGGTATCATTGCATGTGTGTTCCTCTCATAGACCACACATGGATCCACCGGTGTCATCGCATGTCTGCTCTTTTCACGAACCACAGTTAGCGTCATTGCATGTGTGTTCTTCTCATGAACCACAGCTAGAGTCATTGCATGTGTGTTCTTCTCATGAACCACAACTAGAGTCATTGCATGTGTGTTCTTCTCACAAACCATATTGTGAACCACACCCAGTGTCATTGCATGTGTGTTCTTCTCATTAACCACAGATGGATCCACCAGTGTCATTGCATGTATGCACTTTTCATGAACCACAGTTAGAGTCATTGCATGTCTGTTCCTTTCACAAACCACATATCACCAGTGTCATTGCATGTGTGTTCTTCTGACATACCACACATGGATCCACCAGTGTCATTGCATCTGTGTTCTTCCCATGAACCACATATGGATCCACCTGTGTCATTGCATGTGTGTACTTCCCACAGACCACACATGGATCCACCAGTGTCATTGCATGTGTGTTCTTCCCATGAACCACACATGGATCCACCAGTGTCATTGCATGTGTGTCCATTTCACAGACCACATATGGATCCACCAGTGTCATTGCATGTGTGTTCTTTTCACAGACCACGTAAGGATCCACCGGTATCATTGCATGTGTGTTCCTCTCATAGACCACACATGGATCCACCGGTGTCATCGCATGTCTGCTCTTTTCACGAACCACAGTTAGCATCATTGCATGTGTGCTCTTCTCATGAACGACATCAAGAGTCATTGCATGTGTGTTCTTCTCACAAACCATATCATGAACCACACCCAGTGTCATTGCATGTGTGTTCTTCTCATTAACCACACATGGATCCACCAGTGTCATTGCATGTATGCACTTTTCATGAACCACAGTTAGAGTCATTGCATGTCTGTTCCTTTCACAAAACCACACCCAGTGTCATTGCATGTGTGTTCTTCTCATTAACCACACATGGATCCACCAGTGTCATTGCATGTATGCACTTTTCATGAACCACAGTTAGAGTCATTGCATGTCTGTTCCTTTCACAAACCACATATCACCAGTGTCATTGCATGTGTGTTCTTCTGACAGACCACACATGGATCCACCAGTGTCATTGCATCTGTGTTCTTCCCATGAACCACATATGGATCCACCAGTGTCATTGCATGTGTGTCCATTTCACAGACCACATATGGATCCACCAGTGTCATTGCATGTGTGTTCTTTTCACAGACCACGTAAGGATCGACCGGTATCATTGCATGTGTGTTCCTCTCATAGACCACACATGGATCCACCGGTGTCATCGCATGTCTGCTCTTTTCACGAACCACAGTTAGCGTCATTGCATGTGTGTTCTTCTCATGAACCACAGCTAGAGTCATTGCATGTGTGCTCTTCTCACAAACCATATCATGAACCACACCCAGTGTCATTGCATGTGTGTTCTTCTCATTAACCACACATGGATCCACCAGTGTCATTGCATGTATGCACTTTTCATGAACCACAGTTAGAGTCATTACATGTCTGTTCCTTTCATAAACCACATATCACCAGTGTCATTGCATGTGTGTTCTTCTGACAGACCACACATGGATCCACCAGTGTCATTGCATCTGTGTTCTTACCATGAACCACATATGGATCCACCAGTGTCATTGCATGTGTGTCCTTCCCACAGACCACACATGGATCCACCAGTGTCATTGCATGTGTGTTCTTCCCATGAACCACACATGGATCCACCAGTGTCATTGCATGTGTGTCCATTTCACAGACCACATATGGATCCACCAGTGTCATTGCATGTGTGTTCTTTTCACAGACCACGTAAGGATCCACCGGTATCATTGCATGTGTGTTCCTCTCATAGACCACACATGGATCCACCGGTGTCATCGCATGTCTGCTCTTTTCACGAACCACAGTTAGCATCATTGCATGTGTGTTCTTCTCATGAACCACAAATAGAGTCATTGCATGTGTGTTCTTCTCACAAACCATATTGTGAACCACACCCAGTGTCATTGCATGTGTGTTCTTCTCATTAACCACAGATGGATCCACCAGTGTCATTGCATGTATGCACTTTTCATGAACCACAGTTAGAGTCATTGCATGTCTGTTCCTTTCACAAACCACATATCACCAGTGTCATTGCATGTGTGTTCTTCTGACAGAACACACATGGATCCACCAGTGTCATTGCATCTGTGTTCTTCCCATGAACCACATATGGATCCACCTGTGTCATTGCATGTGTGTACTTCCCACAGACCACACATGGATCCACCAGTGTCATTGCATGTGTGTTCTTCCCATGAACCACACATGGATCCACCAGTGTCATTGCATGTGTGTCCTTTTCACAGACCACATATGGATCCACCAGTGTCATTGCATGTGTGTTCTTTTCACAGACCACATAAGGATCCACCGGTATCATTGCATGTGTGTTCCTCTCATAGACCACACATGGATCCACTGGTGTCATCGCATGTCTGCTCTTTTCACGAACCACAGTTAGCATCATTGCATGTGTGTTCTTCTCATGAACCACAACTAGAGTCATTGCATGTGTGTTCTTCTCACAAACCATATCATGAACCACACCCAGTGTCATTGCATGTGTGTTCTTCTCATTAATCACAGATGGATCCACCAGTGTCATTGCATGTATGCACTTTTCATGAACCACAGTTAGAGTCATTGCATGTCTGTTCCTTTCATAAACCACATATCACCAGTGTCATTGCATGTGTGTTCCTCTCATAGACCACACATGGATCCACAGGTGTCATCGCATGTCTGCTCTTTGCGTGAACCACAGTTAGAGTCTTTGCATGTCTGTTCTTCTCATGAACCACATCAAGAGACATTGCAAGTGTGTTCTTCTCACAAACCATATCATGAACCACACCCAGTGTCATTGCATGTGTGTTCTTCTCATTAATGACACATGGATCCACCAGTGTCATCGCATGTCTTCTCTTTTCATGAACCACAGTAAGAGTCATTGCATGTCTGTTCCTTTCGCAAACCACATATCACCAGTGTCATTGCATGTGTGTTCTTCTCACGGACCACACATGGATCAACCAGAGTCATTGCATGTGTGTTCTTCCCATGAACCACATATGGATCCACCAGTGTCATTGCATGTGTGTCCTTCCCACATACCACACATGGATCCACCAGTGTCATTGCATGTGTGTTCTTCCCATGAACCACATATGGATCCACCAGTGTCATTGCATGTGTGTCCATTTCACAGACCACATATGGATCCACCAGTGTCATTGCATGTGTGTTCTTTTCACAGACCACGTAAAGATCCACCGGTATCATTGCATGTGTGTTCCTCTCATAGGCCACACATGGATCCACCGGTGTCATCGCATGTCTGCTCTTTTCACGAACCACAGTTAGCGACATTGCATGTGTGTTCTTCTCATGAACCACAGCCAGAGTCATTGCATGTGTGCTCTTCTCACAAACCATATCATGAACCACACCCAGTGTCATTGCATGTGTGTTCTTCTCATTAACCACAAATGGATCCACCAGTGTCATTGCATGTATGCACTTTTCATGAACCACAGTTAGAGTCATTGCATGTCTGTTCCTTTCACAAACCACATATCACCAGTGTCATTGCATGTGTGTTCTTCTGACAGACCACACATGGATCCACCAGTGTCATTGCATCTGTGTTCTTCCCATGAACCACATATGGATCCACCAGTGTCATTGCATGTGTGTTCTTCCCATGAACCACACATTGATCCACCAGTGTCATTGCATGTGTGTCCTTTTCACAGACCACATATGGATCCACCAGTGTCATTGCATGTGTGTTCTTTTCATAGACCACGTAAGGATCCACCGGTATCATTGCATGTGTGTTCCTCTCATAGACCAAACATGGATCCACCGGTGTCATCGCATGTCTGCTCTTTTCACGAACCACAGTTAGCATCATTGCATGTGTGTTCTTCTCATGAACCACAACTAGAGTCATTGCATGTGTGTTCTTCTCACAAACCATTTTATGAACCACACCCAGTGTCATTGCATGTGTGTTCTTCTCATTAACCATAGATGGATCCACCAGTGTCATTGCATGTATGCACTTTTCATGAACCACAGTTAGAGTCATTGCATGTATGTTCCTTTCACAAACCACATATCACCAGTGTCATTGCATGTGTGTTCTTCTGACAGACCATACCTGGATCCACCAGTGTCATTGCATCTGTGTTCTTCCCATGAACCACATATGGATCCACCAGTGTCATTGCATGTGTGTCCTTCCCACAGACCACACATGGATCCACCAGTGTCATTGCATGTGTGTTCTTCCCATGAACCACACATGGATCCACCAGTGTCATTGCATGTGTGTCCTTTTCAGAGACCACATATGGATCCACCAGTGTCATTGCATGTGTGTTCTTTTCACAGACCATGTAAGGATCCACCGGTATCATTGCATGTGTGTTCCTCTCATAGACCACACATGGATCCACTGGTGTCATCGCATGTCTGCTCTTTTCACGAACCACAGTTAGCATCATTGCATGTGTGTTCTTCTCATGAACCACAACTAGAGTCATTGCATGTGTGTTCTTCTCACAAACCATATCATGAACCACACCCCGTGTCATTGCATGTGTCTTCTTCTCATTAACCACAGATGGATCCACTAGTGTCATTGCATGTATGCACTTTTCATGAACCACAGTTAGAGTCATTGCATGTATGTTCCTTTCACAAACCACATATCACCAGTGTCATTGCATGTGTGTTCTTCTGACAGACCACACATGGATCCACAGGTGTCATCGCATGTCTGCTCTTTGCGTGAACCACAGTTAGCGTCATTGCATGTGTGTTCTTCTCATGAACCACATCAAGAGTCATTGCATGTGTGTTCTTCTCGCAAACCATATCATGAACCACACCCAGTGTCATTGCATGTGTGTTCTTATCATTAACGACACATGGATCCACCAGTGTCATCGCATGTCTGCACTTTTCATGAACCACAGTTAGAGTCATTGCATGTCTGTTCCTTTCACAAACCACATATCACCAGTGTCATTGCATGTGTGTTCTTCTGACAGACCACACATGGATCCACCAGTGTCATTGCATCTGTGTTCTTCCCATGAACCACATATGGATCCACCAGTGTCATTGCATGTCTGTTCTTCCCATGAACCACACATTGATCCACCAGTGTCATTGCATGTGTGTCCTTTTCACAGACCACATATGGATCCACCAGTGTCATTGCATGTGTTTTCTTTTCACAGACCACGTAAGGATCCACCGGTATCATTGCATGTGTGTTCCTCTCATAGACCACACATGGATCCACCGGTGTCATCGCATGTCTGCTCTTTTCACGAACCACAGTTAGCATCATTGCATGTGTGTTCTTCTCATGAACCACAACTAGAGTCATTGCATGTGTGTTCTGCTCACAAACCATATTATGAACCACACCCAGTGTCATTGCATGTGTGTTCTTCTCAATAACCACAGATGGATCCACCAGTGTCATTGCATGTATGCACTTTTCATGAACCACAGTTAGAGTCATTGCATGTATGTTCCTTTCACAAACCACATATCACCAGTGTCATTGCATGTGTGTTCTTCTGACAGACCACACCTGGATCCACCAGTGTCATTGCATCTGTGTTCTTCCCATGAACCACATATGGATCCACCAGTGTCATTGCATGTGTGTCCTTCCCACAGACCACACATGGATCCACCAGTGTCATTGCATGTGTGTCCTTTTCACAGACCACATATGGATCCACCAGTGCCATTGCATGTTTGTTCTTTTCACAGACCACGTAAGGATCCACCGGTATCATTGCATGTGTGTTCCTCTCATAGACCACACATGGATCCACTGGTGTAATCGCATGTCTGCTCTTTTCACGAACCACAGTTAGCATCATTGCATGTGTGTTCTTCTCATGAACCACAACTAGAGTCATTGCATGTGTGTTCTTCTCACAAACCATATCATGAACCACACCCAGTGTCATTGCATGTGTGTTCTTCTCATTAACCACAGATGGATCCACCAGTGTCATTGCATGTATGCACTTTTCATGAACCACAGTTAGAGTCATTGCATGTATGTTCCTTTCACAAACCACATATCACCAGTGTCATTGCATGTGTGTTCTTCTGACAGACCACACATGGATCCACAGGTGTCATCGCATGTCTGCTCTTTGCGTGAACCACAATTAGCGTCATTGCATGTGTGTTCTTCTAATGAACCACATCAAGAGTCATTGCATGTGTGTTCTTCTCACAAACCATATCATGAACCACACCCAGTGTCATTGCATGTGTGTTCTTCTCATTAACGACACATGGATCCACCAGTGTCATCGCATGTCTGCACTTTTCATGAACCACAGTTAGAGTCATTGCGTGTCTGTTCCTTTCACAAACCACATATCACCAGTGTCATTGCATGTGTGTTCTTCTGACAGACCACACATGGATCCACCAGTGTCATTGCATCTGTGTTCTTCCCATGAACCACATATGGATCCACCAGTGTCATTGCATGTATGTTCTTCCCATGAACCACACATTGATCCACCAGTGTCATTGCATGTGTGTCCTTTTCACAGACCACATATGGATCCACCAGTGTCATTGCATGTGTTTTCTTTTCACAGACCACGTAAGGATCCACCGGTATCATTGCATGTGTGTTCCTCTCATAGACCACACATGGATCCACCGGTGTCATCGCATGTCTGCTCTTTTCACGAACCACTGTTAGCATCATTGCATGTGTGTTCTTCTCATGAACGACATCAAGAGTCATTGCATGTGTGTTCTTCTCACAAACCATATCATGAACCACACCCAGTGACATTGCATGTGTGTTCTTCTCATTAACGACACATGGATCCACCAGTGTCATCGCATGTCTGCTCTTTTCATGAACCACAGTAAGAGTCATTGCATGTCTGTTCCTTTCACAAACCACATATCACCAGTGTCATTGCATGTGTGTTCTTCCCACGGACCACACATGGATCAACCAGTGTCATTGCATGTGTGTTCTTCCCATGAACCACATATGGATCCACCAGTGTCATTGCATGTGTGTCCTTCCCACAGACCACACATGGATCCACCAGTGTCATTGCATGTGTGTTCTTCCCATGAACCACACATGGATCCACCAGTGTCATTGCATGTGTGTCCATTTCACAGACCACATATGGATCCACCAGTGTCATTGCATGTTTGTTCTTTTCACAGACCACGTAAGGATCCACCGGTATCATTGCATGTGTGTTCCTCTCATAGACCACACATGGATCCACTGGTGTAATCGCATGTCTGCTCTTTTCACGAACCACAGTTAGCATCATTGCATGTGTGTTCTTCTCATGAACCACAACTAGAGTCATTGCATGTGTGTTCTTCTCACAAACCATTTTATGAACCACACCCAGTGTCATTGCATGTGTGTTCTTCTCATTAACCATAGATGGATCCACCAGTGTCATTGCATGTATGCACTTTTCATGAACCACAGTTAGAGTCATTGCATGTATGTTCCTTTCACAAACCACATATCACCAGTGTCATTGCATGTGTGTTCTTCTGACAGACCACACATGGATCCACAGGTGTCATCGCATGTCTGCTCTTTGCGTGAACCACAGTTAGCGTCATTGCATGTGTGTTCTTCTCATGAACCACATCAAGAGTCATTGCATGTGTGTTCTTCTCGCAAACCATATCATGAACCACACCCAGTGTCATTGCATGTGTGTTCTTCTCATTAACGACACATGGATCCACCAGTGTCATCGCATGTCTGCACTTTTCATGAACCACAGTTAGAGTCATTGCATGTCTGTTCCTTTCACAAACCACATATCACCAGTGTCATTGCATGTGTGTTCTTCTGACAGACCACACATGGATCCACCAGTGTCATTGCATCTGTGTTCTTCCCATGAACCACATATGGATCCACCAGTGTCATTGCATGTGTGTCCTTTTCACAGACCACATATGGATCCACCAGTGTCATTGCATGTGTTTTCCTTTTCACAGACCACGTAAGGATCCACCGGTATCATTGCATGTGTGTTCCTCTCATAGACCACACATGGATCCACCGGTGTCATCGCATGTCTGCTCTTTTCACGAACCACAGTTAGCATCATTGCATGTGTGTTCTTCTCATGAACCACAACTAGAGTCATTGCATGTGTGTTCTGCTCACAAACCATATTATGAACCACACCCAGTGTCATTGCATGTGTGTTCTTCTCAATAACCACAGATGGATCCACCAGTGTCATTGCATGTATGCACTTTTCATGAACCACAGTTAGAGTCATTGCATGTATGTTCCTTTCACAAACCACATATCACCAGTGTCATTGCATGTGTGTTCTTCTGACAGACCACACCTGGATCCACCAGTGTCATTGCATCTGTGTTCTTCCCATGAACCACATATGGATCCACCAGTGTCATTGCATGTGTGTCCTTCCCACAGACCACACATGGATCCACTAGTGTCATTGCATGTGTGTCCTTTTCACAGACCACATATGGATCCACCAGTGCCATTGCATGTGTGTTCTTTTCACAGACCACGTAAGGATCCATCGGTATCATTGCATGTGTGTTCCTCTCATAGACCACACATGGATCCACTGGTGTAATCGCATGTCTGCTCTTTTCACGAACCACAGTTAGCATCATTGCATGTGTGTTCTTCTCATGAACCACAACTAGAGTCATTGCATGTGTGTTCTTCTCACAAACCATATCATGAACCACACCCAGTGTCATTGCATGTGTGTTCTTCTCATTAACCACAGATGGATCCACCAGTGTCATTGCATGTATGCACTTTTCATGAACCACAGTTAGAGTCATTGCATGTATGTTCCTTTCACAAACCACATATCACCAGTGTCATTGCATGTGTGTTCTTCTGACAGACCACACATGGATCCACAGGTGTCATCGCATGTCTGCTCTTTGCGTGAACCACAATTAGCGTCATTGCATGTGTGTTCTTCTAATGAACCACATCAAGAGTCATTGCATGTGTGTTCTTCTCACAAACCATATCATGAACCACACCCAGTGTCATTGCATGTGTGTTCTTCTCATTAACGACACATGGATCCACCAGTGTCATCGCATGTCTGCACTTTTCATGAACCACAGTTAGAGTCATTGCGTGTCTGTTCCTTTCACAAACCACATATCATCAGTGACATTGCATGTGTGTTCTTCTGACAGACACACATGGATCAACCAGTGTCATTGCATGTGTGTTCTTCCCATGAACCACATATGGATCCACAAGTGTCATTGCATGTGTGTCCTTCCCACAGACCACACATGGATCCACCAGTGTCATTGCATGTGTGTCCTTTTCACAGACCACATATGGATCCACCAGTGTCATTGCATGTGTTTTCTTTTCACAGACCACGTAAGGATCCACCGGTATCATTGCATGTGTGTTCCTCTCATAGACCACACATGGATCCACAGGTGTCATCGCATGTCTGCTCTTTGTGTGAACCACAGTTAGAGTCATTGCATGTGTGTTCTTCTCATGAACGACATCAAGAGTCATTGCATGTGTGTTCTTCTCACAAACCATATCAGGAACCACACCCAGTGTCATTGCATGTGTGTTCTTCTCATTAACGACACATGGATCCACCAGTGTCATCGCATGTCTGCTCTTTTCATGAACCACAGTAAGAGTCATTGCATGTCTGTTCCTTTCACAAACCACATATCACCAGTGTCATTGCATGTGTGTTCTTCCCACGGACCACACATGGATCCACCAGTGTCATTGCATGTGTGTTCTTCCCATGAACCACATATGGATCCACCAGTGTCATTGCATGTGTGTCCTTCCCACAGACCACACATGGATCCACAAGTGTCATTGCATGTGTGTTCTTCCCATGAACCACACATGGATCCACCAGTGTCATTGCATGTGTGTCCATTTCACAGACCACATATGGATCCACCAGTGTCATTGCATGTGTGTTCTTTTCACAGACCACGTAAGGATCCACCAGTATCATTGCATGTGTGTTCCTCTCATAGACCACACATGGATCCACCGGTGTCATCGCATGTCTGCTCTTTTCACGAACCACAGTTAGCGTCATTGCATGTGTGTTCTTCTCATGAACCACAACTAGAGTCATTGCATGTGTGCTCTTCTCACAAACCATATCATGAACCACACCCAGTGTCATTGCATGTGTGTTCTTCTCATTAACCACAGATGGATCCACCAGTGTCATTGCATGTATGCACTTTTCATGAACCACAGTTAGAGTCATTGCATGTCTGTTCCTTTCACAAACCACATATCACCAGTGTCATTGCATGTGTGTTCTTCTGACAGACCACACATGGATCCACCAGTGTCATTGCATCTGTGTTCTTCCCATGAACCACATATGGATCCACCAGTGTCATTGCATGTGTGTCCATTTCACAGACCACATATGGATCCACCAGTGTCATTGCATGTGTGTCCTTTTCACAGACCAGATATGAATCCACCAGTGTCATTGCATGTGTGTTCTTTTCACAGACCACGTAAGGATCCACCGGTATCATTGCATGTGTGTTCCTCTCATAGACCATACATGGATCCACCGGTGTCATCGCATGTCTGCTCTTTTCACGAACCACAGTTAGCATCATTGCATGTGTGTTCTTCTCATGAACCACAACTAGAGTCATTGCATGTGTGTTATTCTCACAAACCATATATGAACCACACCCAGTGTCATTGCATGTGTGTTCTTCTCATTAACCACAGATGGATCCACCAGTGTCATTGCATGTATGCACTTTTCATGAACCACAGTTAGAGTCATTGCATGTCTGTTCCTTTCATAAACCACATATCACCAGTGTCATTGCATGTGTGTTCTTCTGACAGACCACACATGGATCCACCAGTGTCATTGCATGTGTGTTCTTCCCATGAACCACATATGGATCCAATAGTGTCATTGCATGTGTGTCCTTCTCACAAACCACATATGGATCCACCAGTGTCATTGCATGTGTTTTCTTCCCACAGACCACACATGGATCCACCAGTGTCATTGCATGTGTGTTCCTCTCATAGACCACACATGGTTCCACCGGTGTCATCGCATGTCTACTCTTTCCATGAACCATAGTTAGAGTCATAGCATGAGTGTTCTACTCATGAAACACAGCTAGAGTCATTGCATGTGTGTTATTCTCACAAATCATATCATGAACCACACCAAGTGTCATTGCATGTGTGTTATTCGCATTAACCACAAATGGATCCACTAGTGTCATTGCTTGTCTGCTCTTTTCATGAACCACTGTTAGAGTCATTGCATGTCTATTCCTTTCACAAACCACATATCACCAGTGTCATTGCATGTGTGTTCTTCTCACAGACCACACATGGATCCACCAGTGTCATTGCATGTGTGTTCTTCCCATGAACCACATATGGATCCACCAATGTCATTGCATGTGTGTCCTTCTCACAAACCACATATGGATCCACCAGTGTCATTGCATGTGTGTTCTTCCCACGGACCACACATGGATCCACTAGTGCCATTGCATGTGTGTTCTTCCCATTAAGCACACATGGATCCACCAGTGTCATTGCATGTGTGTCCTTTTCACAGACCACATATGGATCCACCTCTGTCATTGCATGTGTGTTCTGTTCACACACCACGTAAGGATCCACCGGTGTCATTGCATGTGTGTTCCTCTTATAGACAACACATGGATCCACCGGTGTCATCGCATGTTTCCTCTTTTCATGAACTACAGTTAGAGTCACTACATGTGTGTTCTTCTCATGAACCACAGCTAGAGTCATTGCATGTGTCTTCTTCTCACAAACCATATCATGAACCACACCCAGTGTCATTGCATGTGTGTTCTTCTCATTAACCACACATGGATCGACTAGTGTCATAAATGTCTACTCTTTTCATTAACCATAGTTAGAGTGATTGCATGTGTGATCCTCCCACAGACCACACATGGATCCCCCCGTGTCATTGCATGTCTTCTCCTTTCATGAACCACAGTTAGATTCATTGCATGTCTGTTCTTTTCACAAACCACATATCACCAGTGTCATTGCATGTGTGTTCTGCCCATGAACCACACATGGATCCACCAGTGTCATTGCATGTGTGTCCTTCTCACAAACCACATATGGATCCACTAGTGTCATTGCATGTGTGTTCTTTTCAAGGACCACATATCACAAGTGTCATTGCATGTGTGTTCTTCTCACAAACCACATAAGGATCCACTGGTCTCATTGGATGTGCGTTCCACTCATAGACCACACATGGATCCACCGGTGTTCGCATGTCTGCTCTTTTCATGAACCACATCTAGAGTCATTGCATGTGTGTTCTTCCCACAGAGCACATATGGATCCACCAGTGTGATTGCATGTGTGTTCTTCCAATGAACCACATATGGATCCACCAGTGTCATTGCATGTGTGTCCTTCCCACAGACCATACATGGATCCACCAATGTCATTGGATGTGTGTTCTTCTCATGAACCACAACTAGAGTCATTGGATGTGTGTTCTTTCCATGAACCACAACTAGAGTCCTTGCATGTCTGCTCTTCTCACAAACCACATAAGGAGATACCAGACTCATCGCATGTGTGTTCTTCCCATGAACCACAGCTAGAGTCATTGCATGTGTGTTCTTCTCACAAACCATATCATGAACCACAGTTAGAGTCATTGCATGTGTGTTCTTCTCATGAACCACACATGGATCCATCACAGTTATTGCATGTGTGTTCTTCTCATGAACCACAACTAGAGTCATTACATGTTTGTTCTATTCACAAACCATATATCACCAGTGTCATTGCATGTGTGTTCTTCCCATGAACCACACATGGATCCACAAGTGTCATTGCATGTGTGTTCTTCTCACAAACCACATATGGATCCAACAGTGTCATTGGATGTGTGTTCCTCCCATAGACCACACATGGATCCACCGGTGTCATTGCATGGCTGCTCTTTTCATGAACCACAGTTAGAGCCATTGCATGTGTGATCCTCTCACAGACCACACATGGATCCACCAGTGTCATTGGATGTGTGTTCTTCTCATGAACCACAACTAGAGTCATTAGATGTGTGTTCTTTCCATGAACCACAACTAGAGTCCTTGCATGTCTGCTCTTCTCACAAACCACATAAGGATACACCAGACTCATTGCATGTGTGTTCTTCCCATGAACCACAGCTAGTGTCATTGCATGTGTGTTCTTGTCACAAACCATATCATGAACCATAGTTAGAGTCATTGCATGTGTGTTCTTCTCATTAACCACACATGTATCCACCAGTGTCATTGCATGTATGCTCTTTTCATTAACCACAGTTAGGGTCATTGCATGTCTGTTCTTTTCACAAACAACATATCACTAGTGTGATTGCATGTGTGTTCTTCCAATGAACTACACATGGATCCACCAGTGTTATTGCATGTGTGTCCTTCTCACAAACCACATATGGATCCACCAGTGTCATTGCATGTGTGTCTTTCTCACAAACCACATATGGATCCACTAGTGTGATTGCATGTGTGTTATTTTCACAGACCACGTAAGGATCCACCGGTGTCATTGCATGTATGTTCTTCTCACAAACCACGTAAGGATCCACCGATGTCATCACATGTCTGCTCTTTGCATGAACCACATGTAAAGTCATTACATGTGTGTTCTTCCCACAAACCACACATGGATCCACCAGTGTTATTGCATGTGTGTTCTTCTCGCAACCCACATATGGATCCAGAAGTGTCATTGGATGTGTGTTTCTCCCACAAACCACACATGGATCAACCGTTGTCATTGCATGTTTGCTCTTTTCATGAACCATAGTTAGAGTCATTGCATGTGTGATCCTCTCACAGACCACACATGAATCCACCACTGTCATTGGATGTGTGTTCTTGTCATGAACCACAGCTAGAGTCATTGGATGTGTGTTCTTTCCATGAACCACGGCTAGAGTCCTTGCATGTTTGCTCTTCTCATGAACCACATAAGGATACACCAGAATCATTGCATGTGTTCTTCCCATGAACCACAACTAGAGTCATTTCATGTGTGTTCTTCTCACAAACCATATCATCAACCAAACCCAGTGTCATTGCATGTGTGTTCTTCTCATTAACCACACATGGATCCATCAGTGTCATTGCATGTCTGCTCTTTTCATTAACCACAGTTAGAGTCATTGCATGTCTGCTCTTTTCACAACCCACATGTCACTAGTGTCATTGCATGTGTGTTCTTCCCATGAACCACACATGGATCCACCAGTGTCATTGCATGCGTGTCCTTCTCACAAACCACATATGGATCCACCAGTGTCATTGCATGTGTGTTGTTTTCGCAGACCACATATCACCAGTGTCATTGCATGTGTGTTCTTCTCACAAACCTCGTAAGGATCCACCGGTGTCATTGGATGTGTGTTCCTCTCATCAACCACACATGGATCCACCAGTGTCATCGCATGTCTGCTCTTTTCATGAACCACATCTAGTGTCATTGCATGTGTGTTCTTCCCATAGAGCACACATGGATCCACCAGTGCCATTGCATGTGTGTTCTTCTCACAAACCACACATGGATCCACCAGTGTCATTGCATGTGTGTTCTTCTCACAAACCACGTAAGGATCCACCGGTGTCATTGCATGTGTGTTCCTCTCATAGACCACACATGGATCCACCAGTGTCATCGCATGTCTGCTCTTTACACGAACCACAATTAGAGGCATTGCATGTGTGTTCTTCTCATGAACCATAGCTAGAGTCATTGCATGTGTGTTCTTCTCACAAACCATATCATGAACCACACCCAGTGTCATTGCATGTGTGTTCTTCTCATTAACCACACATGGATCCACCAGTGTCATTGCATGTCTGCTCTTTGATGACCCACAAGTATATAGGGTGTATCGCAGTATTTTCGAGGGAAGTGAAACCCAATTTATTGATTCGACACAAGGGGAGCCAAAGAATATTTATCAGCCTTAACAACTGAGTTATCAATTCAGCTGCACCTGGAAACAATCTTGCTCTCATCAGTTTATCTGTAGCAACAGTTTTGTAGTAGGAATAGTAAAGTAACAGCAGTAGCAAAACAAAGACAGTAGTAGCAAAAGCAGTAAACAGTGGGATTCGAGTGCGGTAGGCATAGGGATGGATGGAAGGGCGTTGCATCGACAAGACAATTCACATAGCAATCAGAACATAGCGCAATTGCAGATAAATAAGATAAAGGATCCAAGTACTAGACAATCCTAGGCATGTGTTCCATATATAGTCATACGTGCTCGCAATATCTTTTGTCCCGCCAGCCCTTTTGTAGTGAGGCCTCTAGGAAACTACTGGCAATTAAGGTGCTCCTTTTGATAGAGCACCGGAGCAAAGCATTAACACTCCGTGAACACATGTGATCCTCACATCAAAGCCTTTCCCTTCCGGTTATCCCAATTTTTGTCACTTCGGGGCCATAGGTTCCGGACAACGACGTGTGTATACAACTTGCAGATAAGACCAGAAACAATACTATCATAATGAATCAATAATAAGTTCAGATCTGAAATCATGGCACTCGGGCCCTAGTGACAAGCATAAGCATAACAAGTCGCAACAAAGTCATAAAGCACTATAAAAGACTAGGAACCATGCCTGTAACACCCTCGAATCGGCCCTATGCAAGTTTTATCCCTTTCCGCCAAACCCGCATAGAAACGATTCAAGGACGCCCACCAGGCACTTTCGTGCGGGTGGAAAATGAAGTAATACCATTACACAATAGTCCTCGATGGGACCCACGTAACAGATATATATACAACAGCGACTCAACGAGTCAAGAATACAGATATACAGTACAAAGATCCAAATCACCTTAAAATCGATATATCATCCGAGTACGGACAAGATGCAAATGGGGCTAAGAGCCCTGAAGAATAACCAATGGCTCCCATAGCCCTGCCCAGGCCAAGTCGGAAGAGTAACCCTGCTAGCGACGTCGATCTCAAACCTGCTAAAACAAAAGGGGGTGCCGACAAAGGGCAAAGGAAAAAAAAAGAGGAGCGTCAGTACTGAGGCCAGTACACGGCGAGGCTAGAATTCGGCGGCTCTCGCCTACATAGGTATGGTGGACGGAAGCGGCAGCATGGCAGCACTAAACAACCCATAGAGACTCAGTAAAACTGGCGGCTATTAGAGAGGGATAAGGAAGACCTATTCGGATCTAACCTGATAGTAACACCAAACATACCCATCCTGGTATTCCCCCTCGAGACCAAACGAGGAAGTCACAACGAGGAACTCACACAGTTGGTAGTTTTATTCATTCTATTATAGTTGCAGCACTTACTAGTCAGATATAGATAGCATGAGTCATCCTGATAGCATAAGTAGTGGGCTGTTTTAGTTAACATTCCGTTGTACTTGGAACATTTACTAGTCAGATATAATTGTCCTGAGGAAACCCAAAACCCAGCAGTTGTTGGCACTTTTATCACATTCCATTGGAGTTTCAATACTTACTAGGCAGGTATAGTATGACACAGATCACCACAGATCCACTAGTTGTTGGTATTTTATTATCCATTCAATTGTAGTGAAGCTGAATTACTAGTCACATATTAAGTCAAATTTATAGCACTACTTTAGTTATGTTTGTCTATGATCGAGATACTGTGCTCCAAGTCGTCCATAACTGCGGACACGGTTTTTAGAAAGATTTACCCTGCAGGGGTGCACAAATAGCAACACACACATGATCAACCTTGGAAAACCAAATCAAAACCCAACGAGGCTTTCACGACAAAGCAATCACAGAATTCATAAAATATTTCAGGGGGCCACCCTATTAAGCTACCCACAACGAAGTTGGCCGGCTCCGAGACGGACCCAAGGTTTGTGTGGACTGCTGTAAATGACTGGGAACCCGAAAGTGTGACTAGGCTTGTCGATATAGCAAAAACGTGTCACGATCCTAAACAGTACAGGTGCTCCACGCACAATCTTAAATAAAGCAGTAAAGCATGGCATCAGTACATGATAGTAATAAAACCCCAAACTAGTTTGTGGCCCCAAGAAATAAGAAATGAATCAAGCTCTAGCTAAGGGGGGTTCATAGACTCTACCGTATGTCGATAGTGCGAATAGTCAAGGAACAGGTATCAAGTACTCGGGGTCCTACGGGACACAAGTGAGCGTGGAAGAACCAAATAACATCTATTGCCCACCAATGCCTCTACATTAGTTATATCTAGCATTTTAATAGTTGTATTTAAAGTCATGATCAACTACACCGTATAGCATCTCCACCATTAAGCATCTCCACCATTTATCATGTGCCAACTTTCCGTCAACGGTAGAACGAAAACCACGTGAAGCAGCACATAAGCAAGCAACTACGACTCGCAAGGTTAACTATCTATCAAACAACAGGCAATAGGGTGTGTCCATGGCAATATAGAGGCTGCAAGGAGTATAAATGGTGCACGGAAACTAAAGCATCGCAATACGGATAGCAATAGATCAACAGGAGGAAGTAAAGACTATAAATGGAAAATAGGTAGAAAGAGGGAGGATGCTCTCCTGGGAAACACTGCCGAAGGAGCATATCCGGAGAACTTGTCGATACTCGCATCCACTCACCGGCCTAATCCGCGAAGAAGCAAACACTAGAAGAAAGACCGGATGCAATATTTAATACTACGGCAGAAGATCCGGCATGCTTATGATATGATGCATGGCATGGCACAGATGCGGTGCAACTAGACAATATTAAGCGGAACCGGGATCCCGACAATTAATGAGATAGTTCATGTTGTTTAGATACCCCGCAATTTAAATGTTGTATTAACAAGGCATAACATGGCATCGGTTCGCTACACAAATTTAAATGGAGTCCAGAATAAGACAAAGGTATCCCGCATATTGACTCCATATTTAATTATGAGGTGAATCGGCATAATGCCCCCAAACCACAAAATATGTATGCGACATGAACAATATAATATGCATCGATATATGTATGACAGTTTATAAAAAAATAGGGCTCGAAAAAGAGGTCACACATCTCGGATCAGAGATCTTGGTGTTCCGGGATTCAACGGGGTTTGGTCTTGGCTTCGGGTCGGGGCTTCGAACCCGTGGAGAAGGTCTTGGCGTTCCAGGGTCTCGGTCAACGGATCCATGAAGGAGATCTTGTCGCTCGACTCCTTGTCGATGGTCTTAGGTTCCAACTTGTTGCACCTATGCATCTTCAAGGCAACACCGGGACGAGCTTGTCGAGATGGTGACCTGAGGGTTTGACGTAACGGGAGACAGCAAACAGACAGAGGTACTCGTCATACATCGAGTAAAGCATAGGCAACAGGAACACGCATGGGAGCGTCAGGTTCAACTCACGCAGGGACACACAGAGGTGCAAGGCGACCGAAGGCGGGGCTCACACTTAGCGGCAGCGGGGTGCAGACGCGGGCGACGAGGGGCACGTGGAGGCAGAGGCACGTGTCCTTGGAGGAGACCGATTGGAGAGGACCAGAGGAACCACCGTTGACGGAATCGAGCGGGGTAGGGGCGTAGCAGAGACGACGTGGAGGTGGTCAGGGTCGGCGAGGTCACCAGCGGGCACGGCCATGCGCGACGCCCGATGTGGTTGAGGCGGTCTGCAGCGGCGGGGAGGAGACTCTGGCGAGGATGAGGCCAGGCGGCGTGCTCGGAAAACAGGGAGGACGCACGCCGAGGAGAGAGAGCTCGAGGTGGCGGTGGCTTTCTCTACGCAGGGGCACAGGATCGAGGACGAGGACGACGGCCATCCGCCGTGGTGGCGGGCGCTGCTGCTCGTAGGGAAGGAGCAGAGGCGAGGCGGACCGGTGACTAGCGGTGGTGCGAGGCTGGGCGAGGAGAGATGCAGCGAGGAGGGAAAGAGAGAGGCAGTTGGCGACTTGCCGAGGCAGAGAGAGGTGACGGCTGTGGGAGTTGGGACGAGCGAGCACGGAGGGAATCTCGGGGAGAGAGACAGCGGGTTGGGATCGCGTGAGGGAGAGGCGGCCACGGTAGCACGTCGCGACGCAGAACGCACGCGGTTAGTGGGGCCGGTCGAGGCGGTTTGACCGCGAGGTGGACACGGGGCTATGAGAGGGGGGAAATGCTCCGAGCGGAGGATCCGAGGCGGTCGGGCGTGGGGCTTGCTGTGGTCGGAGAGGCCCAGCGGGGTGGTCACGATGCAAGGTGGGGCCGGGTTGGTTGGCGTGTGGTGCGGTGTGGGGTTTGCTGGCGGGACGCACCTAGGAGTGTGCGGCGCACGCGTTACACGGGACGGGCATGCAGTAGCGTGCGCAGTGGGCTGGAGCGGGCGATGGTCGCGCCGTCGCGGGGGTGTTGGTCAGTCGGTGGGTCAGGTGCGGCTGGGTAGGTAGATAGGGTTAGGGTTAGGTCTGGGTTAGATAGATGGATGTTTGGGTTGGACCGATCTGCCGGGGTGGTAGGCTGCTGCCAGCCGGGCTTTTGGGCCTGGCTGGTGGCGGCCTGCCCTAGGATTTATAAAATATGATTTGTTTATTTAATTTGTTTTAAACAGTCTTTGGATAAATAGTTTTAGACAAATAAAAGATCCGAAAGAGATCACGGTTTTATATTTGAAATAGAGAGGGGGTATTTAGAAAACCAAGATATGCTTTTGAAGATAGTTTTGGGTAAACAGATGCATGATGACATGACGATGCTCAAATGCAATGTGGCATGACGACATGAGCATGCGGTCATGATGATGCAATGCACAAAAACACAGCGATTTTCTAGTAGTGATTTTAGCGGGGTGCTACAATTTGACACCACTAACAATGGATCTCGCCCTTGAGATCCGCCTCATGGTACCGGGAAGAAGGTCGGTGATCTGAATCTTCTCGCTTCGTGTGGATCCTCGCGACACCACTAACAAGAGGTCGTTGTCCGTGATGGTCGAGAGAATACTCCGAGAACAAGGGCGAAGGTATAGGTATCAACAAATAAAGCCACCTCTAACTTCGTTAGAAGGAGAGAGACGATGCATCCTCATCCACTTCAGTGTACAGGAGCGAATAGAATGAGTAGTCGGCATGGGGGCCAAACCATCACGCACCCAAACTATTACTCCGCACAATCAGTAGAAAAGTGTGCAACCCTTCTCGGAATCAGACTGAAAATCTCGACAATCGAGGTTCGGAACAAAGGAGTGATGCAGGCTCTGCATCGGATCTGGCGTGGATGATCTGATCGCGTCGGAAAACACCGGAAGACACAAACAAGGAACAAAGAATGGTACCACAGATAAAGGATCACTCAGATAGCACGAAGAACGGATGTAGAAACACCGTTACCAAAGGAGGAAGCGAAACCCTGAAGGTATGACGGAAACCCAACCACGAGAATTCCTGGACTCGAAGAATGGATAAGCGAAAAGATTCAAAACACGCGGAGGTAAGAGGAGAATAGCATAGGGGTAAGGAGTCAAAGAAGACCTAATCAGATCTATCCAACCGATTTTGCGAAAATAATTTTGACAGTCTACATCGGCCGTTAGCTAGGTTATCCTACTGGCTGGACCAGTGGGGTATCGCAACTGCTAAGCTCTGATACCACTCTGTAACACCCTCGAATCGGCCCTATGAAAGTTTTAGCCCTTTCCGCCAAACCCGCATAGAAACAATTCAAGGACGCCCACCTGGCACTTTCGTGTGGGTGGAAAACGAAGTAATACCATTACACAACAGTCCTCGATGGGACCCACAGAACACATATATATATATATAACAGTGACCCAATGAGTCAAGAATACGGATATATAGTACCAAGATCCAAATCACCTTAAAATCGATATATCGTCCGAGTACGGACAAGATGCAAATGGGGCTAAGAGCCCTGAAGAATAACCAATGGCGTCCATAACCCTGCCCAGGCCAAGCCGGAAGGGTAACCCTCCTAACGACGTCGATCTCAACCCTGCTAAAACAAAAGGGGGTGCTGACAAAGGGCAAAGGAAAAAAAGGAGCGTCAGTACTGAGGCCAGTACATGGCAAGGCTAGAATATGGCGGCTCTCGCCAACATAGGTATGGTGGACTGAAGCGGCAGCGCGGCAGCACTAAACAACCTATAGAGACTCAGTAAAACTGGCGGCTATTAGAGAGGGATAAGGAAGACCTATTCGGATCCAACCTGATACTAACACCAAACATACCCATCCTGGTATTCCCCCTCGAGACCAAACGAGGAAGTCACACCGAGGAACTTACAAAGTTGGCAGTTTTATTCATTCTATTATAGTTGCAGCACTTAGTAGTCAGATATAGATAACCTGAGTCATCCTGATAGCAGAAGTAGTGGGCTGTTTTAGTTAACATTCCGTTGTAGTTGGAACATTTACTAGTCAGATATAATTGTCCTGAGGAAACCCAAAATCCAGGAGTTGTTGGCACTTTTATCACATTCCATTGGAGTTGCAATACTTACTAGGCAGGTATAGTATGACATAGATCACCACAGATCCACCAGTTGTTGGTATTTTTATTATCCATTCCATTGTAGTGAAGCTGAATTACTAGTCACATATTAAGTCAAATTTATAGCACAACTTTAGTTATGCTTGTCTATGATCGAGATACTGTGCTCCAAGTCGTCCATAACCGCGGACATGGCTTTTCAGAAAGATTTACCCTGCAGGGGTGCACAAATAGCAACACACACACGATCAACCTCGGAAAAACCAAATCAAAACCCAACGAGGGTTTCATGACAAAGCAATCACAGGATTCATAAAATATTTCAGGGGGCCACCCCATTAAGCTACCCGCAACGAAGTTGGCCGGCTCCGAGCCAGACCCAAGGTTTGTGTGGACGGCTGTAAACGACTGGGAACCCGAAAGTGTGATTGGGCTTGTCGATACAGCAGAAACGTGTCACGCTCCTAAATAGTACAGGTGCTCCACGCACAATCTTAAATAAAGCAGTAAAGCATGGCATAAGTACAGGATAGTAATAAAACCCCAAACTAGTTTGTGGCCCCAAGAAATAAGAAATGAATCAAGCTCTGGCTAAGGGGGATTCATAGACTCTCCCATATGTGGATAGTGTGAATAGTCAAGGAACAGGTATCAAGTACTCGGGGTCCTACGGGACACAAGTGAGCGTGGAAGAACCAAATAACATCTATTGCCCATCGATGCCTCTGCATTAGTTATATCTAGCATTTTAATAGTTGTATTTAAAGTCATGATCAACTGCACCGTACATCATCTCCACCATTAAGCATCTCCACCATTTATCATGTGCCAACTTGCCGTCAACGGTGGAACGACAACCACGTGAAGCAGCAGATAAGCAAGCAACTACGACTCGCAAGGTTGACTATCTATCAAACAATAGGCAATAGGGTGTGTCCATGGCAATATAGAGGCTGCAAGGAGTATAAATGGTGCACGGAAACTAAAGCATCGCAATACGGATAGCAATAGATCAACAGGAGGAAGTAAAGACTATAAATGGAAAATAGGTAGAAAGAGGGAGGATGCTCGCCTGGGAAACACTACCGAAGGAGCATATACGGAGAACTTGTCGATACTCGCATCAACTCATCGGCCTAATCCGCGAAGAAGCAAACACTAGAAGAAACACCATATGCAATATTTAATACTACGACAGAAGATCCGGCATGCTTATGATATGATGCATGGCATGTCACAGATGCGGTGCAACTAGACCATATTAAGCGGAACCGGGATCCCGACAATTAATGAGATAGTTCATGTTGTTTAGATACCCCGCAATTTAAATGTTGTATTAACAAGGCATAACATGGCATCGGTTCGCTACACAAATTTAAATGGAGTCCAGAATAAGACAAAGGTATCTCGCATATTGACTCCATATTTAATTATGAGGTGAATCGACATAATGCCCCCAAACCACAAAATATGTATGCGACATGAACAATGTAATATGCATCGATATATGTATGACAGTTTATAAAAAAATAGGGCTCGAAAAAGAGGTCACACATCTCGGATCAGAGATCTTGGGGTTCCAGGATTCAACGGGGTTTGATCTTGGCTTCGGGTCGGGGCTTCGGACCCGTGGAGAAGGTCTTGGCGTTCCAGGGTCTCGGTCAACGGATCCATGAAGGAGATCTTGTCGCTCGACTCCTTGTCGATGGTCTTAGGTTCCAACTTGTTGCACCTATGCATCTTCAAGGCAACACCGGGACGAGCTTGTCGAGATGGTGACCTGAGGGTTTGACGTAACGGGAGATAGAAAACAGACAGAGGTACTCGTCATACAGCGAGTAAAGCATAGGCAACAGGAACGCGCATGGGAGCGTCAGGTTCAACTCATGCAGGGACACACAGAGGTGCAAGGCGACCAAAGGCGGGGCTCACGCTTAGCGGCAGCGGTGTGTAGACGCGGGCGATGAGGGGCACACGGAGGCAGAGGCACGTGTCCTTGGAGGCGACCGATTGGAGAGGACCAGAGGAACCACTATTGACGGAATCGAGCGGGGTAGGGGCATAACAGAGACGAGGTGGAGGTGGTCGGGGTCGGCGAGGTCACCAGTGGGCACGACCATGTGCGGCGCCCGACGCGATTGAGGTGGTCTGCAGCGGCGGGGAGGAGACTCCGGCGAGGATGAGGCCAGGCTGCGTGCTCGAGAAACGGGGAGGACACACGCCGAGGAGAGAGAGCTCGAGGTGGCAGTGCCTTTCTCTGCGTAGGGGCGCGGGATCGAGGACGAGGACGACGGCCATCCGCCGCGGCGGCGGGCGCTGCTGCTCGCAGGGAAGGAGCAGAGGCGAGGCAGAGCGGTGACTAGCGGTGGTGTGAGGCCGGGCGAGGAGAGATGCAGTGGGGAGGGAAAGAGAGAGGCAGCTGGCGGCGCACCGAGGCAGAGAGCGGTGACGGCTGTACGAGTTGGGACGAGCGAGCACGGAGGGAATCTCGGGGGGAGAGACTGCGGGTGGGGATCGCGTGAGGGAGAGGTGGCCACGGTAGCGTGTCGCGACATGGAACGAATGCGGTTGGTGGGGCCGGTCGAGGCGGTTTGACCGCGAGGTGGACGCGGGGCCACGGGAGGGGGGAAATTCTCTGAGCGGAGGATCCAAGGTGGTCGGGCGTGGGGCTTGCTGTGGTCGGAGAGGCCCAGCGGGGCGGTCACGATGCAAGGTGGGGCCGGGTTGGTTAGCGTGTGGTGCGGTGTGGGGTTTGCTGGCGAGACGCGCTTGGGAGCGTGCGGCGCGCGCGTTACACGGGATGGGTATGCGGTAGCAGGCGCAGCGGACTGGAGCAGGCGATGGTCGCGCCGTCACGGGGGTGTCGGTCAGTCGGTGGGTCGGGTGCGGCTGGGTAGGTAGATAGGGTTAGGGTTAGGTCTGGGTTAGATAGATGGAGGTTTGGGTTGGACCGATCTGCCGGGGTGGTAGGCTTCCGCCAGCTGGGCTTTTGGGCCAGGCCGGTGGGGGCCTCCCCTAGGATTTATAAAATATGATTTGTTTATTTAATTTGTTTTAAACAGTCCTTGGATAAATAGTTTTAGACAAATAAAATATCCGAAAGAGACCAGGGTTTTACATTTGAAATAGAGAGGGGTTATTTAGAAAACCAAGATATGCTTTTGAAAATAGTTTTGGGTAAACAGATGCATGACGATATGACGATGCTCAAATGCAATGTGGCATGATGACATGAGCATGCGGTCATGATGATTCAATGCACAAAAACACAGCGATTTTCTAGTACTGATTTTAGTGGGGTGCTACAATGCCCTAACAATCTGATGCCATTACATGAACGATCTCATCCAATCCCTACCATCCCCATAGCCTACAGTGGGGGATTACTCAATCATAGATGGGGGAAACATGGATGGTCGATGGAGAAGTGATGGTGATGATGCTGGCGATGATCTCCTCCAATTCCCCGTCTCGGCAGGGTGCCAGAACGGAGTTTCTCATCCTGTTTCTTGGAATCTGGTGGTGGCGGCGGAGCGGAACTCCTTCTGGAAAAACGTCGACCCCCCCTCCCCGAAGTTTTTAGGTCAGAAGGCTCCTTATAGGCAAAGAGAGAGGCCGAGGGGGTGCCTGGGGGGTCCACACCACCCCCTGGCGCGGCCTGGCCTGGCCCGTGCCACCAGGTGGTGTGGCCACCCTAGGGCTCTTCTCCGTCTCATATTCTGGCTCTTCTTCGGGTGAAATAAGATTTTGGCATATTTCCGAGATTTTTCTTGATAGTTGATTTTCTACACAAAAAGTAGACACCAAGGCAATTCTGCTGAAAACAGCGTCAGTCCGCATCTGTTGCATCCAAATCACACAAGTTTAGAGGAGAAACAATAGCAAAAGTGTTCGGGAAAGTATATACGTTTTGGACGTATCAACTCCCCCCAAGCTTAGCTTATTGCTTGTCCTCAAGCAATTCAGTTGAAAACTGAGTGCGATAAAAGAAGTTTCACGAACACATTTGCTTCGTATGATGTAAATATTCTCAGGAATGCGATCAACTACTTAAACAGTTCATAATAAAGAGTATGCAACTGAGTCTACTTAATAGTCATTGCAAGCTATGAAGCACAAACATAAGCAACATTACAATGCTCATAAAAATGTATGATAGAGTGGTATCTCGCTTGCCTTTGATTATGAATGTTAAGGCACCTCTGAAGTTCAAGTGATGACTAGAAGTAAAGATATCAAGAATACAAGCATCAAAGTCATAACACAAATAATCAAGTAATGGAACAAACACAAAAAATGACAACCATGCTCTCAAGAAGGTGCTCAAAGAATATGTGGAGACTCAACAAGTAGAAGAAAAAGGTTTTGAGTAATTTGAAAGGCTTCCAAATGCTGAAAGTATGGTACTCGTTAGCTTTGAGCTTGCATTGCCCCTATCATAAGCATCTTTAATGTGGTTAAGGTGAAAGTGACACAACTAACAGGATATGCTTGACAAGTTATAAATTGAAGTATCATGCCCCTTACTTACGAAGACCGATCCTCATGCTACTCAACTTCAGTCACAAGTAAGCTCTTGTCATTGTAAGTATATACGTATCATAGAGAACCACCAACGGGGTACCCCTTGCACATGACACGGGAGCTGTCCCATAATCAAAATACAAGGCAAGCAGACAATGAGCATCTCGGCGATCTTTTTATTTACTATGTGCATAGATTTTTACTGAGGATGCTTCATAGAATGCTCATTATGGTTATGCTGCAAGTTTCCACCATGATTAGGCATGGCTTAGGCTAGTGGCCCAGGCATTTCTCTAACATACATACAAACTCCATGATCTTACAAGTTCCACTTTTATTTCACACCGCCGGGATCCATAAGCAAAAGAACATGATATCAACTAGGTACAAAGTACCTATGAAGTGTTGAAAGTGGTCCCCATGATACATGGTTCTGCTAACTTCAACTCATAAAGCGCAAGCATATGCACAATAAAGAAGGACGCAATGGTTCAGGTTTATTAAGTGCAAGAAAATAAAGTGTGCCATCAAGTTCGTGAGAGCTTTACTAACTAACTTTCTCATAACAAGCAAACATTTTATTCGGAAGAAAACAAGGCACATTGAATATGCACGGAGGTAGCAAATGATGCTAATGGGTAGGTATGGTGGACACTTTGGAGATATTTGGTTTAGGGAGTTGGAAACTTGAGTAAAACACTCAGTGGAAGTGAAGTCTAGCAATAGTAAGGGAGCGACAAATGAGAGAGCAATAGCTGTCATTATCATGCTTGCAACAAAACAAGACTACTAATGGCATGAAAATGATTCCAGATCCTCATGGCAAAATAATTCATCAAGGCTTAACTCAATCAAATGAAACATTCAGAGGAGGATACCATGGTGTCATACCAATTTATGAATAGAGTAATGCAAGCAAACATTCATGAAACATGCTACAAACTATTAGCGAGCTGGAGCTAATCATCAGAAAGCAAGAACTACTAAGCATCCAAAGAAAACATACACTCTACATGAACGGACTAAGCAAGCTCACAGTCATCAGTATATGTACAAAAATGAAAACAAATAGAGTTCGTTACCAGCCTCTTACCACGCCTCAAGTTGTCATTAATCCTCATTATTGCTCTTCACTTGTGTGGCTTGAATAATAATATGAAACCAATATTCCACTGAGAACTGCCGAACCCTGTAGCAAACTCACAAAAAACCAAAGAAGAACGACAAATATTTTTGGTGTTTTCAATTTTTAAACAAGAACCAAAAAGGGAAAAACAAAGCAAAATCTTTTTGGATTTTTCGAATAGTTCAAACAAAGCAAAAAGGGAAAAGCAAACCAAGGCAAAAAGAAGAAGCAAACCAAAGAGAAACAACAAAAATATTTTTGGTCTTTTTGTGTTCTTAGAAAGCAAAAGCAAAGAAGAACCGAAAACTAAAAAGAGAACGAAAACATGAATATACAAAGTACCAACGCAACATGATACGGAGATGAGTGCGATGTCGGCGTACCTCCCCTCAAGCTTAGGCTTTTGGCCTAAGTGGGAATCAACCCCAGTCTGGCCAAGATGAGGTGTCACCATGGTACGACGAGGAGGTACCCTCGTCCTGGTGCGAGCTCGAGTACGCCCCTCCGTAATGTGCGGAGTAATCATAGGAGGGCACATCCTCCTGGTGTTGCTCGTGGAAACCCAACAAGCGAAGCTGCTCGTCCACCTCCTCCTTGGAGCGCGACCACGGTCTCCTGTCAACACTAAACAAAGCAGGTTGTGGCAAAAGGATCTCCCTTTCATCCCCGTTAGTGAAAAGCATCCTATATACTAGATTGTTCAAATCAGAGGTAGCGGTGACAAAGTGATGAGTTTTCATGGCAACAAGGTCAAGCCTTTGTGGTGCTAGCATAGCATCATCGGGATCCACTGAAAGACCTAATGCATTGACTACACGCGAGGCAATGATGCCCCCATAGATAGGCCCCCTAGCAGCTAGGCGGCGAGCAATAAGCGAGCCAAGATTGTACCGAGTATCATTGTTGAGCGCAGCAGCAAGGAAAGCTAAGTGATAATTGGAGATATTACTAGTGTTCTCCCTACCCAACACACTAGTGGCAAGATAGTATGCAAAGTATCTAAGAGAAGGGAGTTGGATATTTCTTATCTCTCCGCGCTGCGCCACGCGGTCATCATCATTGGTCACCCCTCGGTAAAGCTCCAACAAATCAGCAAGTCGCCCTTGAATTTTCTTCACGGTCCCTGTCATATGCACACCTACAATACTGCAAAATCTCTCCAAAGGCATGGTGAAGGGCATATCATAGATTTTAAAAGAGACGGTAGATTGATAGGATGTGTTCGTAAATGAGAAGCTCTCAACAAAAGTTTTGGTGATCATAGCGTATTGTGCACTCTCATCTTGCATATAAGAGGTGAAGCCAACCCTCTCAATCAGTAGCAAGAAATCATCAAGAATACCTGCAGCTTGCAAGAAAGTAAAACAAGGAAAAGAAGATGGGTGAGCGCCTCCATCATCCCTTTCACTGCCAATGTGTGTTGCAATGAGGTCTTCATTGTATGATGTCCTAGCTTGAGAGGTTGTTCTTGAGGGCCTCGACCTCCTAGGTGCATCACTCTCAAATATCTCTCCAAAAGTATGGTTGTTCATGCTTGGTATTCTGAAATTTAAACACCTATTAAACAAGTGATTGCAAAGTAAATATAATGAAGGATTCTACTCATAGGGACTCGCAAGAGGCCTAAACATGCATCAAAACTATATCTCTAAGCATCAAACAAGCTTACAAGCTCTCAAAACCAGTCACCTACAGCAGCAAAATACTCAACATATAATCCACTAAACACAAATCTACTTGGACAAGGGGAGGAGTCACATACCAAGGAACAATTGCTCCAAATTTCAGCAAGAAAGATGGGCTGAGCAAGGAGATCAAAGAAATCGAGAGCAAGCACAAAAGAACGTGATTTTGAGCTATGAACTGGATTCTTACTCGGAGAGAGAGAAAGTGGAAGGGGAGAGAGTTAGTGGAGGGCCAGGGGTGGCCCACACCAGGGCACGGCGCCACCACCCAGGGCTGGCCGCACCACCACATGGTGTGCCTGCCTTCCTGGTGGCCCCCTAGTACCTACCAGGTACTTCTTTCCTCTGCCCCTTTTTTCACGTAAAAATTTAATATGAAATTTGGGGGCTGGAATTTTCGAGACAATTTATTTTGGGCATTTTCAGAAATAGAGAATGATTTTTCTGACAGAAGATTTCTTTTTTGAAAACATGATGCAAGGACAAAACAAGGCTAGACTACAGAAGTTCTAGCATGCAAGCAACTAACAACACAAAGAAAACTAAACGATGCAAAAACTAAAATGCAAAGGATAGAAATAAACGGATATAATCATAATCAAATGAAAATTGTTTTGTTCAATGGAATCCTTTTGTTAGCAAGGTTGATCAAGTCTTGCTACCAAAACAATTGCATATGAGACAAAACTTGTGTACTCCACTAATGATTATGTTACCTTATCCTTGATAGAAATGGTCCCAATCATAATAGTTTCAAATTTTTCTCTTGGTATGGGACAATATATTTCTCCAACTTGAATGCCTTCAACATGTTCAATTGAATTCAAGCCATAAGTCCTTTCAATCTTATTGGGAAATAGATAGTATGTTCCTTGTCATTAACATTGAAGGTCACCTTTCCTTGATTACAATTAATAACATCTCCTGCAGTATTAAGAAAAGTCTCTCCCAAGAATAATAGACATATTATCATCTTCAGGCATTTCAAGCACAAACAAAATCAGTTAATATCAAAAATTATGAGCCACCTGAACAGGTACACCTCACATAACCCACATGAATAGTGGTAGATTTATCAGCCATTTGCAAAGATATATCAGTGGTATCATTTTCAAGTTGAAGCCTCTTATGAGAAAAAGGCATAACAACTAACTCAGCTCCCAAATCACACAAAGCAGTTGCTAACATAATTGTTCTTAATAGAGCAAGGGTATAGTTGGAATCCCTGGGTCTCGGGGCAAGTGTCTGTAGTGGAACCTTACATTGAAAGAATGAATTAGGCTAAGCAGATAGTAGAGATCTGCGTTCATGTAAGGGATACTTCTCTTTTATTCGAGATCAATAATCGCTTCATATACTTTGATTAAGGAGGCAATTTAATAGTCATCAGTTAAAGGAATTTGCAAGAAGAAAGGCTTCATCCACTCACAAAACTATATGTAGTGGTCATCTTCGCTTGACTTGTGTTTCTTACTAGGGAAAGGGCATAGGGTTATTTGGGGGACCCAAGGTTCTCTTCACCTAACATGTTTCTTAGCAATAAAATCTTCTTGGTCGATTTATATTAGTCTTAGTGTGGTTTATCCAGGTTCTTCATTCAAGACGTTATTCTTCATTAGGAACTTCATTTCTCTTCATTACCACTTTCAGTTTCAGCATCAGAGATAGATATAATTTTAGGATCTATAGCAGGTTCAGAGGGTTCTACAATAGTTTTATGTTTCTTTTTCTTTTCTACGAGTAGAACCACCACTATTGTCAGCTTGTTTGAGAATCCTGCTCAATTCTTTTGGGATGCCCCTCAGGATATAGAGGATCCTGGGTAGCAACACCACTTCTAGTTCTAATCTCATAAGCATGTTTTTCTTTAGCCATTAACTAGCAGTCGTTTTGCACTTTAACGAGTTGATCTATTTGAGTTTGAACCATTTGAAAGTGTTTAACAATCATTTTAACATCATTGGAGGTTCTTTCCACAATATCTTTCAAACTCAACAATAGCTCAAGTGTTTTCCATAAGATGATTTTGCACCCTTTTATTAAAGTTATCTTGCTTAACAAAAAGATATCAAATTCTTCTAAGCATTGATCAGGAGGTTTCAAATAAGGGATATCACCTTCATCAAAGTGTTGGAGAGAGTGTACCTCAATAGTGATGAGTAGGGATAGGCTTACATAATTCTTCTATAGGAGGTAAATTCTTGACATCTGCAGCTTTAATTCCCTTCTCGCTTAAGACATTTCTTAGCTTCCTTCTTCACTTTCATTCATTATTCAATAACTCCCCTCTTCTTTGATGTT
>OU342745.1:185528680-185862380 GCA_910589775.1 Avena eriantha | reverse complement strand
TTTTTAGCTTTCACGCTGGAGCACAGACCTGTCTGCGGTCAGGCGTGAGGCAGCGAGCCGATTTTTTTATTTTTTTACTTCAACGTGAAGCAAAGTCAGTACAAGTCTAGATCCGATCGGTTTTTTTTTCTCCTTCTTTCAAACAAATCTACAACCTGAGACTAAAAGAAAACATATCTACTAGATCTAAGACTCAAGAACACGACGAACAGTCTAGAAATAGTCTAGGGACTCCGACAATAGATCAAAAACAGACGAAAACTAGACAAAACACTACGACTCAGATTTAGAAGAAAGGCTACACAAAAGGATTACGATCAACAACTAGAACTCAAGAACAGTGTTATCTAGGCTATGGCAATGAACTATGAACCCTAATATTTTTGTGTGGCTTTTTCTGTATAGGACAAAAACAACTAATCTATGGATGGATTTGTGGATGCTTACGGAGGCAACACTAGAAATCTGATACCAAAATGATATGGGGTGGCTCGATCTTCTTAGTAAGCGGATGGCGATGATGATGGTGGATGGTAGATAACTAGTGCGTAGCTATGATCTCTCCCGCTCGATCCCTGATGCCAGTGCAACAGATCTCGAACCTTGTAGGATATTCACAACACCAAATTCTTGTGCACGCAGCCGTGACCACGAACGGTAGTATGCAATCTACTAATTCCCGATGGAACAACAGATCACACTCAATTATAGTTGGTAGATTCGAAAACAGGGTAATTCCAGGGGTTCTATGAAAGAAACAACTCCAAAATATTTTAACATGGTCTAAACCCTAACTTGTGACGGCTACGGAGGTTTATATGACGGCTGGGGCGTCCTCCCCTCTAAACGGGCCTAAAAACAGCCATATCTTGGCCCAAACTGACTCGGTTTGACTCAAACTGATACATACCGACCCATATATGGGTTCGGCCTTATTGGCACGCGGTCCAAACGTCGTGGAACACCTCAAACATGTAATTCTTGGTGCGCCATCTCTCTCTCTTGCTCATACGTGATTTCCTCATTGCCTCCTAGTGCGCATGCCTCCCGCTCCTCCCTCGCGCACTTGTTGATATTGGAAATCAGCGCTTATCCTTATTGCTGCAACTCTCCTCCTCCTCCTCGTGCAACGCTTGTGTTATCAATAAACCTGATCATACAAAGATGCATAGACTTAGGTAGTATAAAGTTGTCATTAAGTAAAACATCAGCTTCAATTAGGAATGAATTCACCTGATAGTCATTATTGATTTGACTCAATATTTCCTTCCAGTTCAGGCAGTCAGAATCATCATAATCCCTGTATATATCCTCATCAGAAAGAACACACATCCAATGACTCTAGCTGTGGTTCATGAGAAGAACACACATCCAATGACACTGGTGGATCCATGTGTGGTCTGTGAGAGGATCACCCATGTAATGACTCTAACTATGGTTCATGAAAAGAGCAGACATGCAATGACACCGGTCTATCCATGTGGTCTCTGTGGGAGACACACACATCCAATGACACTTCGGGATACATATGTGGTTTGCAAGAAGAACACACATGCAATGACACTGGTGGATCCATGTGTGGTCTGTGGGAAGAACACACATGTAATGACTCTACATGTGGTTCATGAAAAGAGCAGACATGCGATGACATCGGTGGATCCTTACGTGGTTTGTGAGAAGAACACACATGCAATGACACAAGTGATATGTGGTCTGTGAAAAGAACACACATGCAATGACAGTGGTGGATCTATATGTGGTTTGTGAGAAGGACACACATGCAATGACACTGGTGGATCCATATGTGGTTTGTGAGAAGGACACACATGCAATAACACTGGTGGATCCATGTGTGGTTCATGGGAAGAACACACATGCAATGACACTGGTGATATGTGGTTTGCGAACATAACAGACATGCAATGACTATAGCTGTGGTTCATGAGAAGAACACACATGGAATAACACTGGTGGATCCATGTGTGGTTCATGAGAAGAACACACATGCAATGACTCTAACTGTGGTTCATGATATGGTTTGTGAGAAGAACACACATGCAATGACTCTAGCTGTGGTTCATGGGAAGAACACACATGTAATGAGTCTGGTATATCCTTATGTGGTTTGTGAGAACAGCAGACATGCAAGGACTCTAGTTGTGGTTCATGGAAAGAACACACATCCAATGACTCTAGTTGTGGTTCATGAGAAGAACACACATCCAATGACACTGGTGGATACATGTGTGGTCTGTGAGAGGATCACACATGCAATGAATCTAACTGTAGTTCATGAAAGGAGCAGACATGCAATGACACCGGGGGATCCATGTGTGGTCTGTGGGAGGATCACACATGCAATGACTCTAACTGTGGTTAATGAAAAGAGCAGACATTAAATGACACGGGTGGATCCATGTGTGGTTAATGAGAAGAACACACATGCAATGACTCTAGCTGTGGTTGATGAGAAGAACACACATGCAGTGACTCTAACTGTGGTTCATGAAAAGGACACACATGCAATGAGACTGGTGGATCCATGTGTGCTTCATGGGAAGAACACACATGCAATGGCACTGGTGGATCCATGTGTGGTCTGTGGGAAGAACACACATGCAATGACACTAGTGGCTCCATATGTGGTTTGTGAGAAGGACACACATGCAATGACATTGGTGGATCCATATGTGGTTCATGGGAAGAACACACATGCAATGACACTGGTGGATCCATGTGTGGTCTTTGAGAAGAACACACATGCTATGACACAGGTGATATGTGGTTTGTGAAAGGAATAGACATGAAATGACTCTAACTGTGGTTCATGAAAAGAGCAGACATGCAATAAAACTGGTGGATCCATGTGTGGTTAATGCGAATAACACACATGCAATGACACTGGGTGTGGTTCATGATATGGTTTGTGAGAATAACACACATGCAATGACTCTAGCTGTGGTTCATGAGAAGAACACACATGCAATGACTCTAACTGTGGTTAATGAAAAGAGCAGAAATGCGATGACACCGTTGGATCCATGTGGGGTCTATGAGAGGAACACACATGCAATGACACTGGTGGATCCATGTGTGGTCTGTGGGAAGAACACACATGCAATGACACTTGTGGATCCATATGTGGTTTGTGAGAAGGACACACATGCAATGACACGGGTGGATCCATGTGTGGTTCATGGGAAGAACACACATGTAATGACACTGGTGATATGTGGTTTGTGAAAAGAACAGACATGCAATGGCTCTAACTGTGGTTAATGAAAAGAGCAGACATGCAATGACATTGGTGGATCCATGTGTGGTTAATGAGAAGAACACACATGCAATGACACTGGGTGTGGTTCATGATATGGTTTGTGAGAAGAACACACATGCAATGACTCTAGCTGTGGTTCATGGGAAGAACACACATGCTATGAGTCTGGTGTATCCTTATGTGGTTCATGAGAAGAGCAAACATGCAACGACTCTAGCTATGGTTCATGGAAAGAACACACATCCAATGACTCTAGCTGTGGTTCATGAGAAGAACACACATCCAATGACACTAGTGGATCCATGTGTGGTCTGTGAGAGGATCAGACATGCAATGACTCTAACTATGGTTCTTGAAAAGAACAGACATGCAATGACACCGGTTGATCCATATGTGGTTTGTGAGAAGGACACACATGCAATGACACTGGTGGATCCAAATGTGGTTCATGGGAAGAACACACATTCAATGACACTGGTGGATGCATGTGTGGTCCGTGAGAAGAACACAAATGCTATAACACTGGTGATATGTGGTTTGTGAAAGGAACAGACATGCAATGACTCTAACTATGGTTCATGAAAAGAGCAGACATGCAATGACACTGGTGGATCCATGTGTGGTTAATGAGAAGAACACACATGTAATGACACTGGGTGTGGTTCATGATATGGTTTGTGAGAAGAACACACATGAAATGACTCTAGTTGTGGTTCATGAGAAGAACACACATGCAATGACTCTAACTGTGGTTCACGAAAAAAGCAGACATGCGATGACACCGCCGGATCCATGTGTGGTCTATGAGAGGAGCACACATGCAATGACACTGGTGGATCCATGTGTGGTCTGTGGGAAGAACACACATGCAATGACACTGGTGGATCCATATGTGGTCTGTGAGAAGGACACACATGCAATGACACTGGTGGATCCATATGTGGTTCATGGGAAGAACACACATGCAATGACACTGGTGGATCCATGTGTGGTCTGTGAGAAGAACACACATGCAATGACACTGGTGATATGTGGTTTGTGAAAGGAATAGAGATGCAATGACTCTAACTATGGTTCATGAAAAGAGTGATACGTCCAAAACGAATCTACTTTCCCGAACACTTTTGCTATTGTTTCTCCTCTAAACTTGTGTGATTTGGATGCAACTAATGCGGACTGACGCTATTTTCAGCAGAATTGCCTTGGTGTCTACTTTTTGTGCAGAAAATCAACTATCAGGAAAAATCCAGGAAAATATGCCAAAAATCCTATTTCACCCGAAGACTTGAGGAGGCAGAATACGAGACGGAGAAGAGCCCTGGGGTGGCCACACCAACTGGTGGCGCGTGCCAGGCCAGGCCGCGCCAGGGGGTGGTGTGGCCCCCCAGGCACCCCCTCAGCCTCTCTCTTTGCCTATAAGGAGCCTTCTGACCTAAAAACTTCGGGGGGGGGGGGGTTCGACGTTTTTCCAGAAGGAGTTCCGCTTCGCTGCCACCACCAGATTCCACGAAACAGCACCAGAAACTCTGTTCTGGCACCCTGCCGGGACGGGGAATTTGAGGAGATCATCGCCATCATCATCACCATCACTTCTCCATCGACCATCCATGTTTCCCCCATCTATGAGTGAGTAATCCACCATTGTAGGCTATGGGGATGGTAGGGATTGGATGATATCGTTCATGTAATGGCATCAGATTGTTAGGGCATGGTGCCTAGTATCTTTTATAGTGCTTTATGACTTTGTTGCGACTTTTTGTGCTTAATGCTTGTCACTAGGGCCCAAGTGCCATGATTTCAGATCTGAACTTATTATTGATTCATTATGATAGTATTGTTTCTAGTCTTATCTGCAAGTTGTATACACACGTCGTTGTCTGGAACCTATGGCCCCGAAGTGACAAAAATCGGGATAACCGGAAGGGAAAGGCTTTGATGTGAGGATCACATGTGTTCACGGAGTGTTACCTGTGCTCTATTAAAAGGAGCACCTTAATTGCTAGTAGTTCCCTAGAGGCCCCACTGCAAACGGGTTGGCAGGACAAAATATGTTGTGCAAGTTCTCATTGCGAGCACGTATGACTATATATGGAACACATGCCTAGGATTGTCTAGTACTTGGATGCTTTATCTTATTTATCTGCAATTGCCCTATGTTCTGATTGCTATGTGAATTGTCTTGTCCATGCAACGGCCGCCCATCCATCCCTATGCCTACCGCACTCGAATCCCACTGTTTACTGCTTTTGTTACTACTGTCTTTGTTTTGCTACTGCTATTACTTTACTATTCCTACTACAAAACTATTGCTACTGATAAACTGCTATGAGCAAGATTGTTTCCAGGTGCAGCTGAATTGACAACTCAGTTGTTAAGGCTGATAAATATTATTTGGCTCCCCTTTTATCGAATCAATAAATTGGGTTTCACTTCCCTCAAAAATACTGCGATACACCCCCTATACTTGTGGGTCATCAAGACTATTTTCTGGCGCCGTTGCTGGGGGGCATAGCTTTATTACCAAGTTCACTTGGATTCTCTATTGTTCGCTGCTATCCATCCATCATGGGTAAGTCTCATGATGGCAAGGTTCCTATTTTACCATCCACTACAAGAAGAGGTACGGTTCTGAACACCTCTATTGCTCTTGATTCACCGTCTGTTATAAGTAAGCTCGTTACACCACCGCATACACATGCTACACACATTGCTACTACTGCTGAATCTGAAACTTCTGATGCTTATGATGCTGCTTCTACTGTGCTTGATAAGAGTGGTTCATTAGGTCCTTTCCTAGATGCTACGATTGCTAGAACTATAGCTGGAAATACCGAAACTCCTAATGAAGACATTGCCACACCTGTTAGCTCACCTGAGTCTAGTGAGAGTTGTGATATTGAAGAAGATTTTGTTGAGATGACCGATGAGTTTATTAAAGAATGTAAGAATACCCATAATAGGAGCGCTGCTAAGAGTCTCCTTGAGAGGCATACTATTAGACCCAAATTATCTCCTGCTACTAAGTTTGCTGCTTCTCCCATAAACATTATACATGAAGATTATGATTTCTCTCTCGATCTATCTTACATAGCTATTGTCGAGAAAGAACCTTTTTGTGGGACTAAGAATGAAAGTGCGGTAGCAAATATGAATGAACTTTCTACTATGAGTGGCTTGTTTTCTGTTGATATTAAGATGTGTACTTACTTCGTTGCTAAGATTTTCCCCTTTTCACTGAAAGGAGAAGCTAAAACGTGGTTTAGTAATTTACCTCCTGGATCTATTGATAGCCCTGAGTGCTTGATTAGTACTTTCCTGCAGAAATATTTTCCTCCTAGTGCTAGACATGCTATTTTGCAGGAACTTTTTGATTATAAACAGGGAGAAAAAGAGGTATTGCCCGAATCTTGGGCAAGGTTTTGTGCTTTGATTCATGCACAGGCTGGAAGTCCTTTACCTAAGAATGAGCTTCTTGATATATTTTGTAATGGACTAACCGAGGAATCTAGGACATACCTAGATAGTTGTGTTGATTGTGTTTTCAGGAATAGGACTCCAAAGGAAGCTGAGGAATTAATGGCTAAAATAAGCAAGAATTATGAATACTGAACTCCTCCTAAACAAGCTATACCTGAAATAATTGTACCTAAACCATCTATTCCTGTGCCTATTCCAACATCAAAGAAGAGGGGAGTTATTGAATTAAATGATGAAGTGAAGAAGGAAGCTAAGAAATGTCTTAAGGAGAAGGGAATTAAAGCTGCAGATGTCAAGAATTTACCTCCTATAGAAGAATTATGTAAGCCTATTCCCTACTCATCCACTATTGAGGTACACTCTCTCCAACACTTTGATGAAGGTGATATCCCTTATTTGAAACCTCCTGATCAATGCTTAGAAGAATTTGATATCTTTATTGTTAAGCAAGATAACTTTAATAAAAGGGTGCAAAATCATCTTATGGAAAACACTTGAGCTATTGTTGAGTTGAAAGATATTGTGGAAAGAACCTCCAATGATGTTAAAATGATTGTTAAACACTTTCAAATGGTTCAAACTCAAATAGATCAACTCGTTAAAGTGCAAAACGACTTGCTAGTTAATGCTGCTAAAGAAAAACATGCTTATGAGATTAGAACTAGAAGTGGTGTTGCTACCCAGGATCCTCTATATCCTGAGGGGCATCCCAAAAGAATTGAGCAGGATTCTCAACAAGCTGACAATAGTGGTTCTACTCGTAAGAAAAGGAAAAAGAAACATAAAACTATTGTAGAACCCTCTGAACCTGCTATAGATCCTAAAATTATATCTATCTCTGATGCTGAAACTGAAAGTGGTAATGAAGAAAATGAAGTTCCTAATGAAGAAAACGTTGAAGAAGAACCTGAAAACCACACTAAGACTAATAAATACACCAAAGAAGATTTTATTGCTAAGAAACATGTTAGTGAAAGAGAACCTTGGGTCCAAAAACCTATGCCTTTCCCTAGTAAGAAACACAAGTCAAAGGAAGATGAACACTACAATAAGTTTTGTGAGTGGATGAAGCCTTTATTCTTGCAAATTCCTTTAACTGATGCTATTAAATTGCCTCCTTAATCAAAGTATATGAAGGATATTGTCTCGAATAAAAGGAAGATCCCTAATGAAGAGATCTCTACTTTGCTTGCTAATTATTCTTTCAATGGTAAGGTTCCTAAGAAACTTGGAGACCCAGGGATTCCAACTATCCCTTGCTCTATTAAGAACAATTATGTTAGAACTGCTTTGTGTGATTTGGGAGCTGGAGTTAGTGTTATGCCTTTTTCTCATAAGAGGCTTCAACTTGAAAAATTGATACCAACTGATATATCTTTGCAAATGGCTGATAAATCTACCACTATTCATGTGGGTATATGTGAGGATGTACCTGTTCAGGTGGCTCATAATTTCTTGATATTAACTGATTTTGTTGTGCTTGAAATGCCTGAAGATGATAATATGTCTATTATTCTTGGGAGACCTTTTCTTAATACTGCAGGAGCTGTTATTAATTGTAATCAAGGAAAGGTGACCTTCAATGTTAATGACAAGGAACATACTATCTATTTCCCCAATAAGATTGAAAGGACTTATGGCTTGAATTCAATTGAACATGTTGAAGGCATTCAAGTTGGAGAAATATATTGTCCCATACCAAGAGAAAAATTTGAAACTATTATGATTGGGACCATTTCTATCAAGGATAAGGTAACATAATCATTAGTGGAGTACAAAGTTTTGTCTCATATGCAATTGTTTTGGTAGCAAGACTTGATCAACCTTGCTAACAAAAGGATTCCATTGAACAAAACAATGTTTTCATTATGATTATCTCCGTTTATTTCTATCCTTTGCATTTTAGTTTTTGCTATCGTTTAGTTTTCTTTGTGTTGTTAGTTGCTTGCATGCTAGAACTTCTGTAGTTCTAGCCTTGTTTTGTCCTTGCATCATGTTTCAAAAAAAGAAAATCTGTCTGTCAGAAAAATCATTCTTCTATTTCTGAAAAATGCCCAAAAATAAATTGTCTCGAAAAATTCCAGAAAATTCATATTAAATTTTTACGTGAAAAAAGGGGCAGAGGAGTACCTGGTAGGTACTAGGGGGCCCACCAGGCAGGCACACCATGTGGTGGTGCGGCCAGCCCTGGGTGGCGCCGTGCCCTGGTGTGGGCCACCCCTGGCCCTCCACTAACTCTCTCCCCTTCCACTTTCTTCTCTCTCCCGAGTAAGATCCAGTTCATAGCTCAAAATCACGTTCTTTTTGTGCTTGCTCTCGATTTCTTTGATCTCCTTGCTCAGCCCATCTTTCTTGCTGAAATTTGGAGCAATTGTTCCTTGGTATGTGACTCCTCCCCTTGTCCAAGTAGATTTGTGTTTAGTGGATTATATGTTGAGTATTTTGCTGCTGTAGGTGACTGGTTTTGAGAGCTTGTAAGCTTGTTTGATGCTTAGAGATATAGTTTTGATGCATGTTTAGGCCTCTTGCGAGTCCCTATGAGTAGAATCCTTCATTATATTTACTTTGCAATCACTTGTTTAATAGGTGTTTAAATTTCAGAATACCAAGCATGAACAACCATACTTTTGGAGAGATATTTGAGAGTGATGCACCTAGGAGGTCGAGGCCCTCAAGAACAACCTCTCAAGCTAGGACATCATACAATGAAGACCTCATTGCAACACACATTGGCAGTGAAAGGGATGATGGAGGCGCTCACCCATCTTCTTTTCCTTGTTTTACTTTCTTGCAAGCTGCAGGTATTCTTGATGATTTCTTGCTACTGATTGAGAGGGTTGGCTTCACCTCTTATATGCAAGATGAGAGTGCACAATACGCTATGATCACCAAAACTTTTGTTGAGAGCTTCTCATTTACGAACACATCCTATCAATCTACCGTCTCTTTTAAAATCTATGATATGCCCTTCACCATGCCTTTGGAGAGATTTTGCAGTATTGTAGGTGTGCATATGACAGGGACCGTGAAGAAAATTCAAGGGCGACTTGCTGATTTGTTGGAGCTTTACCGAGGGGTGACCAATGATGATGACCGCGTGGCGCAGCGCGGAGAGATAAGAAATATCCAACTCCCTTCTCTTAGATACTTTGCATACTATCTTGCCACTAGTGTGTTGGGTAGGGAGAACACTAGTAATATCTCCAATTATCACTTAGCTTTCCTTGCTGCTGCGCTCAACAATGATACTCGGTACAATCTTGGCTCGCTTATTGCTCGCCGCCTAGCTGCTAGGGGGCCTATCTATGGGGGCATCATTGCCTCGCGTGTAGTCAATGCATTAGGTCTTTCAGTGGATCCCGATGATGCTATGCTAGCACCACAAAGGCTTGACCTTGTTGCCATGAAAACTCATCACTTTGTCACCGCTACCTCTGATTTGAACAATCTAGTATATAGGATGCTTTTCACTAACGGGGATGAAAGGGAGATCCTTTTGCCACAACCTGCTTTGTTTAGTGTTGACAGGAGACCGTGGTCGCGCTCCAAGGAGGAGGTGGACGAGCAGCTTCGCTTGTTGGGTTTCCACGAGCAACACCAGGAGGATGTGCCCTCCTATGATTACTCCGCACATTACGGAGGGGCGTACTCGAGCTCGCACCAGGACGAGGGTACCTCCTCGTCGTACCATGGTGACACCTCATCTTGGCCAGACTGGGGTTGATTCCCACTTAGGCCAAAAGCCTAAGCTTGAGGGGAGGTACGCCGACATCGCACTCATCTCCGTATCATGTTGCGTTGGTACTTTGTATATTCATGTTTTCGTTCTCTTTTTAGTTTTCGGTTCTTCTTTGCTTTTGCTTTCTAAGAACACAAAAAGACCAAAAATATTTTTGTTGTTTCTCTTTGGTTTGCTTCTTCTTTTTGCCTTGGTTTGCTTTTCCCTTTTTGCTTTGTTTGAACTATTCGAAAAATCCAAAAAGATTTTGCTTTGTTTTTCCCTTTTTGGTTCTTGTTTAAAAATTGAAAACACCAAAAATATTTGTCGTTCTTCTTTGGTTTTTTGTGAGTTTGCTACAGGGTTCGGCAGTTCTCAGTGGAATATTGGTTTCATATTATTATTCAAGCCACACAAGTGAAGAGCAATAATGAGGATTAATGACAACTTGAGGCGTGGTAAGAGGCTGGTAACGAACTCTATTTGTTTTCATTTTTGTACATATACTGATGACTGTGAGCTTGCTTAGTCCGTTCATGTAGAGTGTATGTTTTCTTTGGATGCTTAGTAGTTCTTGCTTTCTGATGATTAGCTCCAGCTCGCTAATAGTTTGTAGCATGTTTCATGAATGTTTGCTTGCATTACTCTATTCATAAATTGGTATGACACCATGGTATCCTCCTCTGAATGTTTCATTTGATTGAGTTAAGCCTTGATGAATTATTTTGCCATGAGGATCTGGAATCATTTTCATGCCATTAGTAGTCTTGTTTTGTTGCAAGCATGATAATGACAGCTATTGCTCTCTCATTTGTCGCTCCCTTACTATTGCTAGACTTCACTTCCACTGAGTGTTTTACTCAAGTTTCCAACTCCCTAAACCAAATATCTCCAAAGTGTCCACCATACCTACCCATTAGCATCATTTGCTACCTCCGTGCATATTCAATGTGCCTTGTTTTCTTCCGAATAAAATGTTTGCTTGTTATGAGAAAGTTAGTTAGTAAAGCTCTCACGAACTTGATGGCACACTTTATTTTCTTGCACTTAATAAACCTGAACCATTGCGTCCTTCTTTATTGTGCATATGCTTGCGCTTTATGAGTTGAAGTTAGCAGAACCATGTATCATGGGGACCACTTTCAACACTTCATAGGTACTTTGTACCTAGTTGATATCATGTTCTTTTGCTTATGGATCCCGGCGGTGTGAAATAAAAGTGGAACTTGTAAGATCATGGAGTTTGTATGTATGTTAGAGAAATGCCTGGGCCACTAGCCTAAGCCATGCCTAATCATGGTGGAAACTTGCAGCATAACCATAATGAGCATTCTATGAAGCATCCTCAGTAAAAATCTATGCACATAGTAAATAAAAAGATCGCCGAGATGCTCATTGTCTGCTTGCCTTGTATTTTGATTATGGGACAGCTCCCGTGTCATGTGCAAGGGGTACCCCGTTGGTGGTTCTCTATGATACGTATATACTTACAATGACAAGAGCTTACTTGTGACTGAAGTTGAGTAGCATGAGGATCGGTCTTCGTAAGTAAGGGGCATGATACTTCAATTTATAACTTGTCAAGCATATCCTGTTAGTTGTGTCACTTTCACCTTAACCACATTAAAGATGCTTATGATAGGGGCAATGCAAGCTCAAAGCTAACGAGTACCATACTTTCAGCATTTGGAAGCCTTTCAAATTACTCAAAACCTTTTTCTTCTACTTGTTGAGTCTCCACATATTCTTTGAGCACCTTCTTGAGAGCATGGTTGTCATTTTTTGTGTTTGTTCCATTACTTGATTATTTGTGTTATGACTTTGATGCTTGTATTCTTGATATCTTTACTTCTAGTCATCACTTGAACTTCAGAGGTGCCTTAACATTCATAATCAAAGGCAAGCGAGATACCACTCTATCATACATTTTTATGAGCATTGTAATGTTGCTTATGTTTGTGCTTCATAGCTTGCAATGACTATTAAGTAGACTCAGTTGCATACTCTTTATTATGAACTGTTTAAGTAGTTGATCGCATTCCTGAGAATATTTACATCATACGAAGCAAATGTGTTCGTGAAACTTCTTTTATCGCACTCAGTTTTCAACTGAATTGCTTGAGGACAAGCAATAAGCTAAGCTTGGGGGGAGTTGATACGTCCAAAACGTATATACTTTCCCTGAACACTTTTGCTATTGTTTCTCCTCTAAACTTGTGTGATTTGGATGCAACAGATGCGGACTGACGCTGTTTTCAGCAGAATTGCCTTGCTGTCTACTTTTTGTGTAGAAAATCAACTATGAGGAAAAATCTCGGAAATATGCCAAAAATCTTATTTCACCCGAAGAAGAGCCAGAATATGAGACGGAGAAGAGCCCTAGGGTGGCCACACCACCTGGTGGCAGCGGACCAGGCCAGGCCGCGCTAGGGGGTGGTGTGGGACCCCCTAGGCACCCCCTCGGCCTCTCTCTTTGCCTATAAGGAGCCTTCTGACCTAAAAACTTCGGGGAGGGGGGGGGTCGACTGTTTTTCCAAAGGAGTTCCGCTCCGCCGCCACCACCAGATTCCAAGAAACAGCACGAGAAACTCCGTTCTGGTACCCTGCCTGAGACGGGGAATTGGAGGAGATCATCGCCATCATCATCACCATCACTTCTCCATCGACCATCCATGTTTCCCCCATCTATGAGTGAGTAATCCCCCACTGTAGGCTATGGGGATGGTAGGGATTGGATGAGATCGTTCATGTAATGGCATCAGATTGTTAGGGCATTGTAGCACCCCCGCTAAAATCACTACTAGAAAATCGCTGTGTTTTTGTGCATTGAATCATCATGACCGCATGCTCATGTCATCATGCCACATTGCATTTGAGCATCGTCATGTCTTCATGCATCTGTTTACCCAAAACTATTTTCAAAAGCATATCTTGGTTTTCTAAATACCCCCTCTCTATTTCAAATGTAAAACCCTGGTCTCTTTCGGATCTTTTATTTGTCTAAAACTATTTATCCAAGGACTGTTTAAAACAAATTAAATAAACAAATCATATTTTATAAATCCTAGGGGAGGCCCCCACCGGCCTGGCCCAAAAGCCCAGCTGGCGGAAGCCTACCACCCCGGCAGATCGGTCCAACCCAAACCTCCATCTATCTAACCCAGACCTAACCCTAACCCTATCTACCTACCCAGCCGCACCCGACCCACCGACTGACCGACACCCCCGCTGACGGCGCGACCATCGCCTGCTCCAGTCCGCTGCGCCTGCTACCGCATACCCATCCCGTGTAACGCGCAGCGCCGCACGCTCCCAAGCGCGTCTCCGCCAGCAAACCCCACACCGCACCACACGCCTAACCAACCCGGCCCCACCTTGCATCGTGACCGCCCCGCTGGGCCTCTCCGACCACAGCAAGCCTCACGCCCGACCACCTCTGGATCCTCCGCTCAGAGAATTTCCCCCCTCCCGTGGCCCCGCGTCCACCTCGCGGTCAAACCGCCTCGACCAGGCCCCACCAACCGCATTCGTTCCGCTGTCGCGACACGCTACCGTGGCCGCCTCTCCCTCACGCGATCCCCACCCGCCGTCTCTTCCCCCCGAGATTCCCTCCGTGCTCGCTCGTCCCAACTCGCTACAGCCGTCGCCGCTCTCTACCTCGGTGCGCCGCCAGCTGCCTCTCTCTTTCCCTACCCTACTGCATCTCTCCTCGCCCGGCCTCACACCACCGCTAGTCACCGCTCTGCCTCGCCTCTGCTCCTTCCCTGCGAGCAGCAGCGCCCGCCGCCGCGGCGGATGGCCGTCGTCCTCGTCCTCGATCCCGCGCCCCTACGCAGAGAAAGCCACCGCCACCTCGAGCTCTCTCTCCTCGGCGTGTGTCCTCCCCGTTTCTCGAGCACGCAGCCTGGCCTCATCCTCACCGGAGTCTCCTCCCCGCCGCTGCAGACCACCTCAATCCGCAGTCGGGCGCCGCACATGGCCGTGCCCACTGGTGACCTCGCCGACCCCGACCACCTCCACCTCGTCTCTGCTATGCCCCTACCCCTGCTCGATTCCGTCAATAGTGGTTCCTCTGGTCCCCTCCAATCGGTCGCCTCCAAGGACACGTGCCTCTGCCTCCGTGTGCCCCTTATCGCCCGCGTCTACACCCCGCTGCCGCTAAGTGTGAGCCCCGCCTTTGGTCGCCTTGCACCTCTGTGTGTCCCTACGTGAGTTGAACCTGACGCTCCCATGCGCGTTCCTGTTGCCTATGCTTTACTCGCTGTATGACAAGTACCTCTGTCTGTTTGTCTGTCTCCCGTTACATCAAACCCTCAGGTCACCATCTCGACAAGCTCGTCCCGGTGTTGCCTTGAAGATGCATCGGTGCAACAAGTTGGAACCCTAAGACCATCGACAAGGAGTCGAGCGACAAGATCTCCGTCATGGATCCGTTGACTGAGACCCTGGAACGCCAAGACCTTCTCCACGGGTCCGAAGCCCCGACCCGAAGCCGAGACCAAACCCCGTTGAATCCCGAAACCCCAAGATCTCTGATCCGAGATGTGTGACCTCTTTTTCGAGCCCTATTTTTTTATAAATTGTCATACGTATATCGATGCATATTACATTGTTCATGTCGCATACATATTTTGTGGTTTGGGGGCATTATGCCGATTCACCTCATAATTAAATATGGAGTCAATATGCGGAATACCTTTGTCTTATTCCGGACTCCATTTAAATTTGTGTAGCGAACCGGTGCCATGTTATGCCTTGTTAATACAACATTTAAATTGCGGTGTATCTAAACAACATGAACTATCTCATTAATTGTCGGGATCCCAGTTCCGCTTAATATTGTCTAGTTGCACCGCATCTGTGCCATGCGATGCATCATATCATAAGCATGCCGGATCTTCTGTCGTAGTATTAAATATTGCATATGGTGTTTCTTCTAGTGTTTTCTTCTTCGCGGATTAGGCCGATGAGTTGATGCGAGTATCGACAAGTTCTTCGTATATGCTCCTTCGGTAGTGTTTCCCAGGCGAGCATCCTCCCTCTTTCTACCTATTTTGCATTTATAGTCTTTACTTCCTCCTGTTGATCTATTGTTATCCGTATTGCGATGCTTTTTTTCCATGCACCATTTATACTCCTTGCAGCCTCTATATTGCCATGGACACACCCTATTGCCTATTGTTTGATAGATAGTCAGCCTTGCGAGTCTTAGTTGCTTGCTTATGTGCTGCTTCGTGTGGTTGTCGTTCCACCATTGACGGCAAGTTGGCACATGATAAATGGTGGAGATGCTTAATGGTGGAGATGCTATACGGTGTAGTTGATCATGACTTTAAATACAACTATTAAAATGCTAGATATAACTAATGTAGAGGCATTGGTGGGCAATAGATGTTATTTGGTTCTTCCACGCTCACTTGTGTCCCGTAGGACCCCGAGTACTTGATACCTGTTCCTTTACTATTCACACTATCCACATACGAGAGAGTCTATGAATCCCCCTTAGCCAGAGCTTGATTCGTTTCTTATTTCTTGGAGCCACAAACTAGTTTGGGGTTTTATTACTATCCTGTACTTATACCATGCTTTACTGCTTCATTTAAGATTGTGCGTGGAGCACCTGTACTGTTTAGGAGCGTGACACGTTTCCGCTGTATCGACAAGCCCAGTCACACTTGCGGGTTCCCAGTCGTTTACAGCCATCCACACAAACCTTGGGTCCGGCTCGGAGCTGGCCAACTTCGTTGCGGGTAGCTTAATGGGGTGGCCCCCTGAAATATTTTATGAATCCTATGATTGCTTTGTCGTGAAAGCCTCGTTGGGTTTTGATTTGGTTTTTCCGAGGTTGATCGTGTGTGTGTTGCTATTTGTGCACCCCTGCAGGGTAAATCTTTCTGAAAGCCGTGTCCGCGGTTATGGACGACTTGGAGCACAGTATCTCGATCATAGACAAGCATAACTAAAGTAGTGCTATAAATTTGACTTAATATGTGACTAGTAATTCAGCTTCACTACAATGGAATGGATAATAAAAATACCAACAACTGGTGGATCTGTGGTGATCTGTGTCATACTATACCTGCCTAGTAAGTATTGCAACTCCAATGGAATGTGATAAAAGTGCCAACAACTGCTGGGTTTTGGGTTTCCTCAGGACAATTATATCTGACTAGTAAATGTTCCAACTACAACGGAATGTTAACTAAAACAGCCCACTAATTCTGCTATCAGGATGACTCATGTTATCTATATCTGACTAGTGAGTGCTGCAACTATAATAGAATGAATAAAACTGCCAACTGTGTGAGTTCCTCGGTGTGACTTCCTCGTTTGGTCTCGAGGGGGAATACCAGGATGGGTATGTTTGGTGTTAGTATCAGGTTGGATCCGAATAGGTCTTCCTTATCCCTCTCTAATAGCCGCCAGTTTTACTGAGTCTCTATAGGTTGTTTAGTGCTGCCGCACTGCCGCTTCAGTCCACCATACCTATCTTGGCGAGAGCCGCCATATTCTAGCCTCGCCATGTACTGGCCTCAGTACTGACGCTCCTTTTTTTCCTTTGCCCTTTGTCGGCACCCCCTTTTGTTTTAGCAGGTTTGAGATCGATGTCGTTAGGAGGGTTACCCTTCCGGCTTGGCCTGGGCAGGGTTATGGATGCCATTGGTTATTCTTCAGGGCTCTTAGCCCCATTTGCATCTTGTCCGTACTCGGACGATATATCGATTTTAAGGTGATTTGGATCTTTGTACTATATATCCGTATTCTTGACTCGTTGGGTCGCTGTTGTATATATATATTTGTTCTGTGGGTCCCATCGAGGACTGTTGTGTAATGGTATTACTTCGTTTTCCACCCACACGAAAGTGCCTGGTGGGCGTCCTTGAATCGTTTCTATGCGGGTTTGGCGGAAAGGGCTAAAACTTGCATAGGGCCGATTCGAGGGTGTTACAGAGTGTTATCAGAGCTTAGCAGTTGCGATACCCCACTGGTCCAGCCTGTAGGATAACCTAGCTAACGGCCGATGTAGACTGTCAAAACTATTTTCACAAAATCGGTTGGATAGATCTGATTAGGTCTTCTTTTACTCCTTACCCCTATGCTATTCTCCTCTTACCTCTGCGTTTTTTGAATCTTCTCTCTTATCCTTTCTTCGAGTCTAGGAATTCTCGTGGTTGGGTTTCCGTCGTACCTTCAGGGTTTCGCTTCCTCCTTTGGTAACGGTGTTTCTATATCCGTTCTTCGTGCTATCTAAGTGATCCTTTATCTGTGGTACCATTCTTTGTTCCTTGTTTGTGCCTTCCAGTGTTTTCCGACGGGATGACATCATCCACGCCAGATCCGATGCAGAGCCTGCATCACTCCTTTGTTCCGAACCTTGATTGTCGAGATCTTCAGTCTGATTCCGAGAAGGGTTGCACACTTTTCTACTGATTGTGCGGAGTAATAGTTTGGGTGCGTGATGGTTTGGCCCCCATGCCGACTACTCATTCTATTCAATCATGTACACTGAAGTGGATGAGGATGCATCATCTCTCTCCTTCTAACGAAGTTAGAGGTGGCTTTATTTGTTGATACCTATACCTTCGCCCTTGTTCCCGGAGTATTCTCTCGACCATCACGGACAACGACCTCTTGTTAGTGGTGTCGCGAGGATCCACACGAAGTGAGAAGATTCAAATCACCGACCTTCTTCCCGGTACCATGAGGCGGATCTCAAGGGCGAGATCCATTGTTAGTGGTGTCAAATTGTAGCACCCCGCTAAAATCACTACTAGAAAATCGCTGTGTTTTTGTGCATTGCATCATCATGACCGCATGCTCATGTCGTCATGCCACATTGCATTTGAGCATCGTCATGTCATCATGCATCTGTTTACCCAAAACTATTTTCAAAAGCATATCTTGGTTTTCTAAATACCCCCTCTCTATTTCAAATATAAAACCCTGGTCTCTTTCGGATCTTTTATTTGTCTAAAACTATTTATCCAAAGACTGTTTAAAACAAATTAAATAAACAAATCATATTTTATAAATCCTAGGGGAGGCCGCCACCAGCCAGGCCCAAAAGCCCAGCTGGCAGCAGCCTACCACCCCGGCAGATCGGTCCAACCCAAACATCCATCTATCTAACTCAGACCTAACCCTAACCCTATATACCTACCCAGCCGCACCCGACCCACCGACTGACCGACACCCCCGCGACGGCGCGACCATCGCCCGCTCCAGCCCACTGCGCACGCTACTGCATGCCCGTCCCGTGTAACGCGCGCGCTGCACGCTCCCAGGTGCGTCCCGCCAGCAAACCCCACACCGCACCGCACGCCAACCAACCCGGCCCCACCTTGCATCGTGACCGCCCCGCTGGGCCTCTCCGACCGCAGCAAGCCCCATGCCCGACCGCCTCGGATCCTCCACTCGGAGCATTTCCCCCCTCCCGTGGCCCCGCGTCCACCTCGCGGTCAAACCGCCTCGACCGGCCCCACTAACCGCGTGCGTTCCGTGTCGCGACGTGCTACCGTGGCCGCCTCTCGCTCACGTGATCCCAACCCGCCGTCTCTCCCCCCGAGATTCCCTCCGTGCTCGCTCGTCCCAACTCGCACAGCCGTCACCTCTCTCTGCCTCGGCATGTCGCCAGCTGCCTCTCTCTTTCCCTCCCCGCTGCATCTCTCCTCGCCCAGCCTCGCACCACCGCTAGTCACCGCTCCGCCTCGCCTCTGCTCCTTCCCTGCGAGCAGCAGCGCCCGCCACCGCGGCGGATGGCCGTCGTCCTCATCCTCGATCCTGTGCCCCTGCGTAGAGAAAGCCACCGCCACCTCGAGCTCTCTCTCCTCGGTGTGCGTCCTCCCTGTTTTCCGAGCACGCCACCTGGCCTCATCCTCGCCAGAGTCTCCTCCTCGCCGCTGCAGACTGCCTCAACCACGTCGGGCGTCGCGCATGGCCGTGCCCGCTGTTGACCTCGCCGACCGTGACCACCTCCACGTCGTCTCTGCTACGCCCCTACCCCGCTCGATTCCGTCAATGGTGGTTCCTCTGGTCCTCTCCAATCAGTCTCCTCCAAGGACACGTGCCTCTGCCTCCGCGCGCCCCTCGTCGCCCGCGTCTGCACCCCGCTGCCGCTAAGCGTGAGCCCCGCCTTCGGCCGCCTTGCACCTCTGTGTGTCCCTGCGTGAGTTGAACCTGACGCTCCCATGCGTGTTCCTGTTGCCTATGCTTTACTCGCTGTATGCCGAGTACCTCTGTCGGTTTGTTGTCTCCCGTTACGTCAAACCCTCAGGTCACCACCTCGACAAGCTCGTCCCGGTGTTGCCTTGAAGATGCATCGGTGCAACAAGTTGGAACCTAAGACCATCGATAAGGAGTCGAGCGACAAGATCTCCTTCATGGATCCGTTGACCGAGACCCTGGAACGCCAAGACCTTCTCCACGGGTCCGAAGCCCCGACCCGAAGCCAAGACCAAACCCCGTTGAATCCCGGAACCCCAAGATCTCTGATCCGAGATGTGTGACCTCTTTTTCGAGCCCTATTTTTTTATAAACTGTCATACATATATCGATGCATATTAAATTGTTCATGTCGCATACATATTTTGTGGTTTGGGGGCATTATGCCGATTCACCTCATAATTAAATATGGAGTCAATATGCGGGATACCTTTGTCTTATTCCGGACTCCATTTAAATTTGTGTAGCAAACCGATGCCATGTTATGCCTTGTTAATACAACATTTAAATTGCGGGGTATCTAAACAACATGAACTATCTCATTAATTGTCGGGATCCCGGTTCCGCTTAGTATTGTCTAGTTGCACCGCATCTGTGCCATGCCATCCATCATATCATAAGCATGCCGGATCTTCTGCCGTAGTATTAAATATTGCATCCGGTCTTTCTTCTAGTGTTTGCTTCTTCGCGGATTAGGCCGGTGAGTGTATGCGAGTATCGACAAGTTCTCCGGATATGCTCCTTCGGCAGTGTTTCCCAGGCGAGCATCCTCCCTCTTTCTACCTATTTTGCATTTATAGTCTTTACTTCCTCCTGTTGATCTATTGCTATCCGTATTGCGATGCTTTAGTTTCCATGCACCATTTATACTCCTTGCAGCCTCTATATTGCCATGGACACACCCTATTGCCTGTTGTTTGATAGATAGTTAGCCTTGCGAGTCGTAGTTGCTTGCTTATGTGCTGCTTCGTGTGGTTGTCGTTCCACCGTTGACGGCAAGTTGGCACATGATAAATGGTGGAGATGCTATACGGTGTAGTTGATCATGACTTTAAATACAACTATTAAAATGCTAGATATAACTACTGTAGAGGCATTGGTGGGCAATAGATGTTATTTGGTTCTTCCACGCTCACTTGTGTCCCGTATGACCACGAGTACTTGATACATGTTCCTTGACTATTCGCACTATCGACATACGGTAGAGTCTATGAATCCCCCTTAGCTAGAGCTTGATTCATTTCTTATTTCTTGGGGCCACAAACTAGTTTGGGGTTTTATTACTATCATGTACTGATGCCATGCTTTACTGCTTTATTTAAGATTGTGCGTGGAGCACCTATACTGTTTAGGATCGTGACACGTTTTTGCTATATCGACAAGCCCAGTCACACTTTCGGGTTCCCAGTCATTTACAGCCGTCCACACAAACCTTGGGTCCGTCTTGGAGCCGGCCAACTTCGTTGCGGGTAGCTTAATGGGGTGGCCCCCTGAAATATTTTATGAATCCTGTGATTGCTTTGTCGTGAAAGCCTCGTTGGGTTTTGATTTTGTTTTCCGAGGTTGATCGTGTGTGTGTTGCTATTTGTGCACCCTTGCAGGGTAAATCTTTCTAAAAACCGTGTCCGCAGTTATGGACGACTTGGAGCACAGTATCTCGATCATAGACAAACATAACTAAAGTAGTGCTATAAATTTGACTTAATATGTGACTAGTAATTCAGCTTCACTACAATTGAATGGATATAAAAATATCAACAACTAGTGGATCTGTGGTGATCTGTGTCATACTATACCTGCCTAGTAAGTATTGCAACTCCAATGGAATGTGATAAAAGTGCCAACAACTGTTGGGTTTTGGGTTTCCTCAGGACAATTATATCTGACTAGTAAATGTTCCAAGTACAACGGAATGTTAACTAAAACAGCCCACTACTTATGCTATCAGGATGACTCATGCTATGTATATCTCACTAGTGAGTGCTGCAACTATAATAGAATGAATAAAACTACCAACTGTGTGAGTTCCTCGTTGTGACTTCCTCCTTTGGTCTTGAGGGGGAATACCAGGATGGGTATGTTTGGTGTTACTATCAGGTTAGATCCGAATAGGTCTTCCTTATCCCTCTCTAATAGCCGCCAGTTTTACTGAGTCTCTATAGGTTGTTTAGTGCTGCCATGCTGCCGCTTCCGTCCACCATACCTATGTAGGCGAGAGCCACCGAATTCTAGCCTCGCCGTGTACTGGCCTCAGTACTGACGCTCCTCTTTTTTTCCTTTGCCCTTTGTTGGCACCCCCTTTTGTTTGAGCAGGTTTGAGATCGACGTCGCTAGCAGGGTTACTCTTTCGGCTTGGCCTAGGCAGGGCTATGGACGCCATTGGTTATTCTTCAGGGCTCTTAGCCCCATTTGCATCTTGTCCGTACTCGGACGGTATATCGATTTTAAGGTGATTTGGATCTTTGTACTGTATATCTGTATTCTTGACTCGTTGAGTCGCTATTGTATATATATCTGTTATGTGGGTCCCATCGAGGACTATTGTGTAATGGTATTACTTCATTTTCCACCCGCACGAAAGTGCCTGGTGGGCATCCTTGAATCGTTTCTATGCGGGTTTGGCGGAAAGGGCTAAAACTTGCATAGGGCCGATTCGAGGGTGTTACAGGCATGGTTCCTAGTATCTTTTATAGTGCTTTATGACTTTGTTGCGACTTGTTATGCTTAATGCTTGTCACTAGGGCCCGAGTGCCATGATTTCAGATCTGAACTTATTATGGATTCATTATGATATTATTGTTTCTGGTCTTATCTGCAAGTTGTATACACACGTTGTTGTCCGGAACCTATGGCCCCGAAGTGACAGAAATCGGGATAACCGGAAGGGAAAGGCTTTGATGTGAGGATCACATGTGTTCACGGAGTGTTAATGCTTTGCTCCGGTGCTCTGTCAAAAGGAGCACCTTAATTGCCAGTAGTTCCCTAGAGGCCTCACTTCAAAAGGGCTGGCAGGACAAAAGATGTTGTGCAAGTTCTCATTGCGAGCACGTATGACTATATATGGAACACATGCCTAGGATTGTCTAGTACTTGGACGCTTTATCTTATTTATCTGCAATTGCCCTATGTTCTGATTGCTATGTGAATTGTCTTGTCCATGCAACACCCTTCCATCCATCCTTATGCCTACCGCACTCGAATCCCACTGTTTAATGCTTTTGCTACTACTGTCTTTGTTTTGCTACTGCTGTTACTTTACTATTCCTACTACAAAACTGTTGCTACAGATAAACTGATGTGAGCAAGATTGTTTCCAGGTGCAGCTGAATTGATAACTCAGTTGTTAAGGCTGATAAATATTCTTTGGCTCCCCTTGTGTCGAATCAATAAATTGGCTTTACCTTCCCTCGAAAATACTGCGATACACCCCATATACTTGTGGGTCATCAAAGAGCAGACATGCAATGAAACTGGTGGATCCATGTGTGGTTAATGAGAAGAACACACATGCAATGACACTGGGTGTGGTTCATGATATGGTTTGTGAGCAGAACACACATGCAATGACGCTAGCTGTGGTTCATGAGAAGAACACACATGCAATGACTCTAATTGTGGTTCGTGAAAAGAGCAGGCATGCGATGACACTGGTGGATCCATGTGTGGTCTATGAGAGGAACACACATGCAATGACACCGGTGGATCCTTATGTGGTTTGTGAGAAGAACACACATGCAATGACACTGGTGGATCCATGTGTGGTTTGTGAGAAGAACACACATGCAATGGAACTGGTGGATCCATGTGTGCTCTATGGGAAGAACACACATGCAATGACACTAGATGTGGTTCATGAAAAGAGCAGACATGCGATGACACTGGTGGATCCATGTGTGGTCTATGAGAGGAACACACATCCAATGACACCGGTGGATCCTTACGAGGTTTGTGAGAAGAACACACATGCAATGACACTGGTGATATGTGGTCTGTGAAAACAACACACATGCAATGACACTGGTGGATCCATATGTGGTTTGTGAGAAGGACACACATGCAATGACACTGGTGGATCCATGTGTGGTTCATCGGAAGAACACACATGCAATGACACTAGTGACATGTGGGTTGTGAAAAGAACAGACATGCAATGACTCTAACTGTGGTTAATGAAAAGAGCAGACATGCAATGACACTGGTGGATCCATGTGTGGTTAATGAGAAGAACACACATGCAATGACACTGGGTTTGGTTCATGATATGGTCTGTGAGAAGAACACACATGCAATGACTCTAGTTGTGGTTCATGGGAAGAACACATGCAATGATTCTGGTGTATCCTTATGTGGTTCATGAGAAGAGCAAACATGCAAGGACTCTAGCCGTGGTTCATGGAAAGAACACACATCCAATGACTCTAGTTGTGGTTCATGACAAGAACACACATCCAATGACAGTGGTGGATTCATGTGTGGTCTGTGAGAGGATCACACATGTAATGACTAACTATGGTTCATGAAAGGAGCAAACATGCAATGACAACGGTTGATCCATGTGTGGTCTGTGGGAGAAACACGCATCCAATGACACTTCTGGATCCATATGTGGTTTGCGAGAAGAACACCCATGCAATGACACTGGTGGATCCATGTGTGGTTTGTGGGAAGAACACACATGTAATGACTTTACATGTGGTTCATGCAAAGAGCAGACATGTGATGACATCGGTGGATCCTTACGTGGTTTGTGAGAAGAACATACATGCAATGACACCGGTGGATCCTTACGTGGTCTGTGAAAAGAACTCACATGCAATCACACTGGTGGATCCATATGTGGTTTGTGAGAAGGACACACATCCAATGACACTTCTGGATCCATATGTGCTTTGCGAGAAGAACACACATGCAATGACACTGGTGGATCCATGTGTGGTTTGTGGGAAGAACACACATGTAATGACTTTACATGTGGTTCATGCAAAGAGCAGACATGTGATGACATCGGTGGATCCTTACGTGGTTCATGCAAAGAACATACATGCAATGACACCGGTGGATCCTTACGTGGTCTGCGAAAAGAACACACATGCAATCACACTTGTGGATCCATATGTGGTTTGTGGGAAGGACACACATGCAATGACACTGGTGGATCCATATGTGGTTTGTGAGAAGGACACACATGCAATAACACTGGTGGATCCATGTGTAGTTCATTGGAAGAACACACATGCAATCACACTAGTGATATGTTGTTTGGGAAAAGAACAGACATGCAATGACCCCAACTGTGGTTAATGAAAAGAGCATACATGCAATGACACTGGTGGATACATGTGTGGTTAATGAGAAGAACACACATGCAATGACTCTAACTATGGTTCATGATATGGTTTGTGAGAAGAACACACATGCAATGACTCTAGCTAGGGTTCATGGGAAGAACACACATGCAATGAGTCTGGTGTATCCTTATGTGGTTTGTGAGAAGAACAGACATGCAAGGACTCTAGTTGTGGTTCATGGAAAGAACACACATCTAATGACTCTAGTTGTGGTTCATGAGAAGAACACACATCCAATGACACTGGTGGATCCATGTGTGGTCTGTGAGAGGATCACACATGCAATGACTCTGACTGTGGTTCATGAAAAGAGCAGCCATGCAATGACACCGGTGGATCCATGTGTGGTCTATGGGAGGAACACACGTCCAATGACACTGTTGGATCCATATGTGGTTTGTGAGAAGAACACACATGCAATGACACTTGTGGATCCATGTGTGGTTCATGGGAAGAACACACATGCAATGACACTGGTGATATATGGTTTGTGAAAAGAACAAACATGTAATGACTCTAGTTGTGGTTCATGAGAAGAACACACATGCAATAACTGTGGTGGATCCATGTGTGGTTCATGAGAACACACACATGCAATGACTCTAACTGTGGTTCATGATATGGTTTGTGAGAAGAACACACATGCAATGACTCTAGCTGTGGTTCATCGGAAGAACACACATGCAATGAGTTTGGTATATCCTTCTGTGGTTTGTGAGAAGAGCAGACATGCAAGGACTCTAGTTGTGGTTCATGGAAAGAACACACATCCAATGACTCTAGTTGTGGTTCATGAAAAGAACACACATCCAATGACACTGGTGGATCCATGTATGGTCTGTGAGAGGATCACACATGCAATGAATCTAACTGTGGTTCATGAAAGGAGCAGACATGCAATGACACGGGGGGATCCATGTGTGGTCTGTGGGAGGATCACACATGCAATGACTCTAACTATGGTTAATGAAAAGAGCAGACATTTATGACCCTAGTGGATCCATGTGTGGTTAATGAGAAGAACACACATGCAATGACACTGGGTGTGGTTCATGATATGGTTTGTGAGGACACACATGCAATGACTCTAGCTGTGGTTCATGAGAAGAACACACATGCAGTGACTCTAACTGTGGTTCATGAAAAAGAGCAGACATGCGATGACACCGGTGGATCCATGTGTTGTCTATAAGAGGAACACACATGCAATGACACCGGTGGATCCTTACGTGGTGTGTGAAAAGAACACACATGCAATGACATAGGTGGATCCATATGTGGTCTGTGAAAAGGACACACATGCAATGACACTGGTGGATCCATGTGTGCTTCATGGGAAGAACACACATGCAATGGCACTAGTGGATCCATGTGTGGTATGTGGGAAGAACACACATGCAATGACACTGGTGGATCCATATGTGGTTTGTGAGAAATACACACATGCAATGACATTGGTGGATCCATATGTGGTTCATGGGAAGAAAACACATGCAATGACACTGGTGGATCCATGTGTGGTCTGTGAGAAGAACACACATGCAATGACACTGGTGATATGTGGTTTGTGAAAGGAATAGACATGCAATGACTCTAACTGTGGTTCATGAAAAGAGTAGACATGCAATGACACTAGTGGATCCATTTGTGGTTAATGCGAATAACACACATGCAATGACACTGGGTGTGGTTCATGATATGATTTGTGAGAATAACACACATGCAATTTCTCTAGCTATGTTTCATTAGTAGAACACTCGTGCAATGACTCTAACTATGGTTCATGGAAAGAGCAGACATGCGATGACACTGGTGGAACCATGTGTGGTCTATGAGAGGAACACACATGCAATGACACTGGTGGATCCATGTGTGGTCTGTGGGAAGAAAACACATGCAATGACACTGGTGGATCCATATGTGGTTTGTGAGAAGGACAAACATGCAATGACACTGGTGGATCCATATGTGGTTCATGGGAAGAACACACATGCAATGACACTGGTGGATCCATGTGTGGTCTGTCAGAAGAACACACATGCAATGACACTGGTGATATGTGGTTTATGAAAGGAACAAACATGCAATGATTCTAACTGTGGTTCATGAAAAGTGCATACATGCAATGACCCTGGTGGATCCATCTGTGGTTAATGAGAAGAACACACATGCAATGACACTGGGTGTGGTTCATGATATGGTTTGTGAGAAGAACACACATGCAATGACTCTAGTTGTGGTTCATGAGAAGAACACACATGCAATGATGCTAACTGTGGTTCGTGAAAAGAGCAGACATGCGATGACAACGGAGGATCCATGTGTGGTCTATGAGAGGAACACACATGCAATGATACCGGTGGATCCTTACGTGGTATGTGAAAAGAACACACATGCAATGACACTGGTGGATCCATATGTGGTCCGTGAAAAGGACACACATGCAATGACACTGGTGGATCCATGTGTGCTTAATGGGAAGAACACACATGCAATGACACTGGTGGATCCATGTGTGGTCTGTGGGAAGGACACACAAGCAATGACACTGGTGGATCCATATGTGGTTCATGGGAAGAACACAGATGCAATGACACTGGTGGATCCATGTGTGGTCTGTTAGAAGAACACACATGCAATGACACTGGTGATATGTGGTTTGTGAAAGGAACAGACATGCAATGACTCTAACTGTGGTTTATGAAAAGTGCATACATGCAATGACACTTTGGATCCATGTGTGGTTAATGAGAAGAACACACATGCAATGACACTGGGTGTGGTTCATGACATGGTTTGTGAGAAGAGCACACATGCAATGACTCTAACTGTGGTTCGTGAAAAGAGCAGACATGCGATGACACCGGTGGATCCATGTGTGGTATGTGGGAGGATCACACATGCAATGACTCTAACTATGGTTAATGAAAAGAGCAGACATTTATGACGCTAGTGGATCCATGTGTGGTTAATGAGAAGAACACACATGTAATGACACTGGGTGTGGTTCATGATATGGTTTGTGAGAAGAACACACATGCAATGACTCTAGCTGTGGTTCATGAGAAGAACACACATGCAGTGACTCTAACTGTGGTTCATGAAAAGAGCAGACATGCGATGACACCGGTGGATCCATGTGTTGTCTATAAGAGGAACACACATGCAATGACACATGTGGATCCTTACGTGGTGTGTGAAAAGAACACACATGCAATGACACAGGTGGATCCATATGTGGTCTGTGAAAAGGACACACATGCAATGACACTGGTGGATCCATGTGTGCTTAATGGGAAGAACACACATGCAATGGCACTAGTGGATCCATGTGTGGTCTGTGGGAAGAACACACATGCAATGACACTGGTGGATCCATATGTGGTTTGTGAGAAGGACACACATGCAATGACATTGGTGGATACATATGTGGTTCATGGGAAGAACACACATGCAATGACACTGGTGGATCCATGTGTGGTCTGTGAGAAGAACACACATGCAATGACACTGGTGATATGTGGTTTGTGAAAGGAATAGACATGCCATGACTCTAACTATGGTTCATGAAAAGAGCAGACATGCAATGACACTAGTGGATCCATTTGTGGTTAATGCGAATAACACACATGCAATGACACTGGGTGTGGTTCATGATATGCTTTGTGAGAATAACACACATGCAATGACTCTAGCTGTGTCTCATGAGTAGAACACTCGTGCAATGACTATAACTATGGTTCATGGAAAGAGCAGACATGCGATGACACCGGTGGAACCATGTGTGGTCTATGAGAGGAACACACATGCAATGACACTGGTGGATCCATGTGTGGTTTATGGGAAGAAAACACATGGAATGACACTGGTGGATCCATATGTGGTTTGTGAGAAGGACACACATGCAATGACACTGGTGGATCCATATGTGGTTCATGGGAAGAACACACATGCAATGACACTGGTGGATCCATGTGTGGTCTGTCAGAAGAACACACATGCAATGACACTGGTGATATGTGGTTTATGGAAGGAACAGACATGCAATGACTCTAACTGTGGTTCATGAAAAGTGCATACATGCAATGACACTGGTGGATCCATCTGTGGTTAATGAGAAGAACACACATGCAATGACACTGGGTGTGGTTCATGATATGGTTTGTGAGAAGAACACGCATGCAATGACTCTAGTTGTGGTTCATGAGAAGAACACACATGCAATGATGCTAACTGTGGTTCGTGAAAAGAGCAGACATGCGATGACAACGGAGGATCCATGTGTGGTCTATGAGAGGAACACACATGCAATGATACCGGTGGATCCTTACGTGGTATGTGAAAAGAACACACATGCAATGACACTGGTGGATCCGTATGTGGTCTGTGAAAAGGACACACATGCAATGACACTGGTGGATCCATGTGTGGTTCATGGGAAGAACACACATGCAATGACACTGGTGGATGCATATGTGGTCTGTGGGAAGGACACACATGCAATGACACTGGTGGATCCATATGTGGTTCATGGGAAGAACACAGATGCAATGACACTGGTGGATCCATGTGTGGTCTGTTAGAAGAACACACATGCAATGACACTGGTGATATGTGGTTTGTGAAAGGAACAGACATGCAATGACTCTAACTGTGGTTCATGAAAAGTGCATACATGCAATGACACTTTGGATCCATGTGTGGTTAATGAGAAGAACACACATGCAATGACACTGGGTGTGGTTCATGACATGGTTTGTGAGAAGAGCACACATGCAATGACTCTAACTGTGGTTCGTGAAAAGAGCAGACATGCGATGACACCGGTGGATCCATGTGTGGTATGTGGGAGGATCACACATGCAATGACTCTAACTATGGTTAATGAAAAGAGCAGACATTTATGACGCTAGTAGATCCATGTGTGGTTAATGAGAAGAACACACATGTAATGACACTGGGTGTGGTTCATGATATGGTTTGTGAGAAGAACACACATGCAATGACTCTAGCTGTGGTTCATGAGAAGAACACACATGCAGTGACTCTAACTGTGGTTCATGAAAAGAGCAGACATGCGATGACACCGGTGGATCCATGTGTTGTCTATAAGAGGAACACACATGCAATGACACATGTGGATCCTTACGTGGTGTGTGAAAAGAACACACATGCAATGACACAGGTGGATCCATATGTGGTCTGTGAAAAGGACACACATGCAATGACACTGGTGGATCCATGTGTGCTTAATGGGAAGAACACACATGCAATGGCACTAGTGGATCCATGTGTGGTCTGTGGGAAGAACACACATGCAATGACACTGGTGGATCCATATGTGGTTTGTGAGAAGGACACACATGCAATGACATTGGTGGATCCATATGTGGTTCATGGGAATAACACACATGCAATGACACTGGTGGATCCATGTGTGGTCTGTGAGAAGAACACACATGGAATGACACTGGTGATATGTGGTTTGTGAAAGGAATAGACATGCCATGACTCTATCTATGGTTCATGAAAAGAGCAGACATGCAATGACACTAGTGGATCCATTTGTGGTTAATGCGAATAACACACATGCAATGACACTGGGTGTGGTTCATGATATGCTTTGTGAGAATAACACACATGCAATGACTCTAGCTGTGTCTCATGAGTAGAACACTCGTGCAATGACTATAACTATGGTTCATGGAAAGAGCAGACATGCGATGACACCGGTGGAACCATGTGTGGTCTATGAGAGGAACACACATGCAATGACATTGGTGGATCCATGTGTGGTTTATGGGAAGAAAACACATGGAATGACACTGGTGGATCCATATGTAGTTTGTGAGAAGGACACACATGCAATGACACTGGTGGATCCATATGTGGTTCATGGGAAGAACACACATGCAATGACACTGGTGGATCCATGTGTGGTCTGTGAGAAGAACACACATGCAATGACACTGGTGATATGTGGTTTATGAAAGGAACAGACATGCAATGAATCTAACTGTGGTTCATGAAAAGTGCATACATGCAATGACACTGGTGGATCCATCTGTGGTTAATGAGAAGAACACACATGCAATGACACTGGGTGTGGTTCATGATATGCTTTGTGAGAATAACACACATGCAATGACTCTAGCTGTGTTTCATGAGTAGAACACTCGTGCAATGACTCTAACTATGGTTCATGGAAAGAGCAGACATGCGATGACACCGGTGGAACCATGTGTGGTCTATGAGAGGAACACACATGCAATGACACTGGTGGATCCATGTGTGGTTTATGGGAAGAAAACACATGGAATGACACTGGTGGATCCATATGTGGTTTGTGAGAAGGACACACATGCAATGACACTGGTGGATCCATATGTGGTTCATGGGAAGAACACACATGCAATGACACTGGTGGATCCATGTGTGGTCTGTCAGAAGAACACACATGCAATGACACTGGTGATATGTGGTTTATGAAAGGAACAGACATGCAATGACTCTAACTGTGGTTCATGAAAAGTGCATACATGCAATGACACTGGTGGATCCATCTGTGGTTAATGAGAAGAACACACATGCAATGACACTGGGTGTGGTTCATGATATGGTTTGTGAGAAGAACACACATGCAATGACTCTAGTTGTGGTTCATGAGAAGAACACACATGCAATGACGCTAACTGTGGTTCGTGAAAAGAGCAGACATGCGATGACACCGGTGGATCCATGTGTGGTCTATGAGAGGAAAACACATGCAATGATACCGGTGGATCATTACGTGGTCTGTGAAAAGAACACACATGCAATGACACTGGTGGATCCGTATGTGGTCTGTGAAAAGGACACACATGCAATGACACTGGTGGATCCATATGTGGTTCATGGGAAGAACACAGATGCAATGACACTGGTGGATCCATGTGTGGTCTGTCAGAAGAACACACATGCAATGACACTAGTGATATGTGGTTTGTGAAAGGAACAGACATGCAATTACTCTAACTATGGTTCATGAAAAGTGCATACATGCAATGACACTGGTGGATCCATGTGTGGTTAATGAGAAGAACACACATGCAATGACACTGGGTGTGGTTCATGATATGGTTTGTGAGAAGAGCACACATGCAATGACTCTAGCTGTGGTTCATGAGAAGAACACACATGCAATGACGCTAATTGTGGTTTGTGAAAAGAGCAGACATGCGATGACACCGGTGGATCCATGTGTGGTCTATGAGAGGAACACACATGCAATGATACCGGTGGATCCTTACGTGGTCTGTGAAAAGAACACACATGCAATGACACTGGTGGATCCATATGTGGTCTGTGAAATGGACACACATGCAATGACACTTGTGGATCCATGTGTGGTTCATGGGAAGAACACACATGCAATGACACTTGTCGATCCATGTGTGGTCTGTGGGAAGGACACACATGCAATGACACTGGTGGATCCATACGTGGTTCATGGGAACAACACACATGCAATGACACTGGTTGATCCATGCGTGGTCCGTGAGAAGAACACACATGTAATGACACTGGTGATATGTGGTTTGTGAAAGGAACAGACATGCAATGACTCTTACTGTGGTTCATGAAAAGAGCAGACATGCGATGACACTGGTGGATCCATGTGTCGTTAATGAGAAGAACACACATGCAATGACACTGGGTGTGGTTCATGATATGGTTTGTGAGAAGAACACACATGCAATGACTCTTGATGTGGTTCATGAGAAGAACACACATGCAATGACTCTAACTGTGGTTCACGCAAAGAGCAGACATGCGATGACACCTGTGGATCCATGTGTGGTCTATGAGAGGAACACACATGCAATGACACTAGTGGATCCATGTGTGGTCTGTGGGAAGAACACACATGCAATGACACTGGTGGATCCATATGTGGTTTGTGAGAAGGACACACATGCAATGACACTGGTGGATCCATATGTGGTTCATGGGAAGAACACGCATGCAATGACACTGGTGGATCCATGTGTGGTCTGTGAGAATAAGACCCATGCAATGACACTGGTGATTGTGGTTTGAGAAAGTCACAGACATGCAATGACTCTAACGATGGTTCATGAAAAGAGCAGACATGCAATGACACTGGTGGATCCATGTGTGGTTAATGAGAAGAACACACATGCAATGACAGTGGGTGTGGTTCATGATATGGTTTGTGAGAAGAACACACATGCAATGACTCTAGATGTTGTTCATGAGAAGAACACACATGCAATGACTCTAACTGCAGTTCATGAAAAGAGCAGACATGCGATGACACCGGTGGATCCATGTGTGGTCTATGAGACAAACACACATGCAGTGACACCGGTGGATCCATGTGTGGTCTATGGGAAGAACACACATGAAATGACACTGGTGGATCCATATGTGGTTTGTGATAAGGACACACATGCAATGACACTAGTGGATCCATATGTGGTTCATGGGAAGAACACACATGCAATGACACTGGTGGATCCATGTGTGGTCTGTGAGAAGAACACACATGCAATGACACTGGTGATATGTGGTTTGTGAAAGGAACAGACATGCAATGACTCTAACTGTGGTTCATGAAAAGAGCAGACATACAATGACACTGGTGGATCCATGTGTGGTTAATGAGAAGAACATACATGCAATGACACTAGGTGTGGTTCATGATATGGTTTGTGAGAAGAACACACATGCAATGACTCTAGTTGTGGTTCATGAGAAAAACACACATGTAATGACTCTAACTATGGTTCATGAAAAGAGCAGACATGCGATGACACCGGTGGATCCATGTGTGGTCGATGAGAGGAACACACATGCAATTACACCGGTGGATCCTTACGTGGTTTGTGAGAAGAACACACATGCAATGACACTGTCGGATCCATGTGAGGTTTGTGAGAAGAACACACATGCAATGACACTGGTGGATCCATGTGTGGTCTGTGGGAAGAACACATATGCAATGACTCTAGATGTGGTTCATGAAAAGAGCAGACATGCGATGACACCGGTGGATCCATGTGTGGTCTATGAGAGGAACGCACATCCAATGAGACCAGTGGATCCTTATGTGATTTGTGAGAAGAACACACATGCAATGACACTTGTGATATGTGGTCTTTGAAAAGAACACACATGCAATGACACTAGTGGATCCATATGTGGTTTGTGAGAAGGACACACATGCAATGACACTGGTGGATCCGTTTGTGGTTCATGGGAAGAACACACATGCAATGACACTGGTGATATGTGGTTTGTGAAAAGAACAGACATGCAATGACTCTAAATGTGGTTAATGAAAAGAGTAGACATGCAATGACACTGGTGGATCCATGTGTGGTTAATGAGAAGAACACACATGCAATGACAGTGGGTGTGGTTCATGATCTGGTTTGTGAGAAGAACACACATGCAATGACTCTAGATGTTGTTCATGAGAAGAACACACATGCAATGACTCTAACTGCGGTTCATGAAAAGAGCAGACATGCGATGACACCGGTGGATCCATGTGTGGTCTATGAGACGAACACACATGCAGTGACACCGGTGGATCCATGTGTGGTCTATGGGAAGAACACACATGAAATGACACTGGTGGATCCATATGTGGTTTGTGATAAGGACACACATGCAATGACATTAGTGGATCCATATGTGGTTCATGGGAAGAACACACATGCAATGACACTGGTGGATCCATGTGTGGTCTGTGAGAAGAACACACATGCAATGACACTGGTGATATGTGGTTTGTGAAAGGAACAGACATGCAATGACTCTAACTGTGGTTCATGAAAAGAGCAGACATACAATGACACTGGTGGATCCATGTGTGGTTAATGAGAAGAACATACATGCAATGACACTAGGTGTGGTTCATGATATGGTTTGTGAGAAGAACACACATGCAATGACTCTAGTTGTGGTTCATGAGAAAAACACACATGTAATGACTCTAACTATGGTTCATGAAAAGAGCAGACATGCGATGACACCGGTGGATCCATGTGTGGTCGATGAGAGGAACACACATGCAATTACACCGGTGGATCCTTACGTGGTTTGTGAGAAGAACACACATGCAATGACACTGTCGGATCCATGTGAGGTTTGTGAGAAGAACACACATGCAATGACACTGGTGGATCCATGTGTGGTCTGTGGGAAGAACACACATGCAATGACTCTAGATGTGGTTCATGAAAAGAGCAGACATGCGATGACACCGGTGGATCCATGTGTGGTCTATGAGAGGAACGCACATCCAATGAGACCAGTGGATCCTTATGTGATTTGTGAGAAGAACACACATGCAATGACACTTGTGATATGTGGTCTTTGAAAAGAACACACATGCAATGACACTAGTGGATCCATATGTGGTTTGTGAGAAGGACACACATGCAATGACACTGGTGGATCCGTTTGTGGTTCATGGGAAGAACACACATGCAATGACACTGGTGATATGTGGTTTGTGAAAAGAACAGACATGCAATGACTCTAACTGTGGTTAATGAAAAGAGTAGACATGCAATGACACTGGTGGATCCATGTGTGGTTAATGAGAAGAACACACATGCAATGACACTGGGTGTGGTTCATGATATGGTTTGTGAGAAGAACACACATGCAATGACTCTAGTTGTGGTTCATGGGAAGAACACACATGCAATGAGTCTGGTGTATCCTTATGTGGTTCATGAGAAGAGCAAACATGCAAGGACTCTAGCTGTGGGTCATGGAAATAACACACATCCAATGACTCTAGCTGTGGTTCATGAGAAGAACACACATCCAATGACACTGGTGGATCCATGTGTGGTCTGTGAGAGGATCACACATGCAATTAACGTAACTGTGGTTCATGAAAGGAGCAGACATGCAATGACACCGGTGGATCCATGTGTGGTCTGTGGGAGGAACACACATCCAATGACACTGCTGGATCCATATGTGGTTTGTGGGAAGAACACACATGCAATGACACTGGTGGATCCATGTGAGGTCTGTGGGAAGAATACACATGCAATGACTCTAGATGTGGTTCATGAAAAGAGTAACATGCGATGACACCAGTGGATCCATGTGTGGTCTATGAGAGGAACAAACATCCAATGACACCGGTGGATCCTTACATGGTTTGTGAGAAGAACACACATGCAATGACACTGGTGGATCCATATGTGGTTTGTGAGAATGACACACATGCAATGACACTGGTGGATCCATGTGTGGTCTGTGGGAAGAACACACATGCAATGACACTGGTGATATGTGGTTTGTGAAAAGAACAGACATGCAATGACTCTAACTGTGGTTAATGCAAAGAGCAGACATGCAATGACACTGGTGGATCCATGTGTGGTTAATGAGAAGAACACACTGATACATTGCAAATGTATCTATAATTTTTTATGTTCCATGCTTGGTTTTATCTACTTTCTTATGTTTTGTCCACATTTTGGAGTACTTTTCATATGATTTCTTGGACTAACCTATTAACAAGAGCCACAGTGCCAGCTGCCTGTTTTCTGCTGTTTTTGGTTTCAGGAAGTTAGAAAATGAATATTCTCGAAATTGGACGGGACAAAAGTTAAAGTCAATATTTCACCAGGGGGAACACGGAGCCAGAAGACGAGACGGAGAGGGGCCAGGGGCCAGCCACAACATAGGGTGGCACGGGTCCCCCTTGGCCGCGCCACCAGGTGGTGTGGGCCCCTCCGGCCTCCACCGACCTTTCCCCTTCGCCTATATATTCCTCCCGATGCGAAAACCCTAAATAATCAAGCCTCCAGCCACGAAAAGTTCTGCAGCGCCGCCGCCACCGAAGGGGAGATTCGGGGGACAGAAAGTCTCTGTTCCGGCACCCTGCCGGGACGGGGAATTGCCCCCGAAGCCATCTCCATCGATCTCCACCACCATCTCCATCACCATTGCTAATTCCCATGATGAGGAGGGAGTAGTTCTTCCTCGAGGCTAAGGGTTCTACCGGTAGCTATGTGTTCATCTCTCTCTCTATGCATGCTCATATTGTGATCATGAGCTTTGTAATCAAGTAGATCTACCTTGCTACACAAGTGCTTTAATAGATCTCTGCTCTCCCCTATGTGTGTGAAAGTGACAGCGTGCACACCATGGTGGCACTTAGGTTAGAGATTACAAATACTTTTTATGAGTTATATTTGGATTTGGATGTCCTTATGAAATTGTGGTGTTTGTTGGACTCATCTAGTACTCAAGGTGATAGTGTGGGGTTTTCTAGATGGGAAAGGCTTACTTTGAGGTGTGCTGTTATAGCCCTACCATCGATTAGAGTGTTCAACCGGAGAGTAGTTAAGAGTAGTATCATAAAGAGAAGATATTTATATGAGAGTGTTCACTAGTGAAAGTATGATCCCTAGGCCTTGTTTCTAAGCATTGATACACCGTTTGCTACTAGATCTGTTACATGTTTGCTTGCTTCCATCTTTATTTCAGTTTGCCTTTAGTCTTTTCCATGCCATCAAGATATTTTATATCACCGTTACCACTTATAATTATCCATACCACTTGTATTTCACTATCTCTTCGCCAAACTAGTGCACCTATACACATGACAAGTGTATTGGGTTTGTTGGGGACACAAGAGACTTCTTGTATCTTGATTGCAGGGTTGCTTGAGAGGGAATACCTTTGACCACTTCCTCCCTGAGTTCGATAAACCTTGGGTGATCCACTTAAGGGAAAACCTGCAGCTGTTCTACAAACCTCTGCACTTGGAGGCCCAACAACTGTCTACAAGAATAGAAGTGCGTAGACATCAAGCTATTTTCTGGCAGCATTGCCGGGGAGGAAAGGTAAAAGGTATTCACACCGGAGGATTAAAGAAGAAGAACCTCCCACGGCAAATGCCTATTTTTTGGTGTGAGTACTCGAAGTTATTTCCTTTAGATTCTGTAATTTTGTCTTTTTGTTTCTTGTTTTCACTAGTTAGGCTTAATGGAAAACAACAACAAAATTAGAGAGCTTTATAGTATTTATCTTGAGTTAGGACATGAAGTGTTTGAAGAGAAAATTAAAAAACCTATGGAACTTGATTTCCATGCTAATAGCAATGTTGTTAGTATGAATTCTTTGGACTCCATTATTGCTAATGCTATGGAAAATTCTAAGCTTGGGGAAGCTTGTTTTTATGAAGATGATCTTTTTAGTTCCCCAAACCTCCAATATATGATGATTACAATGATGAATATGATATTTTCAGTCCACCTACTATTGAGGAGAAAATTTATTGTGATTACAATATGCCTCCTATATTTGATGATTATGGTGATGAAAATAATAATGATAGCTATTTTGTTGAATTTGCTCCCACTACAACTAATATGAATGACTATGCTTATGTGGAGAGTAATAATTATTATATGCATATGGCTCATGATAAGAATGTTTTATGTGATAGTTATATTGTTAATTTTATTTATGATGCTACTGAAAGTTATTATGGGAGAGGTAAACATGGTTTTATGTGTCTCCACAATATTAAGTTTCCCCTCTTTATGTTGAAAATTTTGAAGTTGCACTTGTTTTGCTTTACTATGCTTGTTGCTTTGTGCTTTCATGACTTGTTTCTTTATAAGATTCCTATGCATAGGAAGTGGGTTAGACTTAAATGTGTTTTGAATTTGCTTCTTGATGCTCTCTTTTACTTTAATTCATATTTCTTATGTGAGCATCTTCTCAAACTATCATGCCTAACTTAAAGGCGTTAAAGAAAAGTACTTATTGGGAGATAACCCAAAAGTTTTAGTTGAGTGTTGGAAGTTATTACCTCTATAATAACCGCTCCTTATCCTTATTTGCTTTTTGTGCCAAGAGTAACCTCTAATGAGAGAGAAGTAATGATTGGTAAAGTTGTTGTCCCGAAATAGATTTCTGTGCGTCACCGTAAAAATTCGTGTAAAATCTCTGTACGTCCTGTTGAGTTGTGAGTGTTTGTGCTTCGTCCCCATGTTGTTATCTAACTTTCGTTAGTTCAGCACTTTTCAATTTGAGCAACATAAGATCTTCGAAAAAATTCGTCTTTACCTGCTGGTCTGTTTTGATAGATTTCTGCCATTATTTGCATTTGCTTCTTGTTGGTTCCTTTTTGATTTCTCTTTGGGGAATTGAGATTTTTGAGGGAAGTGCTTCAGTAGATAGTGTTACAATGGAAGTTTATTTGGTGTTAGAACTGAACCTTAAGACCTTTTATCTTGAGTGCACTAATGTTGCTAATAAAGATTGGGTGAAGTTTTGTATGAAGGAAAATTTTTAGGTGTATGGAAGGAATGAGTAATGAGATGAAGGATGGACTAAAGCTCAAGCTTGGGGATGCCACGCGTGTCACCTCAAGAAATATCCAAGAATTACAAGCGTCAAAGCTCGGGGATGCCCAAGGCATCCCCTCCTTCATCAATAAAAATCTCAGGGTTTCTTTCAAACACTTCTGTTTTATTGTTTCATGCATAGTTGTGTTGTTCTTGGAGCGTCTTCTTTTTATTTTCATTTTAGTTTTTAGTTTGCTTTTGTTTGCTTAGTTTGCTTGAATAAATTGGTTGGACCCCCTCTTTCATACATTGGTTTGCAAATAGTTTCATTTGGTTTGGAAAAGAGTAGGAAAGTTCATGCTTATGTGGTAAAAAGAGCTCGTTTTTGACTGTGGCCATGCTTTGTCATGCCATGCTTGATATTGTTTTGGCTTTATGCTTAGTATTATTTTCTGTATCATGACTTGTTATAAACAATTGAGATTGCTTAATGTGCCTTGGATGAATCATGTGTTGTTTTAACATATTAAAGCATAGTATAGTGGTAGTCTCCTTTGATGCTTTATTTGGGTTGACTTGGTGCATGCTCACACCATGTTATGACTATCTCAAGTCACCATAGCCTTTCTGATCCTTTAGTATTCAACTTGTAGTATCACTTTATGCTTTGTTCAATGATGTTTTGTCGCTCTGCATGATTATGGCCATTATTGCTCTCTTAGTTTGTCGCTCCCAGTCTTTTGCTAGCCTCCACAACAAAGTATGAGTTCCACTCATGCATCCAACTCCCTAAACCAAGTTATTCCAAAGAGTCCACCACACCTACCTATTAGCATTTGCTATTCTAAGTATATTCATGCTTTTGTTTACCTTGCAAATTAAACTTGTTATGAGAAAACTAGTGATTAAAGCTCGCACGAACTTGATGGCACACTTTACTTTTTGCATCTAATAAACTTGAACCATTGGGTCCTTCTTTGTTGCGTATATGCTTGTGCTTTATAAGTTGAAATTAGCAGAACCATGTTTCATGGGGAACACTTTCAACATTGCACTTGTACTTTGTACCCCGTTGATATCATGTTCTTTTGCTTATGGATCCCGGCAGTGTGAAATAAAAGTGGAACTTGTAAGCTCATGGAGTTTGTATGTGTGTTAGAGAAATGCCTGGGCCGCTGGTCTAATCCATGCTGACATGGTGGAAACCTGCAGCGTAACCATAATGAGCTGTCTATGAAGCATTCTTCTTATAAAAAAAGAGTCAGATATTGAGAAAAAGGAGAAAAAGAAAAAAAAGATATTATGAAAAGAGGAAAAAGAGAAAAAAGCACCATATTCCCATGGTAAATAAGAAGATTGATGAGATGCTCGTTGTCTGCTTGCCTTGTCATTTTGATATGGGGATTCTTCCATAAAAGGCATGTGCCACACACATATATACTATATGAAATGTGATTTAACAAACATTATGTCAATAGTATTGTTAGAGAAAAAATGCATACATTAAGTCTATTAATAATAACTATCTACACATATTGAGAATACAACCTACTGTGCTATGAAATTTTGGGGGTGGTGACATTATATAGTGTGTTGATTTCTACATGATACCAAGTACAAGAACCAAATACACACCTGATACTTTATGGACGTAGCTCGAAATTATAATTATTTTTTGAGCTTCACCTATTATAATTTTATATAAAAAATGATATGGCATATACTTCTACTATTTGATTCTCATGTGCAAGGCATGTGAAAATTACTAGTAAGATATATAACACAAACAACTTTGAACATCGATCACCAGATATAGATTGACAGATTCAAACATTGCTGATTGTTGGATCTCTTGCAAATTCAAGAAAGAATCTATCACGCTTACTTGTATTTCAAATTTGACCTACTTTCTTTAAATCGACATAAAGTTATTTAAGTGCATGGGTGTAGTTAGCAAATATATAGGGAAGCTTGAAATGTGCTAAGACTAGGAAATTGTAACAAAACATGGTCCGCTTTTTCTGAAATCCGGGTGGTGGCACTTTATTTTTTGACTTGGGTATTTACCGAAGGAGTGAGATGCTTCAATAATTAACACAGTTATTGGATCTGTACATGTTACACCAAGGAACTTAAAAGGTGAAAATTACATCCAAGTCGATACATTTAACACAAAGGACCCTACAATCAAGCAATGAAAATTAGTAGTGAGGTCCTGCTCCTCCACCACGGAGCTGAGCCATGCTCTTCGTAGTAGTAGTACCAGGAAGCTCCATGTGCCTTGCACATGAAACTCACATAATATACTGAAGCATGACATGTCATCAGTATATAACATTATAATCGGTAAAGCTCAAAACATTTATGAATTTGAGCCACATCTCTAAAGTATGAGTGATATGGGCACGGTATGCGCGAGGGAGGAGCAGGAGGAAGGTGCAAGAGAAGATCATCAAGAAGAGAAGGAACATTCAATTCGGACAGATATAAGTCCTGAAATTCAAACGGACGTGGATTCCTCATACGAACTCCAAATCAAGCAAATAAGCACTCGTTGGATAGATAATTCCAAGATCTTTCCAATGAGTACTTACACGTCTAAAAGACCCCGGTTAATCCGGCCCCCACACCCCGGATAATCTGGCCCTGTTTTCTAGAGATTCTGCTAAGGACTTCGTTCGCGACTTTCTGTATGGCCCCGGATAATCCAGCCCACTTAGACCGGATTATCCGGCCCAAAAAGGTCCCATCAGGTCTAGACGGATCTAACTATATCGGTCATATTTTCGTTTCGTGTCGTTTTGATGTTCTGGTGGCCATATAAGCCCTGGAACACCCTCTAGGTTAGGGTTAGCTAGAAATTGAATCTAAAAATATTGTGTGAGTTGCTTGGTGAGCATCCCTCCGGGGACGGTGATGACGTGTTATCTATCATATTGATATTGTCGCGGAGGTTCTTGTGTTCATCAAGGATTGTCGTGTTTTGGTTTGAGGCGTGGTGATCTTCTCCATGTTGCTTGCTGGATTCGTTCCTCTTCTTTAGGTGACGTTCATTGGAGTTGTTGGAAGAATTCCTATCCAGGTTACTCGCTGTGAAAGATCGGGACAAAACTATAGGATCATCGGCGTGATCCGTATCATGTGGTATGAGAGCACCAGGTTGCTCACGGCGAGATTGTGTTGATTGATCGGCTGAGGGTGTTCTTGGTGGAGATTAGAGGGTTGTGAAGGTGTAGATTGGATCTCGACGTCCGCGCACTGGAGTATCCAGTTTTTTCTCCCGGAGTATCCGGCGGACCGGGACAGTCCGGCCCTCCAACACCGGACAATCCGGTCCTGAAATTTTTTCTGTTCTGCCGATATGCTTGGAAGCATGACGTCGTGTCAGGGTGATCGTTTTGGAAAACGGTGCACTTCTTGGACGTGATCTGGTGATGTGTACAATGATTATCTCGACATCTTGAATGGTGTCGTATGTGATGATTCTCACATCAAGTGGAGACTGGTCAACATGGCAACATATGCTGAATAAGAGTTCTGGGAAGGTCATATGAAAGAGGGTTTTACAGATGTCATACATATGAGTATCTAGATGATTCTACATGTGTGGTTCTTGCACTGCGACATGTGGATGGGGAGATAGCTCGTTGGTGGGATAGAGAGATGTGTGAGAAGGACATCATAGATGCAACTTGGTATGACTTCAATAATTTTTTGCGTTGTTGTTTTATGTCTCCTCGTCGTAAGGTATCGTGTACCAAGCCCATGAAGGCAGTCCAGCAGTTGTCCAGGGTTGCAGTTGTATCTATTCCGTCTCCTGCCAAGGAGGTTCAACAGTTGTTCCAGTGCAACCAGTCAGCGTGGCAGTGCCTATTGTTACCAAGGCTGTTGTGTGCACTGAAACTACAGTGGAGGATATTGTACCATTGAGTGGGCTGAATTTGCAACTCAAGAAAGTATAAGGCGATGCTTGCATGACAGTTGATAGAGGCCAGTGTTGGAATTTATTTCAGGCACAGTGTATGATCAAAGGCAAAGCATGCAAGTTGATTGTTGATTGAGGGAGCTGTACTAATGGCATTAGCAAGGCAATGGCGGCATCGTTGGGGTTTTCCACATGGCGTATTCCTGAACCTAAGCATCTACAGTGGTTAAATAGCTATGGTATGGTGAAGGTAACTCATAAGGTGCGTGTGCCATTTACAGTTGGTGATTATGTTGATGAGATTGCGTGCGATGTGTTGCCATTGGAGGTATGTGGGCTGTTACTTGGTCGTTCATGGAAGTATGATCGCAACGCTACACATGCTGGACGAGAAAAGACATAGTCTTTTGTGCATGGTGGCAAACAACAGACTTTCAAACCTATGCAGGATGATCACATAAAGTCTAATGTAGAGTTGTTGGTACATAAGGAGAAGGTGCGCAAGGCTAAGCCAAAATCGAGGCTAGCTAAGGTGCAGGATGGAGAGCATGATGCACAGTGCGACAATGTTGATACTGCTTCAGCTATGCCTGTAGATGACAAGCCAGTTGAAGTGCATCCTCTTATTGCTGAGAGGAAGGAGGTTGCAGCATGTGTTCAGAAGGTTGTTTGTGTTGACACGGGTGTTTAGGCGGATTATAGTTGTGCTCCTGATGTTCCAGTGCATGAGGTGCAATGGGGTAACAAGAGCAGTTTGTTAGCACACCTATGAGGCATTTTGTTGGTACAGTTGTGCGGATGCATAGAGGCAAGGATGGACATGTTCATCAGTTGTGTGGTCTAGGCATTACTCATCCTATGCCAGGTCGTGCAAAGAAGGTCCATGTTCAGCAACCAGAAGTTCCAACAAGATTTGAGAAGAATAAGACGGTGGCGCCTAGATCAAAGCTGGTATGGAGATGCAAGGAGGTGCAGGTGCCAAGGGCTGTTTCAAGTCAAGCACGCCGAGAGGGAGGTTGCGGAGTGGAAGGTAGGCATGACTTGAAGATGGCGAAGACGCGTGAAGCGATTCTTCATATCACGCCAACTTTCCGACCCGACCTGCAAGCATTGGGGACAACGCTTCTTGAAGGGGCGATGATGATATGGGCATGGTATGCGCGAGGGAGGAGCCGGAGGAAGGCGCAAGAGAAGATCATGAAGAAGAGAAGGAACATTCAGTTCGGACAGACAGAAGTCCTGAAATTCAAACGGGCGTGGATTCCTCATACGAACTCCAAATCATGCAAATAAGCACTTGTTGGATAGATAATTCCAAGATCTTTCCAATGAGTACGTCCACGTCTAAAAGACCCCAGATAATCCGTCCCTCACACCCCGGATAATCCGGCCCTGTTTCTTGGAGATTCTACTAAGGACTTCGTGCGCGACTTTCTGTACGGCCCCGGATAATCCAGCCCACTTAGACCGGATTATCCGGCCCAAAAAGTTCCCATCAGATCTGGACAGATCTGACTATATCGGTCATGTTTTTGTTTCATGTCGTTTCAACGTTTTGGCGGTGGAACGCCCTCTAGTTTAGGGTTAGCTAGAAATTGAGTCTAAAACTATTGTGTGAGTTGCTTCGTGAGCATCCCTCCGGGGACAACGATGCCGTGTTATCTATCGTATTGATATTGCGCGGAGGTTCGTGTGTTCATCAAGGATTGTCGTGTTTTGGTTTGAGGCGTGGTGATCTTCTCCATGTTGCTTGCTGGATTCGTTCCTCTTCTTCAGGTGACGTTCATTGGCGTTGTTCGAAGAATTCCTATCCAGGTTACTCGGTATGAAAGATCGGGACAAAACTATAGATCATAGGCGTGATCCATATCAATGAGTGTATATTTGGTTCTTGCACTTTATATCATGTAGAAATAAACATTTATTAGCTACCTAATAATTGAAAATTCTAGAACCATAGTTTAGAGAAACGATCGAGAAGATTCGACAATGATGGATAAGTGTGTTTTGAGGTTGTTCTACATATATAGCATTCATTGTGCTAAAGACTATCAACAGAATCTTGTAGGTGCTAGAATGGAAAAGAAGATCCGACGGTTGGCAATGTTGGGATTTGCGAGTCTTGATCGAATGGTCAATATTCAAAGTAACTCATACACTATATAGTGGTAATGGTAAGACTAGTACCTGCTTCTCATTTTTCAAGGCTGGTACTACACATAAGAGGACGTAATAGAAAAGTATTTTATTTTTTCTTTGTTTTATTTGAAGGTTTACAAAACGGGGTCGAATTCATCGGCATGCCAATTCTTAGCACAAAGTTAGTTGCATTTTTAAAAATCTCGGTGGTGATATATAGACATTGTGGGTCCCTTCAGACGATGTTTGGAAAATTCAAGAGGAATCTACCGCGCTTACTTGTAGTTGAAATTTGACCTAATTTCTTTGGATCAATATAAAAACATTTAAGTGGATGCGGTTATCTAGGGAATCTTGAAATGTGCTAAGACTAGGGAATTGTAAGAAAACATGGTCCCCACTTTTTCTGAAAATCGGCGGGTGGTGGCACTTTTTTTACTAGGGTATGTCCCAAGGGAGCGAGATTCTCTTCGATTAATTAACATGGCAAGTGGATATGTACATGTTATATCAAGGACCTCAAAAAATGAAGATTACATCCAAGTCCATACATTTAGCACAAAGGACCCTAAAATCAAGCAATGAGAAGTAATCGTGTCCTACTCCTCCACCGTGGAGCTAATAAGCCATGTTCTTCCAAGTAGTACCACGCACTAAGTTGCGTGTGCCTTGTACCTGAGACTCGCGTAATATATAGAAGTATGACATATCATCACTATATAAAATTATAATAGGTAAAGCTCGAAATAATTATAAAACTGGGCCATGTATATGGTGTATATTTGGTTCTTGCACATTATATCATCACTAGTAAAAGGCACATGCAACACATGTATATAGTATGAAATGTGATTTAACAAACATTAAGTCAATAGTCTTGTTAGAGAAAAAATGCATACATTAGGTCTATTAATACTAACTATCTACACATATTGAGAATACAACCTATTGTGCTATGAAATTTAGGGGGTGGTGACATGATGGTTCTAGAACATGGTGGAGTTTGCTCTAGGTACTATTCAACATGAATCCAGCTGCTATGAACCATTGGATCTAACAGCCCAACAGTCAAGATTGGTGCCATGGATCCTATTCAGAACTGCTCCATTATAGTGGTAGAGATGTAGAAATAAATGTTTATTAGCTACCTAATTCTTGAAAATTCGCATACCATGGTCTAGAGAAATGATAGAGAAGATTCTAGAATGATGGATAAGTGTGCTTTGAGGTTGCTTTATATATATCATTAATTGATCTAAAGACTATCAACAGAATCTTGTAGATGCTAGAATTGAAAAGAAGATCCTACGGTTGGCAATGTAGGGATTTGCGAGTCTTGATCCGGCCAAGGGTCAATATCCAATGTTATCCGTACACACTATATAGTGGTGATGGTAAGACTAGCACCTGCTTAACAAAAGAAAACAACACATTGCTCACCTTCGGCGGATCTTGTGGAAGAAGATGCACGAATCTACCAGATGTGGGAACTGTATCATAAACTATACTAGCGAAAGGCACGTGCCACACACGTATATACTATATGAAATGTGATTTAAGAAACATTAAGTCAATAGTAATGTTAGAGAAAAATGCATGCATTAAGTCTATTAATAATAAATATCTACACATATTGGGAATACAACCTATTATACTATGAAATTTTGGGGGTGGTGACATGATGGTTCTAGAACATGGTGGAGTTTGCTCTAGGTACTATTCCCTCAACACGAATCTAGCTGCTCTGAACCATTGGATCTAACAACCCAATGGTCAGGATTGGTGTTATGGACCCAATTCAAACCCGCTCCATGATAGTAGTAGAGATATGATGTCGATATGGTCATCCTTTAAATAACCTTCATTCCCGATGTTTTGGAAGGAAGAGAAAAATTCCAAAGTTTGAATTCTACTAATTTTTGCCACCAATGCCTTAAGTGGTTCCTTCCTATGTACACCAATGCAAACCACAGAGACACAGTTGAGCCTCCATACCAAGACAACACTGTGGACGAGGGAGTGCCGAGGAGAGATGGATGTGGAGGCAGCGAATGAGAGAGAAAAAACATTTTTTTGTTTTGCGTGCACATATGTCCTAAAATTTACTACTACTATGGGTACAGTGTGTACGTTGTAAAGGCTGTAGTACCTCATGTCAGGAACCCATCATAATTCTGCTCTAACATCGCATCGTCTTCAACAGCCCTCCCACCCTGCCTCCCTTTTATTCTCGGTAGTACCTCCGTCCTAGAGCTTAAGGCTATTTTTCGGATAAGTCAAGCTACAAAAAGTTTAACCAAACTTCTAGGAAAATCAATCAAGAAATACTGTATGATAATAGTAGATACCATGTGAATATATCTTACCACTATTAAGTTGCACGTGCCATGCATGTGAGACTCAGATAACATCACTATATAAAATTATAATAGGTAAAGCAAAAAATATATCTATAAAGTATGGGTGTATATTTGGTTATTGTACTTCGTATATCATGTAGAATTCAATGATTATTAGCTATCTAAAAGTTGAAAATTTTGGTAACATGATCTAGAGAAACAAGGGAGAAGATTCTAGAATGATGGAGAAGTGTGTTTTGAGGTTTGTGCATAGCATTCATTGTGATAAAGACTATCAATAGAATCTTCTACTAGATGCTAGAATGGAAAAGAAGATCCAATGACTGGAAATGTTGGGATTTGTGAGTCTTGATCCAACGATCAATATTCAAAGTTATTCATACACTATATCTGATCCAATATTCAATATTCAAAGTTATTCGTACACTATATAGTGGTAAGATATAGTGTACGAATAACTTTGAATATTGACTGTTGGATCATAATATTGATAGTCTTCATCACAATGAATGCTATGCACAAACCTCAAAACACACTTCTCCATCATTCTATAATCTTTTCCCTCGTTTCTCTAGACCATGTTACAAAAAAAATTCAATTTTTAGATAGCTAATAATTGTTTTCTTCGACATGATATACAAAGTACAAGCACCAAATATACACCCATACTTTATAGATGTTGATCAAATTTATAATTTTTTCTGCTTTACCTATTCTAATTTCATATAGTGATGATATGTCAGACATATATTATCTGAGTCTCACGTGTAGGGCACGTGCAACTTACTAGTGTTTCATGATGTATCAAAGGGTATGTATTTCATATTGTAAATATTAATATATTTTTCTACAAACTTGGTTAAACTTTGCATAGTTTGACTTTAAAAAAATACTAGGCCTTAAGCCTTGGACGGAGCTACTACTGTTTAGTAATCCGCCCCGTAACTTAAGGCTTGATCTATAGACATCATGGGCCCCTTCACACAATGTTTGGAAAATTCAAGAGGAATCTATCGCGCTTACATGTAGTTTAAATTTGACCTAATTTCTTTAAATAGACATACATTTATTTAAGTGGGGGCGGTCCGCTAGGGAATCTTGAAATGTGCAAAGAGTAGTGAATTGTAAGAAAACATATGGTCTCCACTTTTTCTGAAAACTGGGCGATGGTACCTTCTTTAAGTAGGGTATGTCCCGACAGAGCGAGATTCTTCAATTAATTATCATGGTAAGTGTGGATGTGTACATGTTACACCAAGGACCTCAAAACATGAAAATTACATCCATGCCCATACATTTAGCACAAAGGACCCTAAAATCTAACACCTGAAAATTTTGGTAACATGGTCTATAGAAACGAGGGGGAGATTCTAGAATGATGGAGAAGTGTGTTTTGAGGTTTGTGCATAACATTTCATTGTGATGAAGACTATGAGTAGAATCTTCTAGATGCTAGAATGGAAAATAATATCCAACAACTGGAAATGTTGGGATTCGCGAGTCTTGATCCAACAATCAATATTCAAAGTTCTTTGTACACCATATAGAGTTAAGATAGTGGTAATGGTAAGACTAGTACTTGCTTAACAAAAGAAAACATTGCACTGCTCACTTTCGGCATATCTTATTGAAGAAGATGCATGAATCTACAAGATGGGGGAACTATATCATAAACTATATATATGATGTCAATTTGGTCATGACCTTGGCTGTTCGGGTCGAAACCAAGAATGTTCATACACCATAGGCCAATACACATTGTGAAGCAGCTAGAACATTTTTTTGTATTCAAATGTGCCCAAACATATGTTTCTCATTTTTTTTCTTACCACTATATAGTGTACGGATAACTTTGAATATTCACCGTTGGATCAAGATGCGAATCCCAACATTGTCAGACGTTGGATCTTCCTTTCCATTTTAGCATTGAGAAGATGCTATTGATAGTATTTCTTTTCTTATATTACCACTATTATATATAGTGTACTAATAACTTTGAATATTGACCATTGATTCATGCATGACCCATGAATCCCAACATTGTTACTAGTTGTTGGATCCTCTAATCCATTCCATCACCTAGAAGATACTATTGATAGTATTTGTTATCTTATATTACCACTATATAATGTACGAATAACTTTGAATATTGATCGTTGGATCAAGACTAACGAATCCCAACATTGCTAGCCATTGGATCTTCTTTTCCATTGTAGCATCTATTATTAGTCTTTATTACCTTATAATACCACTATATAGTTTACGAATAACTTTAAATATTGACCGTTGGATCGATCAAGATTTGCGAATCCCAACATTGATAGCCATTGGATCCTCTTTTCCATTCTAGCATCTTGAAGATACTATTGATAATCTTTCTTATATTATCTTACCACTACTAATAAGTTACACGTGCCCTACATGTGAGACTTAGATAATAAACGTGTATGACATATCATCACTATATAAATTTATAATAGGTAAAGTATAGAAATTTAAAAATTTGATCAACATCTATCTATACCTCTATACCACTATATATAGTACATCAACTTTTAAATTTGGATTTACCACTCTATTCATACTATTTCCCACCAAAGGTGGAGTGATCTAGAACATTCATTCGTAAGTTGGCCATGCTATCTACTTCTCATCATAGTACTATACTAGGGTATGTCCTGAGGGAGCGAGATTCTTCAACTAACACGGTTAGAGGATGTGTATATATGTTAGACAAAGGACCTCAAAAAAGATAAAAATACATCCAAGTCCTTCCATTTAGCACAAAGGACCATGAAATCAAGCAAGGAAATAAAATTAGTCGGGTCCTCGTCCTTCTCCACCGGTTAGCTGAGCCATGCTCTTCCTAGTAGGACGAGTAAGTTGCACGTGCCTTTGCACGTAAGACTCACGTAATATATAGAAGTATGACATATCATCACTATGAGAAATTAGAATAGGTAAAGCTCGAAATAATTATAATTTTGAGCCACATCTATAAAGTATGGGTGTATATTTGGTCTTGTGTATTATGTACCATGTATAAATAAACGTTTATTAGCTACCTAATACTTGAAAATTCTCATACCATAGTCTAGAGAAACAACAAAGAAGATCTTCCTAACGTATCGTACATTATATAGTGTATGAATAACTTTGAATTTTAACCGTTGGTTCAAGACTTGCGAATCCCTATATTGACAGCCGTGAATATTGACCGTTGAATATTAACTTTGAAAATATAGTTCATGACAATTCAAATGCAACGGACTTTACATTATACTATAGATGTTACCAATATTTTTCTGACATATATAGTCAAAGTTTACAAAGTTTGACTTTAAAAAATCCAGGACGCGAGGTAATTGTGAAGAGGAAGTACTACTATAGCAGTAGAAGAACTACTAGATAAGTACAAAATAGAAGACCATTCAAAGGAAAAGCAAGATATCTCCACACGTATACTAGATCGTAGCCATGCCCTAGCAGTGGGCACGTGGGGTAGTAGTTGAACAATTTCATAAAACACTTAAAATCCAAAATATAAATAATAGCAGCAAAGTCAGTTTACAGCAAAATACACCCTTCCTAGTGCCAAAAGAGACCCAGCCTCCGATTACTACTACATTAACTAGTAAACGAGTGGTACTCATCTACATCTAAATTAACTAGTAATACATCATTACCATCACTTAGGATCACTTAGCCGAAGATTAAGATCAATTCATCCTATTGATGCAAATACAGAAAGACAACACCTTGATCATTTGGTTCTATCCATTAGCCGCGGTAATGTACCACGGCGGCACCGTGAGGAACGTCAGATCTTTGAGGCCGACACTGTCAGGCGACGCGTAGCTTGTCGACTCAATGGCCCCATTAAGGGTGTCCGTCGAGAAGTTCGTCGACGACTGCGGGCCAGTCGCGCACAACTTCACCCTGTACCGAGGCCACGAGCATGCGACCGCCCCAACGCACACCGAGGAAACGACGGTGTCCTGGTCGAGCTCACCGATGATGAGGCTGAACACGGTGGCGTCATTACTATGACCATGGATGGCGGAAAGGACGGTGACGACATTGTTACTATACACTCCATGGGCTAGCCGTACGATAGCCTATGCACTTATACCTTGTTGACGTCGTTGTGGTGCAAAAGGAGTGCGACCGGTGAGGCGGTGAATATGCAGCCAACCTCCATGCAGCCGCATGGGCTGTACCAGCACACAGTCTTGTGGTCATCGAGCTCATGGTAGATGACCATGGTGAGGCAGCCATCATGGGGTCATAGAACAGTTATCGGTGCTAGCTCGTCTTTGTCCATCGTGGGCTAGCTCTTGGTGGAATCTGCCGACGGGCCCACCGTTGGACTGGTTCCCTGGAAGCTCGGCTTGCCGATGTAGTGCCCGTAGTCTAGAATTATTATGCAGTATTGAGGGTTTTTTTGAACGAAGGCTGCAGAAAGTTGGTAGGTGAGAGTAAATCAGGTACTTATTACCCTATATAGAAATGTACAAGACAAACAGATCCTACCCGTGTGAGTGGTAAGAAGGTCTACGCCTTTTTTGGAAATGGAGAAGGTCTACACCTAGGGAGAGATAGACAAACCTAGGGCCTAGCACAAAGTGTACAGTGTTGCAGGGAGAGAATGATGATTGCATGCATGTCTTCAACACCATCTGCATTTTATTCTAACTTCTTGTCTCTTCTGGCTCTTTCATTTCTCGACATGGCAGACTCGTTTCTCTTCTCCATTTCTTTCTTGTGGTTAAAGTTGTCTAGATACAGAGTAGTAGTAGTATAGTTGAACTAGTACTCTCGTAATACAGAGTATATGTCATTTTATACTCGAGTTGTACTACTAGTACTCCAATAATAATACATATGTCTTCTTTTTACTATAATCTAGTAGGTAGGCATCCGCGGGTGGCGGGCGGCAATGGCTATTTGTGGCTTTTTACTACTCCTAGGGCGGCAGGAGGTGGGCAGCGGTGGAAGTAGGGTTCTAGTAGTACGGAGTAGTACTCGAGTACTCCTGCTCACTGATTCATGAAGTAAGACTTCAATAGTGTATTGCAGTCCCGTACTGCTCAGATGCAGCTATCATCACACAGTTCCTAGGGAGACACTAGAGACATAGGTTCTCAAAGGCATGTCCTAGGTGGGCCCCGATGCCTAGCGGTTGAAGAAAGCCTTGCTGCCTGACAACACAGCCAAGGCAATTCATTTTCCTACTCTCTACTATTTCTCGGTGATTTACTTCTCTCTACTTATCTCTCCTTGCTCTTCATTTCTTGGCATGGCGCGTAGCCTCCTAATTATAATAAGCATCATAAAAGCCTCAAAATGTAAAATTATAGAGGGAGAGCATCACAAAAAGCCTCACAAATTTCAAATTCTAAAACCAACACAGAAAACCTTAGTTTTTTTAAGATCATGCTGGCAAACTTGTAGGAGTAATTTTTGTTGGCTCTATGGCACACCGGTGCTCGGTCGCCAAACTTCAAAAATGTAAGGGACAGAGCAACCCTACAAAAAACCTCACTACAAGAAAAGTTTCCTTCCACAACAACTTGGAACGATGGTTGTCGTAGAAGGCGTGTCTTCCCCGACAAAATTCTCGGCTCAGTCGTGGCCGATGGAAAACTTTATTTTTTTTGTTTCGCGGCCCTCTACTATGACGAATTTGCTAAAAACATGGAGCAAGCTCGACAACGCGTGGGAGAAGCAAGATTTTCATTTCCTCGTGCGATGTTGAATCGCCAAAATATTTTGAGGCGTGTGGGTCTCGGACATCAGTGTCTCTAGCGGACCATACTTCTTGATCGCGCCACCCTGATTTGAACTCGATAACGTAGCTCGAGGCATCTGCAGTTTAGTCAGGCTGGTAGGTCCTACATGTCAGCCTCTCATTAGAAGGATCGTGTGTATGATGCAATTTTTTTCCTTCGCTCGCGCTACCCTGTTCCGATGGTGATAGCGCTGCTCGATGCATCTACCGTCTAATCAACCTCCTGGGATCCACATGTCTTCCTCTAATTAGGAGAAACGTGTGTATGATGGAATTTTTTCCTTCGCTAGCACTACCCTGTTCCAAGTTGATTGTGCTGCTCGATGCATCTACCATTTAACCAACCTCCTGAGCCCCACATGTCATCCTCTCATTAGAAGAAACGTGTGTTCGATGGATTTTTTTCCTTGGCTCGCGCTACCCTGCTCCGAACTTGATAGCGCTGTTCGATGCATCTACCGTTTAATCACGATGTTGGGCCCCACATGCCATCCTCTCATTAGAAGAAACATGTTTATGATGGATTTTTTACCCTCTGTCATGCCTTCGTGTTCCGAACTTGATAGCGTTGCTTGCTGCATCAGCCGTTTAATCAAACTCCTACACCCCACATGCCATCCTCTCATTAGAAGAAACGTGTGTATGATAGAATTTTTCCCTCGGTCGCGCCTCCGTGTTATGAACTTGATACGTTGCTCGCTGCATCTACCGTTTAATCATGATGTAGGGCCCCACCCCCACATGTCATACACTCATTAGAAGAAACGTGTGTATGATGGAATTTTTGCTCTCGGTCGTGCCTCCGTGTTTCGAACTTATAGCGTTGCTCGATGCATCAGCCGTTTTTCCAGGCTGCTGAGTCCCCATGTGAGCCTCCCATTAGAAGAAAGGTGTGCATGCTGGACTTTTTTCTCGCTTGCGCCTCCCTGTTTCGAACTTGGCAACATTGCTCGAGGCAGAACCTGTATAAGGCCATGCTACTAGGTCCCACATGTCGGTTTCTCTGTATATCAAACCTGCGTATGATGGACTTTTTTTCGGCCGCGTCTGCTGTTTTGACCTTGGCAACATTGCTCGAAGTGGCAGCCATGTATGGTCTTGCTGCTAAGGCCCCCATGTCACCATCTCTAGTATGTTCTGGCGGGTGGGTCCCTGATGCCATCCTCTCTGTACAAGTATTTAACTGTTTTTTCAAACCTAACCATTAAACTTGAGGGATGATGCAGGCTGGTGGGTCCATGATGTCAGCCTCTCTGTAATGCGATATTAAAAAGTAAACCCTTTCTCCAAAAAAATGTAAACCCAAGAATATAAATATGTACACACAATGGATTTGAACTAAAGACCTTCAAATCAAATCAAATAGAGATAAACTGAGTGTTTTGCCACAATACCAAAGATACAAATAGAAATTGAATCATTAAACATGTATTAGTACTACAACTTATGTATCAGTCTTCTAAAAAATATTGTTGTGTTTCCATGTTATCTCTCTTAAAATAAAAGAGCAGTGCTACTGGAACCTCGATTTATAAAAAGCCACATAATGGATTAGTTTCATAAAAAACATGGGTATGCAGAATTTTTTTACACGTGAGGGGCAATGCCAAAAAGGCCAAATTAAAAAGTTTTTGGGCTATGGTTAATGGGCTCCTATCTCAAATTTCACTAGGCTATGTCTTGCCAGATTCAAACAGAGACCTCTTCGAAGGAGGAAAAAAGCGAGAATTCCTTGGACAGATATTCATGTAAAAATATCTAATGAACACACACCACATGCACCAAAACAGGGCTGGTATCCAATGACTTCACTTGGTGAAATCACGGTGTATATCTTTACCCTCTCATCTCTGTCTCAAATGCATGCAATGGTTCTGATGACACAAAGGCAAAAGCTCTAGAGCAAGCAGCCAGCAGCAACGACAGAACTTTTGACAAATTCAATACCATTTGAAAGATTAAGAAGTACAGAATAATAAGATATAAAAATAATCGACAGATTCCTAGTTCATATTTAGCAGCACTTGACCAATTTAGAAGCATTTAAAAGTGACTGATTGAGCAATACAAACACTGAAATTCAATATCACTACAGAGACAGACAGTTCTTGTTTCAGCTCTAAAAACCATGCCACGCGATCAGTTTCCCTTTTCTCCAAACACACTCGATCACTAGAACATAATCATTGTCATAATATTTGGTCATATAGGGAACCATCATATAGATACAGATATACCATACCAATACGTACTAGGCTCCAATCTAGCAAAACGTTATCACAGTTTTAATACCCATATATGATCAGTGGAGATAAGACAACCACATAATTAATTACAATAGCATGCGGCCAAAGAGCTAGACAACTAGGAAGTTCATGAACAGCATGCCGCATTCAGGGCAGCGAGATACATCGACCTTGACCGTTCTTCCAATAGTAAGTTTGACTGCTTTCCAGAACTTGATACACCTAGAAGTCGCTGCCAAGCGCCACAGTCCAGTTAATGGCATAGAATCCCTCGATTAACAATCCTTCGCTTTGCATCGTGAAGACTATTGTGCCCTTTCGTCTGGCCTGGAGTTGCTTTGTGGCACTCTTAGGCAATTTCTGAGTCAAAGCAAGAGATAGACGGATAATTACTAAGTGTGATGTACTGAATCATGTGAAACTTGAGAAGACATTCAAAATAGTTTATCTGCCACCATATACTCACAAACATAATCCGGTGCGACCTTGTGATGACACATGTGTAGGATATGGTCTGACAAGGTGCTGCCCGGGGTGATAAAGGAGCTTGTGCTGGTGCCTGTGCTGGGGCTGGTGCAGGAGATGGTGCCACTAATTATAGAGGGGCTGGTTGTTGGGGATATACTTTCCGGGTATCCTCACAGTTCCTCACTGACCAGGGTGGCCCACTTCGGGTTAGAGCTTTGCTTCACAGGAGGCCCAGCCAGAGAGAAAGACGGAGTCCAATCCGGCTACGGGAAGGCCCAGAAGACTTACGGACTTAGGCCCATAATGTTACTTGTAGTTCAAGATGTACTCTGTAACCAACTCTTAGTCGTAGCCGGATAGATCTCTCCTGTAAACCCTAGGCCGGATATCTATATAAGCCGTCCTAGGGAGAGGAGTTCTCCGCGATATCTATATAACCCTAGGCCGGATATCCGATGTTCCCGCATCCTCAGATGAATCTATGACGTCGGCAGATTTCTGAAAGTTCTCCGCGGAATATGAAGAGGAGTATAACTCCAAGGCTGCAGAAGAAGGAGAACCCATGGATGAAGGATTCGGGGAACACTCTCCCAAAGCGCAGGATGACATGGATGGCAGAGATAATCCCGAGGTCCAGATGTCCGAAAGTACCGATCAGAGCTTGACTCCAGGAAACGGACCCAAAGCCGTCTTTGCTACCGGCACTGCCAAGAAGGCAAAGAAGAAGAACAAGAAGAACAAGACCCCGGCAAAAGACCCTCTGGCAGAGGAGGTGATTGCCGAGGAATACGAGGAAGACTCGAATGGAGCACTTATCCCAGAAGAGCCGAAAAAACAAGCATCGGTGGATGGACACGTGATCACCGAAGGTGCGCGTAAACTCATCGATGCCGCATTAACCACGCCTATCCCTACAGCCGCAGAACTTACTGCGGATGAGATGGACAAAAGGGCGCATGCCCTAGAAGCGCATCGTCAACAACTCCTCGATGAAGCCAAGAACATCAAGGTGGAGAAGAAACGCATGTCAAACAAGGACTACATGCCTAGGTTACATCAGAAGACACGGAAGCATCACACAGATGACGACCAATTCCCACGTGTCCATGCCGTCCTTTTTGGAGACGAGATGGGGAAGCCACGGAAAGATAGCAATGGAGATTGGGTTTACCCAACCCCAGTACAGAATACCGTGGCGGCCTGAGAAATTCTATCAGCTAATCCAGGACCGGAGGAGATCTGTTTGGGTATCAAACTACTCAATAAGGGACTGGAGCAGCAAAAGGTCGCCCTGTCCGGAAGTCAAAAACTTGTCTCGGATTTTGACCAATGTCGCACAGATCCGGCATGGGCTGGCGTAAGATCCCATTACATTTGGGCGCAGTATCATAACCCCGAATGACGGGAAGATAATTATTCAAGAACCGGATCATTAGGACATCATCACAGAACTACCCGTAACTGGAGCAACGTCGCTCTAGAAGCAGAGAAAGATGCCATTGCAGCACTAAATCCGAAGAACCCTCCCCGACGAGAGTCCAACGATCGAAGGGGAGAAGATAAAGAGAAACGTCGAGAGGAGGATCGTCAAAAAATGCCACCTCCTAGACATGCAAGCCGTTCGACTGAGCCTCATCGTGGTGGGAACGACGGACGAAGGAACGACGGAAACCATGCTGGTACGAGCCGGCAGGGGGCTCATCGTAGTCAAGATCGTCCCCGGAACCAGAATAATGATGCTCCGGACGGAGCCCGGCGATCAGCCAGAAACAACTTAGCTTCCCCACCCTCTCCACCAAGCAGCCATCACAACGGCTCGCAAGGGGGACAAGGAGGACGATGCGGCGGAGGAGGTGGCGGCAGAAGCCGAAGTCCGGCTCCAAGGCACCATAGCCACAGCCGACATTCGGGACGATCTCTATCCCTGAGCGACGCAAGGCACAGGATCAATTCCAACATAGAGGCGCGGCGCTATGAAAACGATGATATGTACGTGGGCCCAAAGTATCAGAGCTACAAGATCCCCAAAAGGATCAGAGCTACAAGATCCCCAAAAGGATTCGCTATCTCAAGGCACATCCAAGCCTACGACGGCATTGCTCGGCCAGATACTTGGCTATAGGATTTTTTCCACGCTTGCTGCATCGCCAAAGGCGGAAATAGCCTGGTCGCAACCCGATACCTACCGCTTATGTTGCGGAAGACGGCGCGATCATGTCTCAATGAACTTCCGGAGAACACCATCCATAACTGGTATGACATGCAAAGTGCGTTCTTTCGGAATTTCGAAGGCACATATCGGAGGCCCTATTCGGTCGAAGACCTACAACATTGCACCCAAAAAGCCGGAGAAACTTGCCGGGATTACCTCGGACGATGGATCGACACCAAAAACTCATGTGAAGGAGTAAACGATCAAACCGCGATTGAAGCTTTCATCGCAGGACTCCCAATTGGTCTACTACGTCACTGCTTGAAGTGTGACAAGGTAACTGATTTGGGAGAGATGATAGAAATAGCGAGCAAGTATGCAGATGGTGACGATGATGCAGAGGGATTACTTAATGTCCTCGCTATACCCCAGTCAGCAAAGACAAAGCAACAAGCTCAGAAGAAGAAAAATACCTCAGAAGAGAAACCCAACACGGAAACAGTGGTGGTTACTACTGTTTCCGGGTCTGGAGGACGAGGAGGACAGCAACCAGGCAAAACCTACTCTTGGGCCGACATTGCCAATAACCCATGTGTGCATCACCTAGACGCCAATGGGGGCTCGTCCCACACCAACGCTGAATGTCGTTTTAATGACGACCTAAAAAGAGATTATACCGCAGGCTACAAAGCTAAGCGGAAGAAGGGAAAGAAAAATCCCGAAAAGGACGAAGAGACCAAGGAAGAAGAATTTTCCCACCAAAAAGAACACTTACGTCACCTTCCTCGAATCTCAACCAGCAAAGGTCAAGAAAGCAATTCTCCACGAGATCAATGCAACAGTTTCGGCTGTCCCCCAATATCTGGATTGGTCGAAAGTGGCAATCACATTTGACCTGGCGGATCATCCGCCTAAGTTACACAGGCGAGGAAAATATTCCTTAATCGTCAACCCACTTATTGACGGTTATGGTTTCTCCAAGACCCTCATGGACGGTGGTAGCAGCATCAATATTCTCTATGTCGAAACGCTACGCCGGATGAAGGTCTTGGAAACCTAGCTGAACCATAGCTCTGTGATTTTTCACGGAGTTGTCCTAGGAAGACAAGCTAATTCCCTGGAGAGATTACTTTGGATGTTACCTTTGGAACTCCAAAGAATTATCGGACGGAGGCACTTTCCTTCGAAGTTGTCCCGTTCAAGAGCGCATACCACGCTATATTCGGACGTGCGGCTTACTAGGATTTTATGGCCCATCCTTGTTACATTTACAATATGATGAAAATTCCAGGTCCCAACAGCGTGATCACCATCAGGGGAGACCCGAAGAAAGCGCGAGAGTGTGAGGATGGAAATGCCGCCTTTGCAGAAGCCGTGCTGCACGCCCAGGAGTACCAAGAGATCAAGAAGAGCATAGATCCGTCCGAGATGCCCGCAACGAAGAAGGAGGTGACAGCCAAATCCAGAGTTCAAGGCATCGGAAGAGACGAAGAAAGCACCATCGAAGGATGATGACCCCTCCAAGGTGACCCAGATAGGCGTAGGCCTAAGTAGCGCATAGGAAAGCGCTCTCATCAAGTTCCTCCTAGCAAATCAAGATATCTTTGCATGGCAGCCATCTGACATGACCGGAGTACCTAGGGAACTTGCCGAGCACTCTCTAAATGTAAAACCGAACGCTAAACCCCTCAAACAGTCCCTACGACGGTTTGGCAATGAAAAGCGTCAGGCAATAGCTAAGGAACTAGCACGGCTCGAGTTAGCCGGATTCATAGAAGAGGTCTTCCACACTGAGTGGTCGACCAATCCTGTAATGGTCCCTAAAAAGGACACCACTGATTTAAGGATGTGTGTTGATTATACTGCCTTGAACAAGGCTTGTCCAAAAGATCTGTTTGCTCTACCTAGAATTGATCAAGTTATCGATTCTACGGCAGGCTTGGAACTCCTCTGTTTTCTCGACGCATATTCCGGTTATCACCAAATCCGGATGAAGGAATCTGACAAAGTCAACACTTCATTCATAACCCCTTTCGGAACCTTCTGTTTTGTTACGATGCCCTTTGGGCTGAAGAACGCAAGAGCTACGTACCAGCGCACGATGCAGCGTTGCCTCCATGACCAACTCGGGCGCAATGTACATGCATCCGTGGATGATATCGCGGTGATGTCCAAAAAGAAGGAAACATTGATTTCCGACTTGGAGGAGACATTTGCCAATCTACGAAAATACAACACCATGCTTAACCCGAAGAAATGCTTCTTTGGCATACCAGCCGGAAAATTGTTAGGTTTCATCATGTCTCAAAGAGGCATAGAGGTGAACCGAGACAAAATCAAGGCTATACTCAATATTTCTAGGCCAACTCGCCTAAAGGACGTACAAAGACTAACTGGTTGCATTGTTGCAGTTAGTCGGTTTGTAAGCCGGCTTGGTGAAAGAGCCGCACCATTATACGAACTCCTGAAAAAGACCAAGGATTTTGTTTGGACTGACGAAGCTGAAGCTGCACTACAAGACCTGAAGAGAGTACTCTCATCTGCTCCTATCTTTGCAACGCCGGAACCTCAGGAACCGATGTTGCTTTACATTGCTGCGACAAATAAGGTCGTCAGTATCGTCATGGTAGTGGAGAGACCAGAGGAAAATCAGGAACACCTGGTGCAACGTCTAACTTACTTTGTTAGAGAGGTCCTGACAGAGTCAAAATAGCAATATCCGCATTATCAAAAGTTGGCTTTCAGTGTTTTTCCAGCATCCCGTAAGTTACGACACTACTTTCTGGAGCATCCAATTACCATGGTGAGCAAAGCTCCCATGAGAGATATAATCAACAACAATGACGCCACAGGACGCGTCGCCAAATGGGGCATAGAGCTTTCAGCTTTCGATATTGAGTATAAACCTTGGACAGCAATCAAATCCCAGATCCTTGCTGACTTTGTCGCTGATTGGACAAAGACGAAGGAGAATATGATCCTCCCTGAGTCGGAATATTGGACCCTCTTTTTCGATGGGTCTAAGGCTCGAGGGGGCTCGGGGGCTGGCGTGGTGCTCAAATCACCCCAAGGAGAAAACTTTTATACGTGTTGCAGATCCACTTCACAACGACAAACAATATTGCCAAGTATGAAGCACTGCTGCACGGAATCCGGATTGCTAAGGATATTGACATCCGACGTTTGATGTGTTACGGAGATTCCGATCTTGTTGCTGAACAAGTGTCGGATATTTGTAATGCAAATAAACACATGTCAGCATATAAAGCTGTCGAGGATGATCTATCTAAATCATTCGAAGGGTTTGAAGTTCAACACATCCCTCGAGAAGAAAATGATGAAGCAGACGCACTATCTCGGATACGTTCTGCGCGGAAAGAGGTCCAGAATGGCGCCTTTTTAGAGCACCTCCAAGTTCCCGCAATAAAGGGAGGAGATGAGGAATATCCGACCAAATCCGACTCACCTTTGATAGCAGTTCTGGCTGTAATTCCCAGCTAGACTCAACCCTACCTCGATTATTTGGTAGATGGCAAATTACCCGAACACGAGGTGCTGAGCCGGCAGATTATCCGACGAGCAAAAGCCTATACTATTGTTAAAGGTGAGCTCCATAAACATAGTGTTTCTGGGGTCTTTCAGCGCTATGTATCTCCGGAAGAAGGAGTGGAAATCTTAAGAGAAATCCACGAAGGCGAGTGTGGTCACCATGCTGCAGCCAAATCTTTAGTGGCAAAAGCTTTTAGACACGGATTTTTCTGGCTTACAGCTCAGGCAGATGCTGAACGATTAGTCAAGACGTGCAAAGGCTGCCAAAAGTACGCCAAGCAAGCTCATGTTCCGGCTGATCAGCTGCGAACAATACCTATAACATGGCCCTTTGTGGTCTGGGGGCTTGATATGGTAGGACCATTTAAACGAGCTCCAAGTGGATTTACTCACCTCTTAGTGATGGTGGATAAATTCACAAAATGGATTGAGGCTAAACCTGTCACTAGTTGTGATGGAGCAACAGCCAAAAGATTTGTCGAGGATGTTATAATCCGGTATGGTTATCCGCATAGCATTATCACGGACAATGGGAGTAACTTCTCTATGGGAGAATTGGCTGAATTCTGCAACGAGCAAAGTATCCGGATTGACATTGCGTCAGTCGCACATCCACAGGCTAACGGACAAGTCGAAAGAGCAAATGGTTTAATCCTACAAGGCCTAAAACCAAGACTCGAAGCACCACTACGACATGCTGTCGGGGCTTGGGCAGAGGAATTACCCTCTGTAATTTGGAGTTTACGAACAACTCCAAACAAGTCAACAGGATACACACCATTCTTCTTGGTCTATGGCGCAGAAGCAGTTCTTCCTAGTGATTTGATTCATACTTCTCCTAGAGTGGCCGCGTATATTGAAGAGGGTGCCGAGATTTCTCGACAAAATGATCTCGACTTAGTCGAAGAAGTTCGCGTCGTTGCTGAAATGAGATCTACAGCCTATCAGCAGAAGTTACGCAAGTATCATAGCCAGAGAGTTGGAAATAGGTCTTTCGATAAAGGTGATTTGGTTCTCCGGCTTGTGCAACAAAGAAAGCACAAACTTTCCCCGGTATGGGAAGGGCCCTTCTTAGTTAGTCGAGTATTGCACAATAGATCGTACTACTTAACTGACATGAGTCCAGTCAAAGAAAGACCTGCTACTAATAAGAGAAAGAGAGCTGGAGGCAGTACAAACCCGGATGAGTTAGACAGACCATGGAATATTGCTCAGCTACGTTCCTTTTATTCTTAGTTTATCCTTCTTTGTAATCATATATATGTACATGCTCTGAGAGAAATAAAAGTTTTGGTTTCCTCAAGTTTTTCTGAGAAGTTTTTATCATCTTATTTTCGAATGATCATGTCATAGTCGAAAATCCCAGAATGCTTGAAAGTACTTTATGCTCATGTTCGTTCTAGTTTAGATTTCCGATTCTGAAATTGCTACCTTCGGGTATAACTCTATAATTTCTAGTCTTTACTTTGGTTATTTGTCTGATTGCTGGATGCAGGCATTTTCCGAGTAGTGAATTGTTGGTACTAGAAGCCGACTTTGTTTCCGAGTATAAACTGGTTTAGCAATTGAGCTCCGTTGCTCGGCAAAGTTTCCGGCTGAAGGTTTAGCCGGCTCACGAAAGGGACGAGGCGGAAAGCGAGATAAATGATAAGTAGAGACGAAAAAATACAAGTGCTTATGTAAACATTTTAGGCACACAAAAAAAAACTTAAAACCAAAAGTGTTGAATAGATCAAAATCTTAGCACTAGCAAAAGTTAAAGTATTACATATTTACAAATGCATCATGTTTTTCCGGAATAATACAAAAATTTCTGATCTATGATGCAGGAGGAGATGGAGGAGCTGCTGGCTCGCTGGTTCCGCTGCCTTGGTATCGTTCTGAGATGTCCGCATCCGAGGTGGTGCGTTCATCGTCGGAAACTTCAGCTGTTTCTTCTGGAGGAGGAGACGGAGTGGCTACGCGGGTGAAGAAGGGGATCTCGTAGCTGGTCAGGTCAGCCACGCGACACCCATATCCGGCGCAGGAGTGCATGATGGCTTGAAGGTCCTGCTCCTGGCCGTCCTCATCTACCTTGCAGTACCCTCTGGTCACTTGCCATATCTCCATGTTTCCATGGTGGCTCATGACCATGGTGAGAGCATTCTGCGCGGCAGTCCACATGTAGGACATGTTCCAGTCCCGAAAAAGTTGCGGCATCTCCTTTTCCTTGTCCCGCACATGAAAATCTGACATGCTTGGTATGTCCGGGATCTTGAGAGCTTCGCCGATATCCTCAAGGGACTGGTGGAAGTCATGGAGCAGGTCACCGACTTGGGTAAGCCGGTGGGTGCGGGGCTCGGAGGAGGAAGAGTCCGTCAAGTTCAGAGGACCTATATACAAAAACAAGTTAAGAAAAATCCGACATTGATAAAAGTCGAAGAAAGAGACAAGTCAGATAGATCGAACGTACCGAAAATGACGTCGTCAATTTTGGTCTTCTCCTCCCAGAGACTCTGGAGTTCAGCCCAGAGCGCCTAGGATATGTCCTTCTCTCTGCCAAGCTCGTTCTTGAGGTCCGAGATTATTTTATCTTGAGCAGCGATCTTGCGATCACGCTCTTCAGTAGCCATGGAGGAGGATTCAAGGACTTGAGCTATGCTCTTTTCATGATCTGCCTTGAGCTGACCCAGCTCTTGGCGAAGCTCCTTGTTCTCCACCACCGAGGTCTTGAGGTTCTCGGCCTCTTCAATCATGGCGATGGATTGTTTTACCAACGCTGTAAGTCAAAAAGAACAACAGTTCAGGAAAAAATCGACATTAAAAAAAGCGAAGACAAGGTTTGTGTCTCGGAATGTTTACCTTCGGCCTCATCCTTGGTAACTTTAAGTTCAGAATTTTTAAGCCGGAGAGCTTTGATCTCTCTCCGCTTATCACATACATTCTTAAATAATTCCTGGTTATAGGAACATACTTTTTGTAAGTCAGAATACCCAAAGTCAGAAAGCTACTTAAGACTCGGGCTAATATTTTTTCTAAATATTAGCACGAGCCTTGGGGGCTACACTAGTTCGTTATTCGGCATCCTAATGAAGCATAAACCCGGATTAAGATAATGGAAAAAACAGAAATTGGAATTTCGACTTACATATTGTTCGCGGGTGAGTTTATCCAAACCCGCATTCACATCAGCAGCCACCTTTTCGGCGAGAGTCAGAGGAATCACTAGAGCTGTTGGAAGCTCACCGGTCCTAATCCTCTTGTCGCGAAGGCGGACCTGGGCGAGAAGGTCAGAGAACTTGACGTCCTCTTCTTCTTGCGCTTCTTCTTCAGGAGATAAATGGCTTTTCTCCAGGCATTGCCTGGCTAGCCGCTGGATCTCTTCTGCATATTTCCGGGATAGGCCAAACTTGGGAAGTCCCGGCTTGCTGATGAGGTTTTTGGCAAAGGTTTATGCTGAGGGATCATTACCCAAAGAGCGTTCACCCTTATCTAGAACTGACTCACCCATGGTGACATCAGTGTGCGATTCAATGATCGCGGGCTCTGTTGAAGGAGGCAGATCTTCTGCGACGACCGGGGAGGGAATGGTCGCCGGCGTTGCAGAAGGTTGAGGGGCAGGAGTCGGAGGAGCCGTGGTAGGGGAAGCTATGGTGAGCTTCGTCTGTCGGAGGGGGTTCGAAGGAATCCCTTTCCCCTTGCCCTTGACAAGCGGCTTTGCTCTGAGAATGTAGTAAAGTCAGAAACATTACATCTCGGAAAGAAATTCGAATAAAGTACAAAGGCGGAAATTGTTACTGAAAGTTACCTGTTCACAACAAGCACCTCCTTTGTGCCAACAGCCACTGTCGGAGCTTTGCGCTTCTTGAGCGCAAGGTCCGGCAATGGGACCACTTTTGTCCCCTGTGAAAACTCAGGAGGATAACCTTCGAGTGGAGCAAGCTTCGACTCGGGGAGGTCAGCAAGCTGAAAAGAAGAAAACATATCAGTGTTGCAATGTAACTCGAAGATTGAAACACATAAAAGATGTACTGATGGAAACTTACCAGCACTACGGGATTTTCCGCCGTGTGCATATCCAGAGAAACCTCCGGAATTCTCCTCTTGATCCGCTCTTTGATCAGCCACTTGATCTGGCTTATGTAGCCTTAAGTGGTGTAGGTCTTGGGGCTGATGCGGAGGGAGTCTTTTTGGATGACGTGATGGAGTGCATCAGTCGATCCTCGTGGTACTAAAGGGGTTGGACCGACATGAGACCCAACATTTGATCAAGTTGGATCCCTTCAGACCCTTGTGTTTGATCAAATATTCGATCCCCCTCTTAGCGAGGATCAGATCGTCGGTGAGAGCCAGAGCAGCCTCGTCCCAAGTGGGTTGGGCCGTGGCGGCTCCGTCGACAAAAGACGGCAAAGCAGTAGCTTTGCCGGGAGCCAAAATATCCTTATGGTAGAAAAATGTGGCTGGCCATTGTTTGACCGAGTCACTAGCTAGAATTTTGGGATATGCGCACTCGCGTCTAAGCGAAAAACTAATAGTGTCGGTGATATAAGGAACACCGACGGTGATGGAGTTTCTCCGGACATGAAAATAGTACCGGAAAAGAGTCAAACTCGGCCTAATGCCGAGAAAGCCCTCGCACAATGAAGCATATGCGCTCATCTCTAACAGAGAGTTGGGAGGAAGGTTATGGAGTTGAACTCTATAATGATCTATCACCCCGGAGAAGAACTCCGAGGGAGGAAATGACAAATGTCTATCGAGGTGGGTGCTGAAGTGGACCTGCTCGCCGTCGTGCAGGTTGGGGCCGGTTTCCTCGAAGCCGCTGCACCAGTTGCCGGCGGCGAGAAGCCCCTCCTTCTACACGTTCTTGAGGCTGTAACTACCTCGGTGAACTACGCTCTAAGTTGCATGCCTGGATGAGTGAAAGTGGTTAAAATAGTACGATGAGGGCCCAGGGGCCACCCACAGGTAGACCCATCGGCCGTCCTAACCACTTCCAGAACATCGGGACAAGAACGAGCGGCATAGTTGGCAGGCGAAGGGATCAACTACATACACAAGTGAGTATGTATGCAAGCCACCATGCAACTGTTCTTAGAGCCATACCATCTAAAAGAAATAGAAATGTATTGCAACGCCATACGGCAAGATCCAAATATCCTAGATAGAGATAATAGTTTAGGATAGCTCCTCATACATCAAACATCAGAGTATCAGGCGGAAGTGGAAAACAAGATCCGAGTACGGATAAGAAGCAAATCGGCATAACATGCCACATAAATAAACACATCCCGCCCACAGATCTCACGGATCCCCATCCTCGGAATCTCTACACCGCGTGATCGTTGCCAACATCATCTGTCTCCTCCACCCAGTATCCTTCTTGCGAATACACCTGTTCCTCTGAATCAAACAATTTATCGTGTGAGACCCTAGGGGTACTCAGCAAGTCTTTATGCCTCTAAAGGGGACATATACCTAGGGTGACGCAATTGCAGCAAAAGATAATAACTAACAAGTCTATAGATACTCGCTAACCATCCGCCTAACCAATGATAGATGGGATGTCCGTTAATTAGTAACAACAGTTGTAACAGCATAATTAACAGATCGATCCTCCTTCTCGCTTACCAACGAGAAAGCGGACGAACAACCCATCCGTTGGCAGTTTTATTAACCCTTCCATGAGTATTGCACTATTTACTAGTCAGGTAGTTAGTCAGATTAAAAGCGGTACTTTAGTTATACTTGTCTATGATCGAGAAACTGTGCTCCAAGTCGTCCATAACCGCGGACACGGCTTTCAGAAAGATTTACCCTACAGGGGTGCACAAATAGCAACACACACTCGATCATCCTCGGAAAAACCAACTCAAAACCCAACGAGGCATTCACGACAAAGTGATCACAGGATTCAGAAATATTTCAGGGGGCCACCACAATAAGCTACCCGCAACGAAGTTGGCTGGCTCCGAGATGGACCCAGGGTTTGCGAGAACTGCTGTAAACGACTGGGAACCCAAAAATGTGACTAGGCTTGTCGATACCGCGAAATCGTGCCGCGATCCCTTAACAGTACAGGTGCTCCTCGCACAATCTTAAATGAACAGTAAAACATGGCATAAGTACAGGATAGTAATGAAGCCCCAAACTACTTTGTGGCCCCAAGAAATAGAAATGAATCAAGCTCTGGCTCAGGGGGGTCCATAAGGCCTCCCGGATGTGGATAGTGCGAATAGTCAAGGAACAAGAATCAAGTACTCGGGGTCCTACGGGACACAAGTGAGCATGAAAAACCAAATAGCAGATATTGCTCACCGGTGCCACTTTCATTAGTTATCCCATTACTACTCAGGTTAAGTTATTTAGGTACCTCATTATCCATCAGACACTCACACCGGTGTTCTACGACTCGCATGGCTCAAACAACTCCTGTAGTAATGGCTCATGGGATGGAGGAACAAGCTTCGGTGGGGTTTAAAAGTAAAGGCTATGCAGTACTTGGGATTCAATTTAATGCAATCGCAACTCAATGATGCAAGAATAAGATAGATGCAATAGGTACTACATGTATGCAAGCATGTGGTAGTGCTTGCCTGGCAGCTCAGTTGAAGCGAGAGACGGATCTGGGTAGAACTCATGTGATTCCTGATAATTCTCCTACTGGGCGTCTATTCGAAGAAGAACTAAACAAACAAGGGCCAACATAAATAAAGTGCACAAGCATATGAATTAACATGCGATAAGCAAACAAGCATGCCATGATGAATGATGCACAATTTACATGGCAATAAAGTAGCATGGCAGGGTGAGGTGTGGGAACGAGAATAAATCATTTTAGTAATTATTTGGTCAAGTTTTATTGCCATAAACAGTTCTGATTTTTAATAATGACATGATGCATGCTTCAATTCAGAACAAGAAACGCATAGTTAGAACGGGCTCGTCGCGCTGATCGATTTAGGCATATTATTAGTCGAATTTGGAGTTGTAGAATTAAAGTTATTAATTATTTAAGAAAAGACATTTTTATTACAAATTTAATTATCTCGAAAATTTAAAGTGCTCAAATAATATTTTGAATGGCATATTTGAAATCCTCACATTTTTCTGATTCCAAAACATATATCATTTGTATTATTTGGAATTACTAATTAAAAGTTATTAAAAACAGATTTAAATCATAATTAAAACATTCGTGGACAACATTTTATTTAAACAGAAAAACATACAGACTTTTTATACCCAGAGGCAGCTAGCCCCAGACGCTGACGGGTGGGACCAGTGCTGATTGGGCGGAGCTGCACGCGCCAGGCTTTTCTCACCGCGAGTGTAATCAGCCAGTGAGACTGACTGGTGGGCCCGCGGCGAGACGGGGTCCACGCGACAGCGAGAGGCAGTGGGCTGGCCACGCGGCGCAGAGGGAGGATCGCGGGTTAAGGTTCTGGAAAACTGGGGTACCTCTTTACAAAAAGGCCGAGAGGCTGCCTGGTGGGACCTATGGTACCACGGGTTGAGGCAAAAAGGGTGTGGGGGAGGGTATTTGCAAACTATCATCAATCCCACTGTTGATCTTCCTGTCGAAACTGGCAACAGGTCCGTGCTTGACCGAACGGCGCGGCGCGGGGGGGGGGGGGGGGGGGGGAGAATCGAACCCGCGAACTCGGCGCGCGTGCAGAGGGCCGGAACCAGTGCGGTGAGGTGGGGGTTGCTGGTAGGGAGCGGCTAGGCGGCTAGATAGGCTCCCGCGAGGCGCGGCGACAAGCAGACGCTCGTGCACACGGGCGCATCGAGAGCGCTCGGCACAACGTCCGGCGAGACCAGGGGAATCAGGCGAGAGAGGGGGTGTCAGGGAGGAAGGGCAGCTCACCACGGACTCGTCGGAGGGCTCAGATCAGGACGGGGAGCAGCAGATCAGCGACGGTGCTAACGCTCGCGAGCTAGGGTTTCGGTTCGGCATCGACGGCATTCCACGGTAGAGCGGCCGTCTCCTCCTCGCTGTAGTGTACGGGGGCGACGCAGGGGGCCTCACTGTCTGCCTCGACAACCTCAACGCCATGCCCGCCTGCTGGATCGAGAGGACGGTGGTGGACACCGACGGTGGCCGGCGGTGAAAAGGAGTGGAGGTAGGGGGAGAAGGGAGGGAGCTGCGGCGTGGGGCCTGGGGCAGATGCAGGCAGAGGAGAACGAGGGGGAGATAGATAAGGACGGGCCAGGAGGGGCTGCACATGGGGGCTCGATGGAGAGAAAAGGTGGCTCGGCCACCTTTCCTCCCTCACGTGCTGGGCACGGCTAGGGCCGGGGTAGGGGCTGCAGTTGGGGTCAGGCGAGGCCAAGGAGCAGCAGGCTCGGTGTGGGGCCGGGCTGCAGCGAGAGAGAAGGAGAGAGAGAGAGGGTCGGGTTGCTAGGGTTGGAGGGTGGCTCGGGTTAGGGTTTAGGGTGGCATGGGGGTGGTTAGCTAGGGTAGTAGAGGTTTAGCAAGGGGTAGATTAGGGCTGGAGTAGGGGTGGTGCTTAGGTATGGTGAGGTGAGGTGATGGGATTAGGGTTAGAGAGAGGATAGGGGTAGGTTTTGGGTGAGGGGGTGTGGTATGATCTAAACAAGATCATGCAAGGTTAAAAGTGATGGCAAGGAAATATTAGGGTGTAGGGTTTGGGTAGGAGGAAAAACTAGGATTTAAATATCACATGAAGGAGAGAGAGACAAAGATATGGTGAAGAGAGAAAAGAGGCATGATAGATTAGGGTGAAGGGTTTTTCCCATCATCTCATAAGATCTTGCATGAGATGAAAGATATGTGGTAAGGGTGAGGAGCTTGATGCACATGGCAAGGATACCAATATCAAGATGAGGAGGTTTGAGAGAAAAGAGAGCTCAAAAGAGAAGATCCTCTCAAAATCAAAGAAAAACCAAGGAGGAAAAGATGGTGATGCTTGTTGCATGGCCCATGCATGAGCATTAATTGCCATGTCCAATCTTGTGAAAACAAAATAAATAATCATGCCATTTATACACATGCATTCCAAAATATGAATGAGGCCAAGCTAAAATAATTAAAAGGAGGTTCCATGTGGAGTAGATGGAGATGATCATATTTGGATATAATTTAGACATGCTAGTGTGTATGTTCCACTAGATGAATAATAGCCTAAAAAATATCCCAACATGAGCATGCATTCCTAATAATCCATATGGAAGCTAGAAAAAGGGGTACCCTCACAAAGCATGCATAGGTGGCTTCACATATCAATAATGTGAAAACAACATGATGCTAGTGTGAGAGCATGTGGAAAATAGAAGTGGATCCATCTCAACCCACATGAGCTAGAGGTAAACCAAATAAGATGCAAAGCTCACATAAAGTTGGATGGTGGAATTATGGGGTGGTGACAAAGAAAAGGTGGTGGAGTTGAATAAAAGATATGCCCCCAACTCAACTTGGGCATCAAGCATTTATCAAGAACCAAATGCAATATATCAAGAGGCAAATACAATTAATAATGCATATGGGATAAGAACCAAATGAAAAGGGTTTTATATGATGCTCAAATGCAAGGTGGCATGATGACATGAGCATGATATAATTATGATGCAACAATTATATGTAGGAAGTAGCAATTATATTACTAGATCATGTAGCATTACATATGTTAGATAGATGGGATGCTAAAACTCTCCCCCACTAAACGGGAATCTCGCCCTGAGATTCTAGGAAGAAGAAGAAGACGCGAAGAGGGTAGGATACTTGGCACGGAGCTCATCCTCACGTTCCCAAGTGGCTTCATCAACGGAGTGGTGCGCCCACTGCACCTTGCAGAACTTGATGGACTTGTTGCGAGTCCTTCTTTCTGCGACTTCTAGAATTTTTATGGGGTGTTCTTGATAAGACAGATCTTCTTGGAGACTGATGAGTTCATTGTCCACGGTCCTGCCGGGATCCTTGAAGCACTTCTTGAGTTGAGAGATATGGAAAACATCATGGACCTTGAGTTTTTCAGGGAGCTCAAGAGCATAAGCAACTTCTCCTCTTCTTCCACGAACTTTGAAAGGACCGATGTATCTAGGAGCCAGCTTTCCTTTGATACCAAAGCGGTGCGTGCCTCTCATGGGAGTGACACGAAGGTAAACAAGATCACCAGGGACATACTCCATGTCCGTGTGCTTTCTATCATAGTTGCTCTTCTGGCGACTTTGAGCAACCTTCAGGGTTTCAAGAATGATGTGAACCTTCTCCTCCGCTTGAGTTACAATGTCGAGGCCAAACAATGTTCTTTCACCTGCGCCCGACCAACCAATCGGAGTTCTGCATTTGTGACCATAGAGAACCTCAAATGGTTCCATCTTTAGACTTTTCTGGAAGCTGTTGTTGTAAGAGAATTCAGCATAAGGAAGACATTCTTCCCACTTCATGCCGAAAGAGCTAACGCAAGCACGGAGCATATCTTCCAGAATCTGATTGATCCTTTCAACTTTTCCTTGCGACTGAGGATGGTAAGCTGTGCTGAAGTTCAATTTTGTTCCCAAAGCATTTTGGAAACTTCCCAGAACTTGGAAGTGAAGATGCTTCCACGGTCCGAGCTGATCTCAAGAGGAACCCCAGACAGAGAGACAATTCTGTTGATATAGAGCTCAGCCAACTGAATTGCAGAAATTGTTTCCTTGACGGGAAAGAAGTGAGCCACTTTAGAAATCCTGTCGATGACAACAAAGATTGCATTGTTGCCCTTCTACGACCTTGGAAAACCAGTTATGAAGTCCATCTCTACTTTCTCCCATTTCCATTCCAGAGGCTTCAATGGCTGTAGAAGACCGGAAGGTTTCTGATGGACAGCTTTAACTCTACGGCAGATATCACACTCCGAGACATACTTGGCACAACATTGTTTTAACCCAGGCCACCAATATTGTGTTTTCAAGTCCATGTACATCTTAGTGCTACCAGGGTGGATAGAAAGAACAGAATCATGCGCCTCCTTAAGAACTTGCTCTCTTAAACCTGGGTAGTTCGGAACAAACATCCGGTGTTCAAAGAAAAGAGCGCCTTGGTCGTCGACGTGGAAGGACTCATACTTCGGAAGTTGAATGTTGGAGATGATGTTTTTAGTGTAAGGATCACCAAGTTGAAAGGAGCGAACTTTTTATTCCAAGAGAGGAGTTGCTAGAAGGTTCAGAAGATACCCTTGATCCACAATTTTAACGTTGAGCTTGCGGAATTCCTCACACCAGAGAGGCTGTTGTTCTTCCACCATGAGGTTGTTGACATAAGCTTTTCGGCTGAGAGCGTCGGCCATGACATTAGCTTTGCCCGGAGTGTAGTTGATGGTCAAATCGAAGTCAATAATTGCTTCAATCCACCTCCTCTGGCGAAGGTTGAGATCAGGTTGTGTGAATATATACTTCAGACTCCTGTGATCAGACAAGATCTCACAACGGTTGCCAAGCAAGTAATGCCTCCATACTTTCAAAGCAAAGACAACTGCTGCGAGTTCAAGGTCATGTCTAGGATAGTTGACCTCATGCGTCTTCAACTAACGAGAGGCATATGCAATGACCTACTTTTCTTGCATGAGGACCGCACCCAATCCTTGCAAGGAGGCGTCACAGAATATCTGGAAAGGCTTTTATGTATCTGGAGGAATCAAAACTGGTGTGGAAGTGAGCTTCTCTTTGAGGGTTTCAAAGCAAGTTTGACATGCAGGAGACCAAAGGTATTTCTTGCCTTTCTTGAGGAGATCGGTAAGAGGCTTCACAATCTTCGAGAAGTTCTGAATGAAGCGACGACAGTAACTAGCCAAACCAAGGAAACTCCGGACTTCTTTGACATTTTTGGGTGGAAGCCAGTCAACAATTGTCTTAACAGTTTCTGGGTTGACGGCAATGCACTTGGCAGAGATGACGTGACCAAGAGAGGTGACTTGAGGCAGCCAGAACTCACACTTGGAGAACTTTGCATACAGGCGGATCTCACGAAGCTTGTTTAGGACACACCGAAGGTGTTCTTCATGTTCTTCCTTTGACTTAGAATAGACTAGGATGTCATCCAGATAGACCACAACGAACTTATCAAGATACTCCATCAAAACCGAGTTCATAAGCCTCGAGAAGGTGGCAGGTGGGTTGGTGAGACCGAAAGACATGACCCTGTACTCGTACAAGCCATAGCGGGTGGTGAAAGCTGTTTTGGGAACATCTTCCTTGCAGATCTTGATTTGATGGTATCCACTTCTCAAGTCAAGCTTAGAGAATACCACAGCTCCAGCTAGCTGATCGAAGAGATCATTAATCCGCGTAAGGGGATATGTATTCTTGATGGTTCTAGCATTGAGAGCCCAATAGTCAACACAAAGTCTATGAGTCTTGTCTCGCTTCTTTACAAAGATGGTTGGGCTACCCCAAGAAGAAGTACTGTGCTGAATGAAACCCAACTTCTCTTGTTCATGAAGTTGATGTTTGAGTTCAGCCAACTCAGCAGGACCCATTTTATAAGGCCTCTTGGAGATATGAGTGGTACCAGGTTCAAGCTCAATCACAAACTCGACCTCTCGGTCAGGAGGCATACCTGGCAACTCTTCAGGAAAAACATCTGGGAACTCACAGACCACCGGAACACTCTGAATAGCTTCCATAGCATCATCATTCAGAGCCACCAAAGAGAAAAGCTGAATTGCAGGAGTCAGACTTGGAGAATAGACTATATGGCCTTCAGGAATTTTTAGAGAAATCGAACGTTCAGCACAATCAATCACAGCTGCATTTGCTGTTAACCAATCCATGCCCAAGATAACATCAATGTTAGAATTGCCCAATTAAATGAGGGATGCTGGAAATTTTTTGTTTCCAATCTCAATTTGGTTCCCATGGCTTATTTGAGAAGCCTTCATAGTTGTTCCCGGTGATTGCACTCTAAGAATCTTGGACAATGATTGAAGCAGAAGACCTTGTTGCTGAGAGAACCTTTGAGACACAAAAGAATGCGATGCACCAGAATAAAACAAAACTCGTGCAGGGACAGAGTTAATGAGAAGCGTACCCATCACAACTCCAGGCGCATGCTTAGCTTGAGTGACGTTGACATAGTTGGCACGAGCAACCGTAGACCCAGGCTTGGTGTTGATGTTGAGAGCCCGCGGTGGAGGTGCACGAACCATAGAAGAACTTGCCGCAGGTCTTGGAGGTGGTGGAGGAAGAGCTTTGTTGTTCATTGGACAATTCCAGTGTTGATGCCCAGTGTTTCCATAGGTGTAACAGGCACCAGGTGGACGTGGAGCAGCATAGCCAGGGACTCCGCCATGTGCTCCAGGGTAGTTGTGGTTGTAGCCCCTAGGAGCCGCGGTGAAGGAGTTTGGTGGCTTTGCCACATAGCTTGACGGTCTTGGTGAAGCCGGGAGCGACGATGGGGTGTTAGGAACCCACACGCGGCGCTTAGAAGGAGCTGTCATAGCTGAAGAGCTTGCTGCATCGCGGCTGTGTTTATTTGACTCCTCAAACACTTGCCTACTTGCTTCTTCCTGCAGAGCTGTATGTTGGAGTTCTAGAAAAGACCCCGGCCTTGCATGAGTGATTGCATATTTGATTGATGCATTGAGCCCTTGCCTGAACCTCTTTTGCTTCTTATTGTCATCAGAGATCTCATCGCTACCATACCGAGAAAGATTCATGAAGTTTCTGATATAGGTATTGACATTGTCATTGCCTTGCTTGAGGTTGAGAAACACTTCCTTCATCCGCTCCATGACAATTTCTGACAGGTATTGCTCTTTGAAAGCCCTAGTGAATTGCTCCCAAGTAGGCTGAAAACCAGAGTGGTCTGCCTTCAGGTAATATTCCCACCACAGAGCTGCATCTCCCTATAGAAGGTGCGTGGCACATTTTACCCATTCTTGCTCTGGAACATCCGTAGTCATCAGCAACCTTGACATTTCACGCAGCCAATCATCAGCATCAAGTGGCTGATCATACACCTCAAATTGGCGTGGGTTGAACTTCAGAAAACTCTTCATGTCTCCTCGCTTGGGAGGTGGAGGTTGCGGAACAAACTCATTCCTCCTGACACTTTCTTCAAATCGCTGCTGGTTCTGCTGCATTGCTCCCAAGGCATTTGCAATACTTGCCAACGCAGCCCCCAGTTCAGGTGGTATGTCCTTCTCAGAACGGCGTGGTGGTGCCATCCTGTGATTGATATAAAACACAATTCATTACTATAATGGAGAATAATAATAATCCAAAATAGTACCAAAATGGAATTAACCAAGATTAAAGGATACAATTCACTGAGATGATATTAAAATATCAACAAAGTTCAAGGCACCTAGAAGATATTAAGCATAACGCACACGACTGAACAAGGAGTGTGGTAGACAAGCTAACAAAGAAAAAATTTCCGCAAATTTCCGCATTAAAATACCACTATATGCGCAAAACCACTTAACGAATCAAGATTAGTAACTCTACCAATTCAATATACGAGAGCGAATGATAAAAGTAGTGGTATGGTCGCGACTCCATCCTGCACTCAAATCATTACTCCGCACATGAATAAGTCAAACACCTATCCCAACACCTTCTTCTTAGGATGAACCTAAAGATTAGTAACTACGGAAACGAACACCCCAAACAAGATAACGTCGGATAACAAAGAGTAAGACAGATCGCACCGGTATACAACGAATCGGATAGATCGCATCGGTTTACAAAGGCCTGTCGGTATGGAATGTATCAACAGTTGATAACCAAAAGGCAGATAGTGATAACATTTGGATGCAACAGATAAACAAGGAATTCGCACACACACACACACACACACATAACCTATGGTACTACGGAACCCCGACCATGTGAATCCTAGTTTGAATTTTAGAAGAGGATTGAAAACATTACACTTCCTTACCAGAAAAGGGTGGGTGGGTGGGTAAGAAGAAAAATGGACGCAGTCCTACTCTCACGTTTTGTTTTTCCTTAGTATACATAACTACCAAAATATTTGCTAGACTGACAAGAACCATTTGGCTGAGACCCAGAAGGGCAGGATGGCTCTGATACCAATTGTAAATACCTCGGTGAACTACGCTCTAAGTTGCATGCCTGGATGAGCGAAAGTGGTTAAAATAGTACGGTGGGGGCCCAGGGGCCACCCACAGGTAGACCCATCAGCCGTCCTAACCACTTCCAGAACATCGGGACAAGAACGAGCGGTGTAGTCGGCAGGCGAAGGGATCAACTACATACACAAGTGAGTATGTATGCAAGCCACCATACAACTGTTCTCAGAGCCATACCATCTAAAAGAAATAGAAATGTATTGCAACGCCATACGGCAAGATCCAAATATCCTAGATAGAGATAATAGTTTAGGATAGCTCCTCATACATCAAACATCAGAGTATCAGGCGGAAGCGGAAAACAAGATCCGAGTACGGATAAGAAGAAAATCGGTATAAGATGCCACATAAATAAACACATCCCGCCCACAGATCTCATGGATCCCCATCCCCGGAATCTCTACACCGCGTGATTGTTGCCAACATCATCTGTCTCCTCCACCCAGTATCCTTGTTGCGAATACACCTGTTCATCTGAATCAAACAATTTATCGTGTGAGACCCTAGGGGTACTCAGCAAGTCTTTATGCCTCTAAAGGGGACATATACCTGGGGGGACGCAATTGCAGCAAGATAATAACTAACAAGTCTATAGATACTCGCTAACCATCCGCCTAACCAATGATAGACGGATGTCCGTTAATTAGTAACAACAGTTGTAACAGTATAATTAACAGATCCATCCTCCTTCTCGCTTACCAACGAGAAAGCAGACGAACAACCCATCCGTTGGCAGTTTTATTAACCCTTCCATGAGTATTGCACTATTTTCTAGTCAGGTATTTAGTTAGATTAAAAGCGGTACTTTAGTTATACTTGTCTATGATCGAGAAACTGTGCTCCAAGTCGTCCATAACCGCGGACACGGCTTTCAGAAAGATTTACCCTGCAAGGATGCACAAATAGCAACACACACTCGATCAACCTTGGAAAAACCAACTCAAAACCCAACGAGGCACTCACGACAAAGCGATCACAGGATTCAGAAATATTTCAGGGGGCCACCCCAATAAGCTACCCGCAACGAAGTTGGCCGGCTCCGAGACGGACCCAGGGTTTGCGAGAACGGCTGTCAACGACTGGGAACCCGAAAATGTGACTGGGCTTGTCGATACCGCGAAATCGTGTCGCGATCCCTAAACAGTACAGGTGCTCCTCGCACAATCTTAAATGAATAGTATGACATGTCATAAGTACAGGATAGTAATAAAGCCCCAAACTACTTTGTGGCCCCAAGAAATAGAAATGAATCAAGCTCTGGCTCAAGGGGGTCCATAAGGCCTCCTGGATGTGGATAGTGCGAATAGTCAAGGAACATGAATCAAATACTCGGGGTCCTACGGGACACAAGTGAGCATGAAAAACCAAATAGCAGATATTGCTCAACGGTGCCACTTCATTAGTTATCCCATTACTACTCAGGTTAAGTTGTTTAGGTACCTCATTATCCATCAGACACTCACACCGGTGTTCTACGACTCGCATGGCTCAGACAATTATGTTGATATAGAGCTCAACCAAATGAATTGCAGAAATTGTTTCCTTGACGGGAAAGAAGTGAGCCACTTTAGAAAGCCTGGCGATGAAAACAAAGATTGCATTGTTGCCCTTCTGCGACCTTGGAAAACCAGTTATGAAGTCCATCTCTGCTTTCTCCCATTTCCATTCCGGAGGCTTCAATGGCTGTAGAAGACCGGAAGGTTTCTGATGGACAACTTTAACTCTGCGATAGACATCACACTCCGAGACATACTTGGCACAGCATTGTTTCAACCCAGGCCACCAATATTGTGTTTTCAAGTCCATGTACATCTTAGTGCTGCCAGGGTGGATAGAAAGAACAGAATCATGCGCCTCCTTAAGAACTTGCTCTCTTAAACCTGGGTAGTTCGGAACAAACATCCGGTGTTCAAAGAAAAGAGCGCCTTGGTCGTCGACGTGGAAGGACTCATACTTCGGAAGCTAAATGTTGGAGATGATGTTTTTAGTGTAAGGATCACCAAGTTGAATGGAGCGAACTTTTTCTTCCAAGAGAGGAGTTGCCAGAAGGTTCAGAAGATACCCTTGATACACAAATTTAAGGTTGAGCTTGCAGAATTCCTCACACAAGAGAGGCTCTTGTTCTTCCACCATGAGGTTGTTGACATAAGCTTTTCGGCTGAGAGCGTCGGCCATAACATTAGCTTTGCCTGGAGTGTAGTTGATGGTCAAATCAAAATCATTAATTGCTTCAATCCACCTCCTCTGACGAAGGTTGAGATCAGGTTGTGTGAATACTTACTTCAGACTCTTGTGATCAGAAAAGATCTCACAACGGTTGCCAAGCAAGTAATGCCTCCATACTTTCAAAGCAAAGACAACTGCTGCGAGTTCAAGGTCATGTAAGGATAGTTGACTCATGCGTCTTCAACTGACGAGAGGCATTTGCAACGACTTGCTTTTCTTGCATGAGGACCACAACCAATCCTTGCAAGGAGGCGTCACAGAATATCTGGAAAGGCTTTGATGTATCTGGAGGAAACAAAACTGGTGTGGAAGTGAGCTTCTCTTTGAGGGTTTCAAAGCTAGCTTGACATGCAGGAGACTAAAGGTATTTCTTGCCTTTCTTGAGGAGATCGGTAAGAGGCTTCGCAATCTTTGAGAAGTTCTGAACGAAGCGACGACAGTAACTAGCCAAACCAAGGAAACTCCGGACTTCTTTGACATTCTTGGGTGGAAGCCAGTCAACAATTGTCTTAACAGTTTCTGGGTTGACGGCAATGCACTTGGCAGAGATGACGTGACCAAGATAGGTGACTTGAGGCAGCCAGAACTCACACTTGGAGAACTTTGCATACAGGAGGTTCTCACGAAGCTTGTTTAGAACACACCAAAGGTGTTCTTCATGTTCTTCCTTTGACTTAGAATAGACTAGGATGTCATCCAGATAGACCACAACGAACTTATCAAGATACTCCATGAAAAGCGAGTTCATAAGCCTCGAGAAGGTGGCAGGTGCGTTGGTGAGACCGAAAGACATGACCGTGTACTCGTACAGGCCATAGCAGGTGGTGAAAGCTGTTTTGGGAACATCTTCCTTGCGGATCTTGATTTGATGGTATCCACTTCTCAAGTCAAGCTTAGAGAATACCACAGCTCCAGCTAGCTGATCGAAGAAATCATTAATCCGCGGAAGGGGATATTTATTCTTGATGGTTCTAGCATTGAGAGCCCGATAGTCAACACAAAGTATATCAGTCTTGTCTCGTTGGAGGGCTCGGATCAGGACGGGAAGCAGCAGATCGGCGACGGTGGTGACGCTCGCGAGCTAGGGTTTCTGTTCGGCGTCGACAGCGTTCCGCGGTACAGGGGCCGTCTCCTCCTCGCTGTAGTGTACGGGGGCGACGCAGGGGGCCTCACGGTCTTCCTCGACAACCTCAACGCCACACCCGCCTGCTGGATCGAGAGGACGGTGGTGGACACCGACGGTGGCCGGCGGTGAAAAGGAGTGGAGGCAGGGGAGAAGGGAGGGAGCTGCGGCGCGGGGCCTGGGGCAGATGCAGGCAGAGGAGAACGAGGGGGAGATAGATAAGGACGGGGCAGGAGGGGCTGCACATGGGGGCTCGATGGAGAGAAAAGGTGGCTCGGCCACCTTTCCTCCCTCACGTGCTGGGCACGGCTAGGGCCGGGGTAGGGGCTGCAGCTGGGGTCAGGCGAGGCCAAGGAGCAGTAGGCTCGGTGTGGGGCCGGGCTGCAGCGAGAGAGAATGAGAGAGAGAGAGAGAGAGAGAGAGGGTCGGGTAGCTAGGGTTGGAGGGTGCCTCGGGTTAGGGTTTAGGGTGGCATGGGGGTGGTTAGCTAGGGTAGTAGAGGTTTAGCAAGGGGTAGATTAGGGCTGGACTAGGGGTGGTGCTTCGGCATGGTGAGGTGAGGTGATGGGATTAGGGTTAGAGAGAGGGATTAGTGAGAGAGGGTAGGGGTAGGTTTTGGGTGAGGGGGTGTGGTATGATCTAAACAAGATCATGCAAGGTTAAAAGTGATGGGAAGGAAAGATTAGGGTGTAGGGTTTGAGTAGGAGGAAAAACTAGGTTTTAAATATCACATGAAGGAGAGAGAGACAAAGATATGGTGAAGAGAGAAAAGAGGCATGATAGATTAGGGTGAAGGGTTTTTCCCATGATCTCATAAGATCTTGCATGAGATGAAAGAGATGTGTGGTAAGGGTGAGGAGCTTGATGCACATGGCAAGGATAACAAGATCAAGATGAGGAGGTTTGAGAGAAAAGAGAGCTCAAAAGAGAAGATCCTCTCAAAATCAAAGAAAAACCAAGGAGGAAAAGATGGTGATGCTTGTTGCATGGCCCATGCATGAACATTAATTGCCATGTCCAATCTTGTGAAAACAAAATAAATAATCATGCCATTTATACACATGCATTCCAAAATATGAATGAGGCCAAGCTAAAATAATTAAAAGGAGGTTCCATGTGGAGTAGATGGAGATGATCATATTTGGATATAATTTAGACATGCTAGTGTGTATGTTCCACTAGATGAATAATAGCCTCAAAAATATCCCAACATGAGCATGCATTCCTAATAATCCATATGGAAGCTGGTACCCTCACAAAGCATGCAAAGGTGGCTTCACATATCAATAATGTGAAAACAACATGATGCTAGTGTGAGAGCATGTGTAAAATAGAAGTGGATCCATCTCAACCCACATGAGCTAGAGGTAAACCAAATAAGATGCAAAGCTCACATAAAGTTGGATGGTGGAATTATGGGGTGGTGACAAATAAAAGGTGGTGGAGTTGAATAAAAGATATGCCCCCAACTCAACTTGGGCATCAAGCATTTATCAAGAACCAAATGCAATATATCAAGAGGCAAATACAATTAATAATGCATATGGGATAAGAACCAAATGAAAAGGGTTTTATATGATGCTCAAATGCAAGGTGGCATGATGACATGAGCATGATATAATTATGATGCAACAATTATATGTAGGAAGTAGCAATTATATTACTAGACCATGTAGCATTACATATGTTAGACAGATGGGATGCTACAACTCTCCCCTACTAAACGGGAATCTCGCCCCGAGATTCTAGGAAGAAGAAGAAGACACGAAGAGGGTAGGATACTTGGCACGGAGCTCATCCTCGCGTTCCCATGTGGCTTCATCAACGGAGTGGTGCGCCCACTGCACCTTGCAGACCTCGATGGACTTGTTGCGAATCCTTCTTTCTACGACTTCTAGAAATTTTATGGGGTGTTCTTGATAAGACAGATCTTCTTGGAGATTGATGAGTTCATGGTCCACGGTCCTGCCGGGATCCTTGAAGCACTTCTTGAGTTGAGAGATATGGAAAACATCATGGACCTTGAGTTTTTCAGGGAGCTCAAGAGCATAAGCAATTTCTCCTCTTCTTCCACGAACTTTGAAAGGACCGATCTATCTAGGAGCCAGCTTTCCTTTGATACCAAAGCGGTGCGTGCTTCTCATGGGAGTGACAGGAAGGTAAACGAGATCACTAGGGACACACTCCATGTCTGTGTGCTTTCTGTCATAGTTGCTCTTCTGGCGACTTTCAGCAACCTTCAGGTTTTCAAGAATGATGTGAACCTTCTCCTCCGCTTGAGTTACAATGTCAGGGCCAAACAATGTTCTTTCACCTGCGCCCGACCAACCAATCGGAGTTCTTCATTTGCGACCATAGAGAACCTCAAATGGTGCCATCTTTAGACTTTTCTGGAAGCTGTTGTTGTAAGAGAATTCAGCATAAGGAAGACATTCTTCCCACTTCATGCTGAAAGAGATAACGCAAGCACGGAGCATATCTTCATGAATCTGATTGATCCTTTCAACTTTTCCTTGCGACTGAGGATGGTAAGATGTGCTGAAGTTCAATTTTGTTCCCAAAGCATTTTGGAAACTTCCCCAGAACTTGGAAGTGAAGATGCTTCCACGGTCTGAGCTGATCTCAAGAGAAACCCCATACAGAGAGACAATTCTGTTGATACAGAGCTCAACCAATTGAATTGTAGAAATTGTTTCCTTGACGGGAAAGAAGTGAGCCACTTTAGAAAGACTGTCGATGACAACAAAGATTGCATTGTTGCCCTTCTAGGACCTTGGAAAACTAGTTATGAAGTCCACCTCTGCTTTCTCCCATTTCCATTCCGGAGGCTTCAATGGCTGTAGAAGACCGGAAGGTTTCTGATGGACAGCTTTAACTCTACGGCAGACATCACACTCCGAGACATACTTGGCACAACATTGTTTCAACCCAGGCCACCAATATTGTGTTTTCAAGTCCATGTACATCTTAGTGCTGCCAGGGTGGATAGAAAGAACAGAATCATGCGCCTCCTTAAGAACTTGCTCTCTTAAACCCGGGTAGTTCGGAACAAACATCTGGTGTTCAAAGAAAAGAGCGCCTTGGTCGTCGACGTGGAAGGACTCATACTTCGGAAGCTGAATGTTGGAGATGATGTTTTTAGTGTAAGGATCACCAAGTTGAATAGAGCAAACTTTTTCTTCCAAGAGAGGATTTGCCAGAAGGTTCAGAAGATACCCTTGATCCACAATTTTAAGGTTGAGCTTGCGAGATTCCTCACACAAGAGAGGCTGTTGTTCTTCCACCATGAGCGTCGGCCATGACATTAGCTTTGCCCGGAGTGTAGTTGATGGTCAAATCGAAATCATTAATTGCTTCAATCCACCTCCTCTGACGAAGGTTGAGATCAGGTTGTGTGAATATATACTTCAGACTCTTGTGATCAGAAAAGGTCTCACAATGGTTGCCAAGCAAGTAATGCCTCCATACTTTCAAAGCAAAGACAACTGCTACGAGTTCAAGGTCATGTGTAGGATAGATGACCTGATGCGTCTTCAACTGACAAGAGGCATATGCAACGACTTGCTTTTCTTGCATGAGGACCGCACCCAATCCTTGCAAGGAGGCGTCACAGAATATCTAGAAAGGCTTTGATGTATCTGGAGGAATCAAAACTGGTGTGGAAGTGAGCTTCTCTTTGAGGGTTTCAAAGCTAGCTTGACATGCAGGAGACCAAAGGTATTTCTTGCCTTTCTTGAGGAGATCGGTAAGAGGCTTTGCAATCTTCGAGAAGTTCTGAACGAAGTGACGACAGTAACTAGCCAAACCAAGGAAACTCTGGACTTCTTTGACATTTTTGGGTGGAAGCCAGTCAACAATTGTCTTAACAGTTTCTGGGTTGACGGCAATGCCCTTGGCAGAGATGACGTGACCAAGATAGGTGACTTGAGGCAGCCAGAACTCACACTTGGAGAACTTTGCATACAGGCGATTCTCACGAAGCTTGTTTAGGACACACCGAAGGTGTTCTTCATGTTCTCCCTTTGACTTAGAATAGACTAGGATGTCATCTAGATAGACCACAACGAACTTATCAAGATACTCCATGAAAACCGAGTTCATAAGCCTCGAGAAGGTGGCAGGTGCGTTGGTGAGACCGAAAGACATGACCGTGTACTCGTACATGCCATAGCTGGTGGTGAAAGCTGGTTTGGGAACATCTTCCTTGCGGATCTTGATTTGATGGTATCCACTTCTCAAGTCAAGCTTAGAGAATACCACAGCTCCAGCTAGCTGATCGAAGAGATCATTAATCCGCGGAAGGGGATATTTATTCTTGATGGTTCTAGCATTGAGAGCCCGATAGTCACATAAAGTTCACATATAGTTGGATGGTGGAATTATGGGGTGGTGAGAAAGAAAAGGTGGTGGAGTTGAATAAAATATATGCCCTGAACTCAACTTGGGCATCAAGCATCTATCAAGAACCAAATGCAATATATCAAGAGGCAAATACAATTAATAATGCATATGGAATAAGAACCAAATGAAAAGGGTTTTATATGATGCTCAAATGCAAGGTGGCATGATGACATGAGCATGATATAATTATGATGCAAAAATTATATGTAGGAAGTAGCAATTATATTACTAGACCATGTAGCATTACATATGTTAGACAAATGGGATGCTACAGAGGCCCTCCTCGTTGAGGGCGCAAGGGATCCAGATCATGCGGAAGATCTCTATCTCCGCCATCGCTTCCGCCGTCGCCGCCGCCGCCGCTGCCGCCAAGCCGGAGGAAGAAGATGAAGCCATTTCTCCGGTGAGAGGTTGACCTAAAAGGGGCAGCGCTGGGAGTTCTATGGGGGAAGAACGAGGAAGCTCTGTGCGCGCAGGAGGATTGGGAGGAAAGGAAAAGGCAAAGGACTGGTGGAAGGAGAAGGAGAAAATCCTAACCCCTTATATCCACCTAACTGCGCCAAGATTCGTGAAAATGCTAAAGTGTAACCGCCACGTGTCGTGGAAGGAACTGGGAAGGACCCACGCGATGATTGCGTCTCCTCGATCTCCATGCACGCATTGAAACAGCGCCTCGGTTCCGCGAACCGCGGACCCACCAACGGTCGTGCTGACGGCATGCCTGTCAGATGATGTGACTTGACCATGACTTGTGTCAGGTGGCGTTAGAAACCAAGGTCCGGCTTAGTTTGAAATCAAGCTGGAAAATCCGAGTAACCTGTTGATAAGTCCGACATATTTTTAAGACCTGGATCGTATTTTTTGTTGAGAAGTTTCAGGAACCCTTCAAGAGGCCTCCGGGGGCTGTTGTTGGGGATATACTTTCCGGGTATCCTCACAGTTCCTCACTGACCAGGGTGGCCCACTTAGGGTTAGAGCTTTGCTTCACGGGCGGCCTAGTCAGAGAGAAAGACGGAGTCCAATCCGGCTACGGGAAGGCCCAGAAGACTAACCGACTTAGGCCCATAATGTTACTTGTAGTTCAAGATGTACTCTGTAACCAACTCTTAGTCGTAGCCGGATAGATCTCTCCTATAAACCCTAGGCCGGATATCGATATAAGCCGTCCTAGGGAGAGCCTTTAGGGCACACCTCAATAGTCTACAATCTCAACTCGCACAAGCGATACCATTGTAACCCATATTCTGGCTCTGCCGTATTACTGGATTGCTAGCAGGAGTAGGATCTGTCCAAAGCCGGCAGATTCGAACCTGGGTAAACTTGTGTGCTCACCATCCCGGAATACCGTACGTCTCACACCCCTCTCTTCCGCAAGCCTCGAGGACCCCCCTCATGGCGTACTTGTCCTCAATCCGACGACACTAGTGCAGGAGCCAGAAGGCCTAGAACTGGTGCCGGCGCTAGCAGCTTGATGCTAGATTCCTTCTGCGGGGTAGCTAAGCTGATTGCAGGGATGGTAGAGGCATATGAGAAGTGTACAAGCAAAATGGTCTCTTATACAACAGTTACTCACAAGACAGTAATTAGAGGATATGATGAGTATACAAGCAAATTAAGTTAGTACCTCCATTCTTTCTACTTAGGTCAACAGGTGCAGGAGTAGGAACTAGGGCCAGTGCCATTGGGGGTGCCAACAGCTTGGTGTTGTTTACCTTCTGAGGGGTAGGTAAGGGGACTGCTGGGTGGTCAGAGAGGCATATGAGATGTGGACAAGAAAAATGGTTTCTTATACAACAGTAACTTCTAGATAGAGATGAGAGTATACATGCGAATTAAGTTACCACCTCTATTCTTTCCCCCACTGATGTCAACAGGTGCCGTTCCAGGAACTGGGGCCGGTGCTAGTGCCGGCGCCAGCAGCTTGATGCTGGCACCCTTCTAGGTGGTACATAAGGGTAAGCGGACTGCAGAAGTGGTCAGGGTCATATGATGAGTAAAGACAATGGTGCAGAACAGTTAGTCGCAAGAAAATCATTAGAGTTTGTGATGAGTACATAATCAAATTAATTAGTACTACCTCTGTTCTTGGTCCTTGGGTCAACAGGTGTACGATGGCGTGCAAGTATCTGCCTAGGCTTCCTAAAATTGAATGTTACCTCGTCCCCTTGCTTCAGACCATTCTAACGGACATACTTGGACCAACCTCGGCCACTCAAATAGGTGGTGGCCATCGTCTGGGAGACATCATGTTGAGGGCAAACCTCTAGGGTAGCCCGATCTTTCACGATTCCCTTTCAAATCGAGAATGTAGTGCAGGGAGAGGAGGGGAGGATGAACATGACGAACGCATGCACGAAGAACACGATGAACACACACACGCAAAACCACAATACACACCAATAGCTCACGCTGACGGTGACCGGTCCGACACAATCCCTAGGATCGGCGTCGGGCGGAGGGGTCTCTCTCGAACCGGCACGGCGAGATGGGAGACTCGGTGAGATCTTGACGTCTAGGGAAAGGGACTCCGATGCCTACGCCTTGTACAATGCGGAGGGACGATGCATAGTGTCGGGGCATGAAGTAGCAAGCCATCGAAGGGTGTATCGAAGTCACATGAGTACAAGAGAGAATTCACCTTAGCTTGGAGAAGCTTGGCTCGAGCACGATTCATGGGTCCACTTGGGGGACTTGGTGGTGTAGATGTAGGAGCGTCCGTAGGACGAGCTGCATCAGCTCCCCCCCTTGGGAAAGAGTCATCCTCGACTCTTCATGGTTATCATCTTGAACATATCCATGGTAGGGTGAAAGGTCCTTGACATTGAATGCTTGCAAGGTATTTGGAGATCGGTATGTCGATGATGTAGGCCTTGTTGTTCATTCTCTTGAGGACCTTGAAGGGGCCATCTCCTCTTGGTTTGAGCTTGGAATCTCGTTCCTTGGGAAAGCGGTCCTTGCTCAAGTGTATCCACACAATATCACCTTCTTGAAAGATCATCTCTTTCTTGTCCTTGTTTAACCTTGAAGCTTGGCGAAGGACTTGTTGCTAGATAGTAGCTCTTGTTTCTTAATGAAGTTTCTTCATAGCTTGTGCGCGCTTCTCGACATCCATGTTGGTGCGCCCACGGAGAGGTAGTGGTAGGATGTCGAGCGCGGTGAGGGGCTCAAAACCATAGACGATCATGAAGGGACTCGTCTTTGTTATTGAGTGCTTGGCTCGGTCGTAGGCGAAATCGGCGTGTGGAATGCATTCCTCCCTATCCTTGAGGTTTTTCTTGATCAACACACGAAGGAGAGTTCCGAGGCTTCAGTTGACGACTTCGGTTTGGCCATCGGTTTGAGGATGCGACGCGGATGAAAAGAGTAGCTTGACGTCGAGCTTGGCCATGAGGGTCTTCCATAAGTAGATCATGAATTTTACGTCGCGGTCGGAGACGATTGTTCTTGGCACACCGTGAAGACGGACGATTTCCCTGAAAAACAGATTTGCAACATGTGAAGCATCGTCGGTCTTATGGCACGGTATGAAGTGTGCCAGTTTGGAAAAGCAATCCACGACAACAAATATAGAATCATGACCATGCTTAGATCTAGGTAATCCTAACACAAAATACATACTAATGTCGGACCAAGGTGTATGAGGAATAGGCAATGGCATATAAAGACCATAAGGGTTAGCTTGCCATTTCTCGCTATGGTAGGCTATAGGATGTCCGTTTTGCATAAGAACGCCTCCAATGCCAATACCACTAGCATCACACTCTATCTCAAAAGTTTTTGTGAAATCTGGTAAAGCAAGAAGAGGTGCTTCGGTGAGCCTATTTTTAAGTTCATCAAAAGCTTTTTGCTGTGCCTTGCCCCACACGAAGGTGACATTCTTTTTGGTCAATTCATTGAGGGGACAAGCAATGGTCGAAAAGTCTTTCACAAAGCAATGATAGAAATCGGCCAACCCATGAAAACTTCGGACTTCACTCACATTTGTTGGTATGGGCCAATCTCGCATGTCCTTTACCTTGGAAACATCAACTTCAATTCCCTTCGAAGAAACAACAAATCCAAGAAAAATCAACTTGTCTTTAGCAAAAGTGCACTTGGGAAGATTAGCGTAAAGCTTTTCTTGTCAAAGGATTTGCAAAACTTCCTTGACATGTGTTATATGGTCCTCAAGTGATTTGCTATAAACAAGAATATCATCGAAATAGACAAAAACACTTTTTCCAATGAGAGAACGCAAGATGTGATTCATAAGGTGCATGACGATGGATGGGTGATTAGATAAGCCAAAGGGCACAACCAACCATTCATAGAGACCAAGCTTGGTCTTGAAGGCGGTTTTACACTCATCACCTTCAGCCATGCATATTTGATGGTCACCACTACGTAGATCAATTTTCGAAAAAATAGTGGCTCCACACAACTCATCAAGCATGTCATCGAGACGTGGTATGGGATGTCGATAACGCACGGTGATAGCATTTATTGGATGGCAGTCCATGCATAACCATAACGTATCATCCGTCTTTGGAACAAGAATCACGGGTACGTCACTTGGACTAGTGCTAATTTGGATCAAACCTTTGGAGACGAGTTGGTTGATTTGATCTTCAATCTCCGTTGTCTCCTCCAGGTTCGTGTGGTAAGCGGCGCGGTTGGGAAGTGGTGCACCAGGGATGAGGTCAATGCGATGTTCGATGCCACGAAGAGGAGGTAGACCATGTGGGAGCTCTTCGGAGAACACGTCCTTCAATTCCTGCAAAACATTCATCAAAGATGTAGGAACATTGGTTACTTCATTAGTTCCTTGCGCTAGTCCCTTGCAAAGGAGGACATAGTGCAAGATGGATGGGTTGTTCCGAACATGTCTCATCTCACGTTTGGTGGCAAGGAGAACACTCTTAGTTTTTCCACTCGAGTTGGGCATGTGGCTCTCACTCACTATGAGGTGGTTCTCTCTCTCACCAGTCTTCTCACAGGTAGGTGTTGTGCTTTGTGCCCTCGCTAAAGACTTTGCATTGTCCGCAATTATTTGGCTAGGAGTCATTGGTTGCGAAACACATGTTTTGTTGAGCCATTTGAATGTGTATACATTGGTGCGACCATCATGTAGAGAAGCCTTGTCAAATTGCCATGGTCGACCAAGAAGCATGTGACACTGTCATATGGACCACATCGCACTCCACCATGTATTTGTAAGGACCAATGGCGAAGGAGACCGATACAGTATGCTTGATCTTAACGGACCCTTGGTCACTTAGCCATTGCACGTGGTAGGGGTGGTTGTGCGGGTGGAGGGTGAGGTTGAGCTTCTCATACAACTCGGTGCTAGCAAGGTTGTGGCAACTCCCTCCGTCAATCACCACCTTGATAGATTTGCCATTGATGCCGACTCATGTTTGGAAGATATTGGAGCATTGGTCTTCATGCTCTTGTGCTTGAGTGGTCAAGATCCTTGTGACGACAAGCGATGGACTTGCATCATGTTCACACATTTGGAGTTCTTGGTCATCTTCCACTCATTGCCTTGCCATTGCTTCCTTGACACGGGCATCAAATTCATCTTCACTCAAGTATTCTTCGTCGCCATTGTCATGGATGAACAATACCTTCTTGTTTCCACATTCGGCCGACTTGTGTCCTTTGCCTCCACACTTGTAGCATTCACTGTTGAAGGGTGTATCACTCTTTGTTTGTTTGCCACTTGGGGGCAGTTTTCCTTGAGGAAGTGTGGGCTTGAAGGAAGTCTTGGAGGTACTTGAGGAGCTTCCATTGAAGGTTGTTGGCGTAGCGGTTGAAGCTTGCTTGTAGGTGAAATATGTCTTGGGCTTGTTGTACTTGATATCCTCTTGCACTTGTCGTTTAGCCTTTGTTGCTATGTGCACAAGCTCAACCATGTCATTGTATGTTTGGAACTCGACGATGCGCTTGATGGGGTGGTTCAACCCAATAAGGAAGTGAGCCATAGTTTGTTCCATGTGCTCATCAATGTTGGCACAAATCAAGTTGAGTTTTATTTCCTTGAAGTACTCTTACAACGTATTTATCCCTTGACGAAGTGATTGAAGGTTGTTAAAAAGGTCACGCGTGTAGTGCACGCGGATGAACCGGGATCTCATGTGAGCCTTCATGTCATGCCAAGTTGTGATTGGCAGTTCTTGTCTTCCATCACGAGCAACTTGAACTTGTTCCTACCAAAGGTTGGCGTAATCATCAAACTCAAGCGAAGCCATGGCGGCCATGTTCTCATTGCTATAATTGTGCATGCGGAAGATCTTGTCGACTTTGAGTGCCAATGAGAGGTATTCTTCAGGGTCATTGGATCTGGTAAACTTGGGCATTGTGAACTTGAGCTTGCCAAAAGTTTCTTCATCGTTGCAGTCATTGCGACGATCTTGTTGACTTTGTTGATGATCTTGGGGTTGATGCGGTGGAACTTGGTTCTCACAACCCTGGTGAGGAGCTTGCTCTTGATGTTGTTGTTTTGGAGCTTGCTCTTGCTCTTGGTGCAGTTGTTGACGACGTTGGGGCACTTGGGTCTCATGAGGGTGTTGAGGATGTGGAGCCTCATGACGCGGTTGATGATGAAGAGGAGGCTCGTTCCTCGGTTGGTGATGATGATTAGGCACATGGGCCTCACAGGGAAGATCATGGTCGTGAGCCTCTTGACGTGGTGGGCATCGCTCAACTTGTACCACTTGACGCTCCATGTTTTGGTGTGGTGGAGGAGGTGCCTCGTGATGACCATGGTATCGTTGTTGACCTTCATGATGATGATGTCGAGGAGGAGGATCTTGGAGAGCTTCACGTTGATGACGAGCTTGATTCTCCAAATTGGAGTCATCACTTGTTGTGTCAAGTATGTGTCGGGGTCGGTGTTGCTAGAATTGCAGTTGCACTTGCGGTTCTTCTTATGGTTGATCATGTTGGATCAATAGTGCCCTTGCGTGATGACGGTGTGCTTCTTGCCTTGGTTGTGGCCTTGAAGATAAATCACCATCATAGCTTGACGTTGCGGCGTGACGTGGGGAAGGTACGTAGTTCGAAGAACTTCCATCTTCAACCACAGGGGCATCATTGTGTCTTGGGGCACTTGGACGAAGATATTGTTGGAGACGAACATGGTGACATGACGAGCTTGAAGAGCTTGATGCACGTGAGTGTGGCCTTGCCATTCCGTCGATGAGGCGTCGAATATTGTCATTTGTTTCGGCGAGGGAATGTTGAAGCGCTTCATTTTGATGGCCAAAGTTGTGATGCATTGCGTGTATTTGTCGTTCGAGGCCGTCGAAGCGGTTTTCTATATTCTTGAACTCGGCTTGCGTCTTGCCAAATTGTTCATCTTGTCGCATCTCAAGGGCATGGCAATGTTCATGGAACTCTTGTCGGACGATGAAGTGACTTGCGCGCGTCATGTACGGTCCTTGTTCTCCTTCTTGGGGAGGTTGTTGGATCGACTCACCGTTCATATACATTATACAAAAACACACAAGGATTGTATATGGACGTGGAATATTGTGGTGTTAACCTTGTACCTCACCTTGGGGATTGAAACGTACTAGAAACCACAAGTGAGAGCTATAAGCGTGCAAAGTGGAATCGCAAAGAAAACTCACACTAAAGAAATAACTAACTCTCAAAAGCTGTGGGTGGAAGGTTAAGATTGTGGAAAACCAAACGAAACGATCCAAAGAAAAGGTTATTGTCAAATGTGGTAGAGAACCAAAATATCAAAGCAAAAAGGAAGCAACCTACAAAACCCAAAGATACACACACATGGAGACGTATGTGGTTAGCACGACTATAAAATGAGCATAAAAGATCCTAACGAAGACTACGCTCGGTGTCGTGCCAACGCAAGGAGAGACCACAACTCGTCCGCCAAAAGATAAATAAGCAACGGATTTGTGCACTTGCCTTGGTCGCTCTCTTTTTCTCTCTTTTCTTACAAGCTTGAGACTCTCTTTGTATTGGGAGACTATGTATCTTTCTATTTTTCTTTGGCTTTTTATTTTTCTCTTTTTTTGATTCTTTTTCTCCCTTTCTATACAGCTATGTTAACTCTTGTATTTGCTCTCACACTCTCACTTTCCAAGGACAAGTGCACAATGCTTAGGAAAACACAAAATGAGTTGCTCTCATAGGATAGATACACACAAAGGAAGAAGGGTTAAAAAGGTGGAGCAAATTATACCTTCGGTATTGATGACTTGCTACCGGTGTTGGGGATGATGTTCGGTGTCGCGGTGTCGATGAGCGCAGGATGTGAATATTGTTGCGTAAGCTTGAAGTTAGTTGGGTGACACGCACACGAAACACGATCAAGCCAATACGAAAATTAGCGAACAAAAATGGGGGTGAAAAATTTATTGTCAGACAGGGGCGGTAGTACCGCTCAAAACGTCCGGTAGTACCGGTGAACGGTAGTACCGCTGTGATCAGCCGGTAGTACCGCTTTTTTTGGCGGTAGTACCGCTTCACAGATTCCTAGGCACGTGGATCTCGAACTTGAACGCACAATCGGCCCAAAAATCCTCAAATTGGCGGAAAACTGAACAAAATTGGGGCTAGGGACACACAAAGAAAGGTAGATCAATACCCCAAGATACAGATCTATGGACCAAAACCACGAAAAAAAAACACCAAATCCAGAGATCGATCCGAAGGCAAGTTTGGGGCTCTTTTTTTGGGGGGTATTTTTGAATTTTTGGTGGATAGAAGAAAAATGTGTGGGAGAATTCATGAGCAACGAAGCTCTTGATTCCAATATGTTGAGGGCAAATGTCTAGGGTGGCCCGATCTATCACGATTCCCCTTCAAATCGAGGATGGAGTGCGGGGAGAGGAGGGGAGGATGAACACGACGAATGCACACACGAAGAATGCGATGAACACACACACGAAAAACCACGATACACACCAATAGCTCATGCCGATGGTGACCGGTCCAGCGCAATCCCTAGGATCGACATCGGGCGGAGGACTCTCTCTCGAACCGGCACGACGAGATGGGAGACTCGGTGAGATCTTGACATCTAGGCAAAGGGACTCCGATGCCTAGGCCTTGTACAACGTGGAGGCACGATGCATAGTGTCGGGGCATGAATTAGCAAGCCATCTAGGGGTATATCAAAGTCACATGAGTACAGGAGCGAATTCACCTTAGCTTGGAGAAGCTTGGCTCGAGCACGAGTCATGGGTCCACTTGGGGGACTTGCTGGTGTAGATGTAGGAGCATCCGTAGGACGGGCTGCATCACATCCACATCATATAGTTGTCGCATGCCTTTAGGGCCCTCGCTATATAGAGTTAGAAACTTGTAATTTCTGAACATCTTGTTTATAATGGGGAGAGTGACACAAAGGATAGCCTTCAAGAGAGAATTGATAGAGAAGTAAGGCGACAGCAAAAAAAAGTGAGATACAAGATCTTACATCAAGTCGCTCTAAACCACTTGGAATCCATACCTGATACCATGGGTACCCTTTGCGAAGGGTGGCCATGCACCATTTTTCATCCCTTTTCCTTTGGAATGGCATACAAGGGCCCCCTTTCAATCCACAAGCTTGACAAGAGGAGGGTAGCAGAAAGGGCTGAGCAGCTGGTGCATGGTAATGATTGAATTTAAGTGGAAAGGTTAAATTATGTAAAGAGCAAGTAAATCTAATAATATAAGACAAAACCATTGCCTGTAAAGCAAAGAGATTTTATTTTTGTGGACATCTAATGAGCGTAAACATATAGTACTAGCTGATAACAATAACATGGAAAATCATAACATGTGAAATTGTGGATTTCCAAATTATACCCACTTCTTAGATAGGTCACTGCGCACCTGGGTACTATGTTGGCGCTTCCTCATTGTGTAGAGGATGTCCTATTTTGGTGCAGGCATCAAAAATCTACTAGCCTCTACAACAGCCTCAGCCTCCGCAACAGCACCTTCAATCTGCATAAATAGCTACAGAGCTCAATAGTTCAATACTATGTAAAGTTTGGTCAAACTTTCCGTCGCTTGACTTTTCAAAAAATATAGTATATGCCTAAGCCTTGGGACGGAGGGAGTAGAGTACATAATAGTCATATACTGACTGTACGAGACAGACTGATAGATCCAGATCTGGATTCACATAAACACAGTGCTAGAATTAATAAAATCACACATATGTTTCTAAACATCTGATAAGCATGCATCACACCAAGCGGGTAATACTTAAATCTGTCTACACTATGGTAATAAGGGTATTAAGAAGAAATACCTTTCTCTTTAAGCTGGGCCCTCCCAGCTAGTCGGTGGCCTTGCGCTTGTTTTTTGGTGAGTAGTGGTACTTGCCGGATCCTGCGGCATGTGGGGGTACCATCCTGTTTGGCGCACCTAGAGCACCGCACATTCGCAGGTATGTACCACCGTGCTATAGTAAATGAAGAAGATATGGTGTCACGGAGGCTTCCATAAAAACATGATGCAGACAACAACAACTTTTAGCACAGGGATACATCCAGATTGCAGCCAACCACTTTCAGCATTGGAAAGAATGGAAAAACGCAACGAATATACTGCTGCATTACCTTTTTTAGGCAACTTTTAAGGGAACTAACGTGACCATCCTTGTCTGTAGTGGCCGTGCGCGCCACTGACCCATAGTTCTCCATACAGAATCTGACTCAAAATCCATTGCACATTATGAGTAGCAAATAAAGGTTATAGAAGTGAAGAACACCGAAATCGAACCCGACCAAATGCCCCAATCAGAACAACGGTGACCATGCCCTGATCCGGAATCCATACGAAATCAGTACCAGCTCCCCCACCCCCACCCCCCATCCCCACCACCACCCCCACCCCACCCAAATGACTCAATCGATTAGAGAAGATGAAAAATATCTTGATAAGGTGATTTTGAGGTGAGCAATAAGCAAGAACTCCACAATCAAAGCATACCGAATACTACTAATCCTAGTACTAATAGTACACCCATTGGCCCAATCGGAAGCAAATTAAGCAAAACTGGATTCCGAGGTGAGCAAATACACCCACCTATTTCAAAAAGAACTCCCCAATCGGAGGATGCACCAGTTCCAACAGTTGCTTGCTGGATGTGAGCTAGCTAGTGATGGTTTCTTGTCTTGTCGTCGGTAGAAAGGCATGGGCAGGGGAGTAGTAGTACTACTAGTAGTAGGGCTGGGCAGTACACTTTTTTCTACAGTAACTATTTTGAAGTGGTAGTGGCGGGAACATTTTGCCAGGAGAGAATCTCGATTTTTTGAACCCAGCTATCACGTCGTGGCCTATAGCTGTTTCAAGCGGGACCCATGTCAGGGGTGAGTTAAAGCAGGTCCCACATCAAGTGGGTGAGATATTTGACCGAGCCATCCTCCTTCTTCCCTTGGTACCAGTACTAGTTCTCCAGGGTTCCTCTCCAAGGACAGATAATATTGCCCCTCTTCGAATCAAATTGATCCCAGCTTATTATCCTTCTGCTGATTCGTCTCACGGAGCAGTGGAAAAGACGGCGGTAGTTGCAGCATAGGGCCTCAAAATTAGTTTAGGAACCGATAAAATGATAAGCTCGGATTTCAGACTAGAAACACTCACACAAACACACATATACTCTGTATATACTAATATACGGAATAGTTTCCAATTATAGTTCTGCTAACAAAGGCCTAGAAATCCTAATAAGGTAGCTCCATATTACAGAACTGCGACAGTAGCAAACCAATCATGGGATAGCTCTACACCCCAAGAGTTTTGCAGCTAGGCTAGTGGTCATGAATGGCACCAAAAGTACACCCCTGATGATCAGCAACCCTGCATCGAATCCATCCAGACACAGTGTACCTGATCCACAGCCTCATGTACAGTCTCATCAATGAACATGTCATCGTCATTACCATCAAAGTCCTCTTCGGTCGTCTGCTTGTGCGATTAATAGACTAACAGATACGTTTATAGACAAACATCAAAGACACACAACCTGAACATTTGTCGTGCTACAGATATACCTTGTCATCTGGCATAGTGGTAGTACCAGAAATGAAACATGTTTCATGCAGCTTGCGCTTTTTCTCTCCTCCCCTTCTCTAAGTTGATCTAGATGCTCAGGAGTTGCCTCTATCAGTTGATCTAGTTGATCAACATCTGCTTCCCCTACTTGATCTTGATGATAAAGATGTGCTTCTCCCGGTTCATATGGAGGATCATATGGTTCACCACGAAATACCCATCTAGCATATGTGCTTAGCATACCAAATGTAAAAATATGGTCTTCCACTATACTTTGAGGTAGCACCCTACGATTCGCAGACAACCGGCAGGGGTGGTGATGAGGAGCATGTTGGTGATGAGGAGCGGCCGTAAGCGTGTCTGTTTTGTGGGGAAGGGGGTGAGGCCTAGGAGACGAAGGGTGGAAGTTAATACAAAGCACGAAGGGGTGCAGAGGGATAACTTTGGAAATTCTGACCTACCCTGCTTTGGGAACCACCATATACGTGGCCCACCTACCAGTCACCATAGATCAAAATTGATCCAAAACTTGTCAAAATACAAGTTTATGTTTTACCATGGAAACTAATGCACATAGCATTGCACTTTGTGAACGAATGGCTTTATGTCAAAAAGTTATTTAATTTCAGCATCTTCAGCTAGGAAGCTTGGAAACTCATGAAAGTAGGCATTGTCCATCAAATCTGGAGTCTCCTTTGTAAACAATTGCTTGAAATGCCAAGATGCACCGATCTACCAAATATGGACAGGTTTGTAAGCTTGGTTGGCGAAGATGCTTCAATGTAGGGAGTAGTACAAAAGATGAAAAAGGTATAGAAACTATGTGACCTTGCTCCTCTTGTTTGAAAGCCTTGAATTAATGTTCATTAATTTCGGCAGATGTCTATAAACTCATTAAATGGTGGAAAGCATACAGGCATGTGGGTCTATCTGACGGGGACAGCATCCCAAGTGGGATTACCGTACCTTAGAAACTTCAACTTCAAAATTTCAGCAGAGTGCCAAAATATCCCGCCCACCCATTCAAACATCCCACCCATCCATTCAAACATCCAACCCCAAAAATTATTTTATTGCACAAATTAAGCCTGGAAGCTTGAAAGGGCGTTATACATTGTGTGAAAAAAGGGGGTGCTTGCATTTTGAGCCATGATCTTTGTAGTTGCTTCACAACAAAACACATTGTTGTTACTTGGAAATTCGAAAACAAACTTCAAATTTGGATGCAAACATATTGGTTGATTTGCAAAGATGCACCGATCTACCAAATACGGACACGCCATCATAAACTATTTCCATGACCTTGGTCACCTTTTTTGGACGATGGTCATCTTCTTGAAAGCCTTAAATTGTTCGAAAATTTTAGCAAATGCCTAGAAACTCGTTTAAATGCTGGGAAGCAACTCTCGCTGGCGTGTGAGCCTAGATGGTGACAGCGCGTCTGAGAGGCCCCACGCCGGAGTAGCGTATGCTAGAAGCTTCGACCTCAAAATTTGGTATGGTGCCCAAACATCGACCCATCCATTAAAGTATCCCATGCATCCATTCAAACATGCTTCACCTCTTTCTAGAATGCAAAATTCCTCTTCTATCCCTGCTCCGGAAACAAGAATCCATGGGAGCACTGCAATAACAGAGAGATATAGGTGGTAAATTTGCGTTCTCCCAAGTGCATCACCCCATCCACGTTTCGTAGCCCTTCTTCACTATTTACCTGCCCACCCACTCCGACCTACACTGACTTTTTGGACCCACTATGCAAGTGACCCACATGTCAGTGAGCCAAAATTACGGGAAGTAGAGATTCCCATCACTTGTTGTTCAACATTCGAACATTTTTTCGCTAATCCAAGACAAAATCGTTAAAATCATCCAACCTGGCTTATACTATCATTCCACTATGTCAGAGTAAAAGCTAAAAAAACAAAGCCAAAAACACGTTCGTAGCTTTATATGCCAAAAATCAAAAGCCAGAATTAGAGCCCAACCAAACAACGCCTAAATTTCAAGGAACTCTTCCTCTTTCTCCCTTGTTTTAGTACCTGGGTAACTTCAATTTTATTTAACAAAAAATATGACCAACCAGGATATCATCGACTTGTAGATCAATTTTTGAGATACTTTCTTAAATTGTGGTAACACCATTATGTTCCACAAATATATATAACCATAAAGTTTGAAAATATTATTGAGAATTCACGGAATCCTAAACCATAAAATCTAAACCCCTAAACCCTAACCAAGCAAGTATCGTGCAACTATAGATCAAAAATTGTGATACTTTCCTTAAATTGGGTAACGCCATTCTATTAGACGAATATAAGCATAAATCCTGAGCATTACCGAAAATTCTCGGAACCCTAAACCGGAAACAACCCATAAAACTAAACTGTAAAACCCTAAACCCTCGACCCATAAACCCTAATCAAGCAGGTATTGTGCACTTATATATAAAAATTTGAGATACTTTCATTAAATTGTGGTAACGCCATTCTGTTCCACGAATATAAGCATAAAGCTTGAACATTATTTAAAATTCATGAAACCCTAAAATCTAACCACTAAACCCTAAATCCATACCAAACATGTAGCATGCACTTATCGATCAAAAATTGATATATTTTCATTAAACTGGTAACTCCATTTTATTCGATGAATATAAGCACAAATCTTGAGCATTATCAAAAATACCCTAAGCCTTGAACAACCCGGAATAAAACCTAAACCTAAAACCCCAAACCCTCAACCCATAAACCCTAACAGATCAGGTATCATGCACTTATAGATCAAATTTTGAGATACATTCAATGAGTTAGGTAATGCCATATATATTCTATTCGACGAATATAAGCATAAAGCTTGAGTATTATTGAAAATTCAATAAAACCCCGAAACACTATTAATTGCATAAAACCTAAACCGTAAAACCCTAAAACCCGAAACCCTCGACCCATATAAACCCTAACCAAGCAGGTATCATGGACTTATAGATCAAAATCTGAGATTAGATCTTTCATTAAATTGCGGTAACGCCATTCTATTCCACGAATATAAAATAAAGTTTGAACATTATTGGAAATGCCCTAAACCATAAAACCCTAAACCCTTAACCCCGCACGTAGCATGCACTCATCGATCAAAAATTGATATTTTAATTAAACTGGTATCTCCATTCTATTGGATGAATATAAGCATAAATCTTGAGCATTATCGAAAATACCCTAAACAACCCCTAATAAAACCTAAACCTAAAACCCCAAACCCTCAATCCATAAACCCTAACCAATCAGGTATCATGCACTTATAGATCAAATTTTAAGATACTTTCAATGAGTTAGGTAAAGCCATATTATATTCAACGAATATAAGCATAAAGCTTGAGTATTATTGAAAATTTGATAACTCCCCTAAACCCAATTCAGTTCATAAAACCTAAACCATAAAACCCTAAACCCTCGACCCATATAAACCCTAACCAAGCAGGTATCATGGACTTATAGATCAAAATCTGAGAATCGATCTTTCATTAAATTGCGGTAACGTCATTCTATTACACGAATATAACAATAAAGTTTGAACATTATTGAAAATGCCCTAAACCCTAAAACCCTAAACCCTCAACCCCGCGTAAATGACATTGGCAAATGAGGTATCACATGCACTTGTAGATCAAAATTTCAGATAAAATTTCCTCAAATTGTGCTAATGCCATTCAACTCCATGAATATAAGCATATATAAAGCAGCTTGAACATTATCGAAAATTCCCCAAAAAAACCTAAACCCCAAAAACCATAAAAACCCTAAACCCTCATCCCATCAACCCCTTACCAAGCAGGTATGATGCACTTATAAATCAAAATCCGAGATACTTCCATTAAATTGCGATAACACCAGTCTATTCCACGAAAATATATAAGCATATATATAAGCTTGAACATTATTATTGAAAATTCATAAACCCTAAAACCTAGAAAACCCTAAACCTTAAATACCAGCCTTAAACAGCTAAGCCCTAAACCCTAAAATCCTAATTCATATACCATAAACCCTAAACCCCTAAACCCTCAACCCCAAAAACACAAACCCTAAACCCCAGGCAATATATATCTTGTGTGGAAACTAGGGCAATGGGATTTTGAGCCATACTTATCTGTAGTTTCTTCATGAGAAAAGCCATTGGCGTCGCTTGAAAAATTGAAAATAACTTCATAGAAGCTTCCTTTGTAAATAATATTTTAAATGCCAATAATACGGACCAATCTACCAAATACAAACATGTTATAAACTATAGCAAAGGTGTGTCCATGACCTTGGTCACCTGGTTTGAAAGCCATGCAAATTCATACATGGTACGCCATATACCGTACGAAAAAATGAAAGCCATTATTATCGATTGGAGCTTTTAAAATAACTCCAAATATGGAAGCTCTTTTTCTAAACAATGTTGAAATACCAATATGCACCAATCTACCAAACATGGTTACATTATAATAAAGTATGGTAACACATATGGCATTGACATTGGTCATCTAGTTTTTGAAAGCCATGAATGTTCAAACATGGTACGCCATATTGTGAAACGAGTTTTTCAAGAGTTATCAAATTATATATATTTTCATGAAAATTAGCCAATGCACACAGTGAGACACCAACAGAGAAACGAATGGTTGTATTTCGTTTTATATTTTGTTTCTTTATTTTTTTTAAAAAAAATGGCCCAAATTTAGTGTCATTACTATTCACATCAAAAAATTGAAATCTTGCAAACCTCTCGGTGGTTCTCCAATATTTGACTAATTCGGTACCTTTAAACTATTTTTAAAAAGTCAAGAGCAAGCTATATCACACACTTTGTAGTTCATAAATAGACATACTTACTTTCAATCGTCAAAAAGTTATTTAATTTCAGCATCTTCAGCTAGGAAGCTTGGAAACTCATGAAAGTAGGGCATTATCCATCAAATCTGGAATCTCCTTTGTAAACAATTGCTTGAAATGCCAAGATGCACCGATCTACCAAATATGGACAGGTTTGTAAGCTTGGTTGTCGAAGATGCTTCAATGTACGGAGTAGTACAAAAGATGAAAAGGGTACATAAACTATGGCTGTGAACTTGCTCCTCTTATTTGAAAGCCTTGAATTAATGTTCATTAATTTTGGCAGATGTCTATAAACTCATTAAATGCTTTAAAGCATACAGGCTTGTGGGTCCATCTGACGAGGACAACATCCCAAGTTGGAGTAGTGTACCATAGAAGCTTCAACTTCAAAATTTCGGCAGAGCGCCGAAATGTCCCACCCACACATTCAAACATCCCACCCATCCATTCAAACATCCAGCCCCCAAAAAACATCCAGCCCCCAAAATTATTTTATTGCACAAATTTAGCCTGGAAGCTTGAGAGGGTGTTATACATTGTGTGAAAAAGGGGGCAATGGCATTTTGAGACATCATCTTTGTAGTTGCTTCACAACAAAACACATTGTTGTTAGTTGGAAATTCAAAAACAAACATCAAATTTGGAAGCAGACATATTGGTTGGTTTACAAAGATGCACTGCTCTACCAAATACGGACACGTCATCATAAACTATTTCCATGACCTTAGTCACCTTTTTTTGGACGATGGTCATCTTTCTTGAAAGCCTTAAATTGTTCAATTTTTTAGCAAATGCCTAGAAACTCGTTTAAATGCTGGGAAGCAACTCTCGCTGGCGTGTGGGCCTAGATGGTGATAGCGCATCTGAGAGGCCGCACGCCGGAGTAGCGTATGCTAGAAGCTTTGACCTCAAAATTTGGTACGGCACCCAAACATCGCACCCATCCATTAAAATATCTCGCGCATCAATTCAAACATGCTTCACCTCTTTCTAGAATGCAAAATTCTTCTTGCATCCCTGCTCTAGAAACAAGAATCTGAGGGAGCACTGCAATAACAGAGGGATATATGTAGTAAATTTGCGTTCTCGCAAGTGCATCACCCCATCCACATTTCCTAGCCCTTCTTCAATATTTACCTGCCCGCCCACTCTGACCTACACCGACTTTTTGGACCCACTATTCACGTGACCCACATGTCAGTGAGCCAGAATTATGGGAAGTAGAGATTCCCATCGCTTGTTGTTCAAAATTCGAACATTTTTCGCTAAACTGAGATAAAATCGTTAAAATCATCCAACCTGGCATATACTATCATTCCACTATGTCAGAGTAAAAGCTAAAAAAAAACAAAGTCAAAAACACATTCGTAGCTTTATAAGCCAAAAATCAAAAGCCAGAATTAGATCCCAACCAAACAGTGCCTAAATCTCAAGGAACTCTTCCTCTTTCTCCCTTGTTTTAGTACCTGGGTACCTTCAATTTTATTTAACAAAAAATATGACCAAGCAGGATATCATCGACTTGTAGATCAATTTCTGAGATACTTTCATTAAATTGCGTAACACCATTACGTTCCACGAATATAAGCATAAAGCTTCAACATTATTTAAAATTCCTGAAACCCTAAATTCTAACCACTAAACCCTAAATCCTTACCAAACACGTAGCATGCACTTATCGATCAAAAATTGATATAATTTCATTAAACTGGTAACTCCATTCTATTCGATGAATATAAGCATAAATCTTAAGCATTATCGAAAATACCCTAAACAAAAACATAAACTTAAAACCCCAAACCCTCAACCCATAAACCCTAAGAGGTCAGGTATCATGCACTTATAGATCAAATTTGGAGATACTTTCAATGAGTTAGCTAATGCCATATATATTCTATGCGATGAATATAAGCATAAAGCTTTAGTATTATTGAAAATTCGATAAAACCCCTAAACCCTATTCATTCCATAAAACCTAAACCGTAAAACCCTAAAACCCTAAACCCTCGACGCATATAAACCCTAACCAAGCTGGTATCGTGGACTTGTAGATCAAAATCCGAGATTTGATCTTTCATTAAATTGTGGTAACGCCATTCTATTCCACGAATATAATAATAAAGTTTGAACATTATTGAAAATTCCCGAAACCTAAAACCCCTAAAACCCAAATCCTAAACCCCTAAACCCTATAACCCTAAACTCTAAACCCTCACCACGCATGTAGCATGCACTTATAGATCAAAATTTAAGATAATTTCGTTAAATTGGGTAATGCCATTCTATTTGACGAATATAAGCATAAATCCTGAGTAATATCAAAATTTCCCTAAACCCTAAACAACCCCTAAAACTTAAACCCTAAAGCCCTAAACCCTCATCCATAAACCCTAACCAAGCAGGTGTCATGCACACATTGATAAAAATTTGAGATACTTTCATTAAATCAGGTAACACCCATTTTGTACCACGAGTATAAGCATAAATCTTGAGCATTATTGAAAAATCGCTAAACCCTAAATCCTAAACAACCCATAAACTAAACTGTAAAAACCTATAACCCTAAACCCTAACCAAAGCAGGTATTATGCACTTATACATCAAAATTTGAGATACTTTGAATAAATTGATGTAATGCCATTCTATTCATAGAATATAAGCATAAAGAAACTTGAACATTATTGGAAATTCTTGAAACCCTAAACCCCTAAAACCCGAAACCCTAAATCCTTACCAAGCACGTAGCATGCACTTATAGATCAAAATTTGATATACTTTCGTTTAATTTGGTAGCGTCATTTTATTCGACGAATATAAGCATAAATCGTGAGCATTATCAAAAATTCCCTAAACCCTAAACCCTAAACAACCCCTAAAACCTAAACCCTAAAACCCCAAACCCCCAACCCATAAGCACTAACCAAGTAGGTATCAGGCACTTTATAGATCAAATTTTGAGATACTTTCAATAAATTAGGTAACATCATTCTATTCGACGAATATAACAATAAAGCTTGAGCATTATTATAAATTTGCTAAACTCTAAACCCTATACAACGATAAAACATAAACTGTAAAACCCTAACCAAGCAGGTATCATGCACTTATAGATCAACATTTGTCATACTTTCATTAAAGCAGGTAACGCCATTCAATTCGACGAATATAAGCATAAATCTTTGAGCATTATTGAAAAATCGCTAATCCCTAAACCCTAAACAACCCATAAAACCTAAATCGTAAAACCCTAAATCATCGACCCATAAACACTAAACTAGCAGGTACTGTGCACTTATAGATCAAAATTTGAGATACTTTCGTTAAATTGTGGTAACACCATTCTATTACATGAATATAAGCATAAAGCTTGAACATCATTGAAAATCAAAAACCCTTAACCATAAACCCTAATAACCTCGTAACCCTAGAACTCTAACTTCCTAACCCTAGAACCCTAAACCCTTACCATGGAGGTATGATGCACTTATAGATCAAATTTTGAAATACTTTTATTAAATTGCGATAACGCCATTCTATTCCATGAATATAACCATATATATAAAGCTTGAACATTATTATTAAAAATTACCTAAACCCTAAAACCTTGAACAACCCTAAACCCTAAATCATGAACCCTAGCTAAACCACAAAACCCTAAAAGGCTAAACCCTAAAATCCTAAACCATAAACCCTGAACCCTTAAACCCTCAACCCAAAATAAAACCCTGAACCCTAAACTTAACCCTAGCCTATATATACTTTGAGTGAAAACTGGGGTAGTGGGATTTTAAGCCATGTTTTGTAGTAGCTTCATGACTAAAGCCATTATTGTGCCTTAGAAAATTGAAATAGCTTCCAATTCAGAAGCTTCCTTTGTAAATAACATTTTAAATGCCAATACACACCATAACAAATATGGATAGGTTATTATAAACTATAGAAAAGATATGGCCATGACCTTGGTCATCTAGTTTGAAAGCCATGCATATTCTTACATAGTACTCCATATATTGTGATACATATTTTTCTCAGAAATTATCAAATTTCAAGATTATATTTTTCCATGGAAACTAGCTACTGCACATAGTGAGACACGAAGAGAGAAAATAATGGATGCATTTCTTTTTATATTTTGTTTCTTTGTATTTTTTAAAATGGCCGAAATTAGGTGTTATTACCATTCATATCAAAAAGTTGAATTTTTCGAAACTCTCAGTGGTTCTCCAATATTTGACTACTTGATATCTTTAATTATTTCAAAAAGTCAAGGGCAAGGTATATCACACACTTTCTAGTTCGAAATCAGACATATTATCTTCAGATTGTCAAAAAGTCATTTTATTGCATAGATGTAGCTAGAAAGTTTGGAAATTCATGAAAGTTGGGCACTTTCCATCAAATCTAGAATCTTATTTTGAAATGCCAAGATGCAGCTATCTACTAGATATGGACACGCTATTATAAACTATAACAGAGATATGACCGTGACCTTGGTCATCTTGTATGAAAGCCTTCAAAATATATTGTTTATCTATTTCAGCAAATGTGTGGAAACTCATTTATATGTTGGTAAGCATACTGTCGCTGGCGTGTGGGTCTAGACCGCGTGAGAGCGGACGCGTCAGAGTAGCATACGTCAGAAGGTTCAACCTCAAAATTTCTGCATGGCACCGAAACATCCCGCGCACATCTATTCAAATATCCTGCCCCGCTTTTTGCAAATGCAAAATTCTTCTTCTATCCCTGCTCCAAAAACAAGGATCGTGGGAGTACTGCAATAATAGAGGGTATAGGTCGTAAATGTGCGTCATCCCACCTATACCCCCCCCATCGTCTCTTCCCCACCCACACCCCTCCAACATCGACCTTCCTCTAGCTGCTTCACCGCCGACCCTCTCTTCCACACCGAAGCTCTTCCACTGCAGGCGCTCTTCACCAGAACTATTTCACCGACTCCCTCGCAGCACCGGATCTGCTTCGCCAACGTTGTCGTCTACCCTACCGGGGCCACTTCACTGAATCATCTGTTGCTGACCCCGAAATTCTGATCATATGGGGTGGCCCGATCTTCTCAGCAAGCACTTGTCGATGGTGATGGTGGATGATAGATAACTAGCTTGTAGCTATGAACTCTCCTGCTCGGACCCTGATTCCGATGCAACTGATCTCGAACCTTGTAGGATATTCACAACACCACTCTCTTGCGCACGCAGCCGTGACCATGAACGGTAGTATGCAATCTACTAATTCCCAATGGAACAACAGATCACACTCAATTATAGTTGGTAGATTCGAACACAGGCTAATTCCAGAGGTTCTATGAAAGAAACAACTCCAAAATATTTTAACGTGGTCTAAAACTTAACTAGAGGTCGTCCTAGGGCTTATAAGGGCGGCTGGGGCGGCCAGAAACCAAAACTAAACATAAACGACTCAAACTGATACAAACCGACTCGGACCAGATTCGGTCGGCGGGCGGATGCTCCGGTCGAAATCGGCCGGACACTCCGGTCAGGCCGGACACTCCGTGTGAAGTGTGCCGGATAGTCCGGTCTGGCCGGAAACTTTCAAGTTTCCAGGTGGTGTCCGGGTAGTGTCCGAACTAGCAGACAGAATGTCCACGCCAGTTTGCCTCTCGACCAGGCCGGACAGTCCAGGTGGATCTGGCCGGACACTTCGGTTGTGGCAGATCTTTTTGCCTTTGTCTTGATGATCTTCTCTTGCGCCTTCCTCCCGCTCCTCCCTCGCGCATCCTTGGGCGATCATCATGCTAGACTCCTCTTGTATCCCTTCTCCTCCTCGCGCCATGCTTGTTTCTCCAACGAACCTAATCATACATAAATGCATAGACTTAGGTAGTATAAAGTTCTCATCAATTAAAGTACTAGATTCGTTTAGGAGCAAATTCACCTGTTGTTCAAGTAGCTTAGGACGAGCTCTTTTAATAGGTCCAATTCTAATCTCATTGGATTGATCCTTCCTTGCAATAGTTGGAGCATCTTCACTAGGTGTAATCGTAGGGATGTCCTCATCATCTCCCCCTCCCCTTCAAAAGGCGTCGACCTCGACGCTCCAAGGTCTTCTCCAGCATATGGTGACAAATCAGCAACATTGAAACGGTTGCTAACTCCACCAAACTCCTCAATAGGTATATCAACCGAGTAGGCATTATCATTAATTTTGGCTAACACCTTGTAAGGACCAGCACCACGTGGCTTCAATTTGGACTTGCGAAGAAGTGGAAATCTGTCCTTGCACAGATGCACCCAAACCATGTCTCTAGGCTTGAACAACACTTCCTTCCTTGCTTGATTCCTTGTAGCAGCAATGTTCTTGCCTTTCTTCTCAATAGCCTCTCTAGTCTTCTCATGTATCTTCTTCACGTAATCAACACGTTTTGATGCCTCCATATCAACTCTCTCATGTAATGGCAGAGGCAACATATCAAGTGGCGTCAATGGCTTGAAGCCATACACCACCTCAAAAGGAGAAAGCTGAGTAGTTGAATGCACAACCCTATTGTAAGCAAACTCAACATGTGCCAAACACTCTTCCCACTCCCGCAGATTCTTTTTAATCATGGTCCTTAGTAGTTGTGATAATGTTCGATTCACCACCTCCGTTCGACCATCTATTTGGGGATGACATGTAGTACTGAACAACAGCTTCGTTCCTAGATTCCCCCATAAGGTCTTCCAAAAGTTGCTCATGAACTTCACATCACGGTCATAAACAATCGTCTTTGGTACTGCATGTAATCTCATGATGTCCCTGAAAAATAGGTTAGCAACATGCGACGCATCGTCGCTTTTGTGGCAGGCAATAAAATGAGCCATCTTAGAGAACCTATCCACTACCACAAATATAGAATCATGACCTCTCTGAGTTTTAGGTAGACCTAGCACAAAGTCCATACTAATGTCTTCCCATGGAGTAGTCGGTGCAGAGAGAGGTGTATACAAACCATGAGGCTTCAGCTTGGATTTCGACTTGTGGCAAGTAATGCATCAGCTGACAAATCTTTACACATCACTCCTCATCTTGGGCCAATAGAAATGGTCAGCAAGAATGAGCAACGTCTTCTCACGCCCAAAGTGACCCATCAAACCACAACCATGTGATCCTACACTAAGAACAAACGCAACGACGATTCTGGAATACATAGTTTGTTAGCTCGAAACAAATAGCCATCATGTATATGATACTTATCCCATGCGTTTCGAAAAGCACACAAACGATATGGTCAGCAAAATCATGGTCAGTTGCATAAAGTGCACAAATAGCTTCTAATCCAGGAACTTTAACATCAAGATTGGTAAATAGCATGTTCTTCCTAGACAAAGCATCAGCAACAACATTCTATTTTCCCTTCTTATACTTAATGATGTAAGGAAAAGACTCAATAAACTCAACCCATTTAGCTAGTCTTCTATGCATGTTTGACTGAGCTTTCAAGTATTTCAATGCTTCATGATTAGAATGTATGATGAATTCCTTTGGCCACAAATAATGTTGCCAAACCTCAAGTACTCTAACAAGTGCATACAATTCTTTATCATAGATTGAATAATTCAGACGAGCGCCAATCAATTTCTCAGAAAAATAAGCTATAGGCCGACCCTCTTGCATCGAAATGCCACCTATGCCTATACCACTAGCATCACATTCAACTTCAAATTGCTTCGAAAAATCATGTAATGCAAGTAATGGTGCAGAAGTAAGCAAACGTTTCAATGTATCAAAAGCAAACATTTCAATGTATCAATACCATCTGGGTTGAGATCTGTTGCATTGGCAACGAGGGAACAATCGGTGATTCACAACATCCCACAAGTTATCTCCATTACATCCACCATCATCTACGACGTGCTCAACGAGAAGATCGGGCCACCCCTTATCATCGATGTTCTTAGTAAGCGGTGATGATGTTGGATGATAGATAACTAGCCTGTAGCTATGAACTCTCCCGCTCGATCCCTGATGCCAATGCAAAAGCTCTCGAACCTAGTAGGATATTCACAACACCACGCTCTTGCGCACGTAGCCGTGACCACGAACGGTAGTATGGAATCTACTAATTCCCATTGGAACAACATATCACACTCAATTATAGTTGTAGAATTCGAACACATGGTAATTTCAGAGGTTCTATGAAAGAATCAACTCCAAAATATTTTAACATTGTCTCAACCCTAACTTGTGATGGCTACGGAGGTTTATATGAGGGCTGGGGCGTCCTCCCCTCTAAACGGGCCTAAAAACAGCCATATCTTGGCCCAAACTGACTCGGTTCGACTCAAACTAATGCAGCCCGTCCTACGGACGCTTCTACAACTACACCAACAAGTCCCCCAAGTGGACCCATGACTCGTGCCCGAGCCAAACTCCTACAAGCTAAGGTGAACTCGCTCCTCTCCTCGTGCCAATTTGATACCTCCTTGGATGGTATGCTACTTCATGCAACTACCCTATGCATCATCAGGTACGAAGCCTCGACACATGACCAAGCACCCAAGGATGGTGGACAAGGAGCAGAACGTGAAGCAAACGCCACTGGAGCTGCTCAGACCGGAGTCTCCGGTCTGCGTACACCGGAGTCTCTGGCCTGCCAAAGTCTCCGGCCTGAAGACACCGGAGTCTCTGGACCTACCTCTGGTCTGCCTCCAGGACCAAGCGCTGGGTAAATCTGACTGCCCCTCCGGAGGCTGGTCCGGAGTCCGACCGGAGTCTCCGGACCACCACACCGGAGTCTCCAGACCGACCGTCGCCAGGCATGTAAAAGGCCTTTGGGCCTTTGGCCCATGTACCACTTAGTCCGTCCAGAACTTGTCTTTTATTCCTAAAGTACCCCTAACTATGTGGCTGGCCGATATATAGCCCCCCACATCCATTGTAAACCCTAGGCATGATATTGGAATTAGTGGAAACCCCTTTGTGGATCTATCTAATTCTTGCCTCATGCTCCTTGACTAAGGAACACCAATATCCCCAAACCTCGTTGGAGTTTGCATCGTGCCTCCGCGTTGTACAAGGCCTAGGCATCGGTGTCCCTTTGCCTAGATATCAAGGTCTCACCGAGTCTCCCATCTCGCCGTGCTGGTTCGAGAGAGAGTCCTCCGCCCGATGCCGATCCTAGGGATTGCGCCGGACCGGTCACCGCCGGCGTGAGCTATTGGTGTTTATCGTGGTTTTGTGTGTGTGTGTGTTCATCGCGTTCTTCGTGCGTGTGTTCGTCGTGTTCATCCTTCCCCTCCTCTCCCCGCACTCCATCCTCGATTTGAAAGGGAATCGTGAAAGATCGGGCCACCCTAGAGGTTTGCCCTCAACATATTGGTATCAAGATCTTCGTTGCTCACGATTTCCCCCAAAAATTTTCTTCTATCCACCCAAAATTCGAAAATTCCCAAAAAACAGCCCAAATTTGCCTTTGGATCGATCTCTTGATTTGGAGTGTTATTTGTGGTTTTGATCCGGCCAAACCTTGTCTGAGGTGTTGGTCTAGCTTTATCCTGCGTTTTCCCAGCCCAATTTGGCCAATTTTTCGCGGATTTGAGCACCCAAGGCGTGGATTTCCGCTCAAGAACACGAGCAGTTCACGATCTGACTACAGACCGGAGTCTCCGGCCTGCACACCGGAGTCTCCGCCCTACACCGGAGTCTCCGGCCTACCAACACCGGAGTCTCCAGCCTACACCGGAGTTTCCGGCCTGAAACCCCGGAGTCTCCGGCCTGACGCCAGATTTTGATAGTTTTGCCTCTAATCTTGCATTGGCTAATTTCTCCTTGTTTGTTTGTGCCCATGTACGTGTCATCAACTAACAACAAGCTTCCGCATCGACAACCCCCGCGCTCATCGACACCACGGCCCGCGAACATCATCCCGCACCACCAACGCCAAGTTCATCATCAAAGAAGGTATAACTTGCGTCACCTTGTTAACCCCTATCTTCCTTTGTGTGTACCTATCCTATGAGAGTGGCCCATCTTGTGTTTGCTTGAGCATTGTGAATTTGTCCTTGGATAGTGAGAGTGCAAGAGCAATATCAAGTGTGACTAGGTAGCATCAAGGGAGAGTAAAAAACAAACAAACAAAAAAAATACAAAAGAGAGAAAAAGCAAAAGAAAAATAGTCTCCCATTGCCAAAGAGAGTCTCAAATCTTGTAAGCAAGAGAGAAAGAAGAGCGCCCAAGGCAAGTGCACAAATCCGTTGCTCCTTTTTCCTCTTTGCAAACGAGCCACGGTCTCTCCTTACATTGGCACGACAATGAGCTTAGTCTTCGTTAGGACATTTTGCTTGCTCATTTTCATAGTTGTGTCAATCCCAACTTTCTCCACGAGTGTGTACATAGTCGTAGGTTCCCGTCACCCTTTTGAGTTGTTGACCTTCACCTTTGACTTGAGTTTTGTTGGATTTTACCCACTTTTGATTATCCCTTTTCTTTTGGTTGGTTCTTTGGCTTTCCACAATCCAAACCTACCACCAACAAGCTTTTGAGTGTTAGTTCTTTTTTAGTGTGAGTTTTCTTTGCATTTCCACTTTGCACGCTTATAGCTCTCACTTACTGTTTTCTAGTTTGGTGCAATCCCCAAGGTGAGGTACAAGGCTAACACCACCATATTCCACTTCCATATACAATACTTGTGCGTTTTGCATGATGGATAGGCACGGTGAGACGAGCCAACCACCTCCCCAAGAAGAAGATCAAGGTTCGTACATGACGCGCGCAAGTCACTTCATCGTTCGACAAGAGTTCTGTGAACGTTGCTAAGCCCTTGAGACACGACAAGATGAACAATTTGGCGAAACGCTAGCCAAGTTCAAGAACATCGACAACCGCTTCGACGGCCTCGAATGACAAATGCATGCAATGCAACACAACTTCGGCCACCAAAATGAAGCGCTTCAACGCTCCGTCGCGGAAACAAATGACAATCTTCGACGCCTCATTGATGGCATGGCAAGACCACGTTCACGCGCATCAAGCTCGGCAAGTTCTTCGCATCGTCATGCACCTCTTCCACAAGATCTACATCAAAGTTCTCAAAGACGCAATGATGCCCCCGTGGTTGAAGATGGAATCTCTTCGAACTATGTACCTTCCCCACGGCACGCCGCAACGTCAAGCTATGATGGTGACATCTCTTCAAGGCCACGAGCAAGGCAAGAAGCACACCGTCATCACGCAAGGGCACTAGTGATCCGACAAGAGCAACCACAAGAGGAACCACAAGTACAACCGCAAGTCTACCACCATCAACCGCGAAACATACTTGACACAACAAGTGATGACTCCAACTTGGAGAATCAAGCTCGTCATCGACGTGCAGCTCTCCAAGATCCTCCTCCTTGTCATCAACGTCATGAACGTCAACAACGACACCATGGTCATCACGAGGCGCCTCCTCCACATCAACAAAACCTGGAGCGTCAAGTGATACAAGTTGAGCGACACCCACCACGTCAAGAGGCCCATGACCATGTTCTTCGCCGTGAGGCCCATGTGCCTAACCAACATCACCAACCGAGGAACGAGCCTCCTCTTCGTCATCAACCGCGTCAAGAGGCTCCACACCTTCGCCACCATGAGGCCCAAGTACCTCAACCACGTCAACAACCGCGCCAAGAGCAAGAGCAAGCTCCTCCTCAACAACAATACCAAGAGTAAGCTCCGCAACAAGGACGCGAGAATCAAATTCCACCTCCCCAACTACAAGATCATCAACAAGGTCACCAAGCTCGTCGCAATGACCGCAATGATGAAGAAACTTTTGGCAAGCTCAAGTTCACAATGCCGAAGTTCACCGGATCCAATGACCCCGAAGAATACCTCTCGTGGGCACTCAAAGTCGACAAGATCTTCCACATGCACAACTATAGCAACGAGAAGATGGTCGCCATGGCTTCGCTAGAGTTTGATGATTACGCCAACCTTTGGTGGGAACAAGTTCAAGTTGCTCGAGATGCAAGACAAGAACCGCCAATCACAACTTGGCATGACATGAAGGCTCACATGAGATCCCGGTTTGTCCCCGCGGATTACACGCGTGACCTCTTCAACAACCTTCAAGCTCTTCGTCAAGGGACAAAGACCGTGGAAGCGTACTTCAAGGAAATGGAACTCAACTTGATTCGCGCCAACATTGATGAGCGCATGGAGCAAACAATGGCACGTTTCCTTATTGGCTTGAATCACACAATCAAGCGCATCGTCGAGTTCCAAACCTACAACAACATGGTTGAGCTTGTGCACATCGCAACAAAGGCTGAACGTCAAGTGCAAGAGGATATCAAGTACAACAAGCCCAAGATGTACTTCACCTACAAGCAAGCTTCAACCGCTACACCAACAACTTTCAATGGTAGCTCCTCAAGTACCTCCAAACCTTCCTTCAAGCCCACACTTCCTCAAGGAAAACTGCCCCCAAGTGGCAAGCAAGCAAAGAGTGATACACCTTTCAACGGTGAATGCTACAAGTGTGGAGGAAAAGGACACAAGTCGGCCGGATGTGGAAACAAGAAAGTCTTGTTCATCCATGACAATGGTGATGAAGAGTACTTGAGTGAAGATGAGTTCGATAACCGTGCCAAGGAAGCAATGGCAAGGCAATGAGTGGAAGATGATCAAGAACTCCTCTTGTGTGAACATGACGCAAGTCCATCGCTTTTCGTCACAAGGATCTTGACCACTCAAGCACAAGAGCATGAAGACCAACGCTCAAATATCTTCCAAACACGAGCTGGCATCAATGGCAAATCTATCAAGGTGATCATTGACGGAGGAGTTGCCACAACCTTGCTAGCACCGAGTTGTGCGAGAAGATCAATCTCACCCTCCATTCGCACAAGCACCCCTACCACGTGCAATGGATAAGTGACCAAGGGGCCGTTAAGATCAAGCACACCGTATCGGTCTCCTTCGCCATTGGTCCATACAAAGAGAAGGTGGAGTGTGATGTGGTTCCTATGACACTTTGCCACATGCTTCTTGCTGGACCATGGCAATTTGACAAGGCTGCTCTACATGATGGTCGCACCAATGTATACACCTTCAAGTGGCTCAACAAAACATGTGTTTTGCAACCGATGACTCCTAGCCAAATAATTGTGGACAATGCAAAGGCTTTAGCGAGGGCGCAAAGCACAACACCTACATGTGAGAAGAGCGGTGAGAGAGAGAACCACCTCATAGTGAGTGAGAGCCACAAGCCAAATTCGAGTGGAAAAACTAAGAGTGTTCTCCTTGCCACCAAAAGTGAGATGAGAGATGTTCGGAACAACCCATCCATCTTGCACTATGTCCTCCTTTGCAAGGGACTAGCGCAAGGAACTAACAAATTAACCAATGTTCCTCCATCTTTGATGAGTATTTTGCAGGAATTCAAGGATGTGTTCCCCGAAGAGCTTCCACATGGACTACCTCCTCTTCGCGGCATAGAACATCACATTGACCTCATCCCAGGCGCACCACTTCCCAACCGCGCCGCTTATCGCACGAACCCGGAGGACACAAAGGAGATTGAACGTCAAATCAACCAACTCGTCTCGAAAGGTTTGATCCAAGTTAGCACTAGTCCAAGTGTCGTACCCGTGATTCTTGTTCCAAAGACGGATATGCATGGACTGCCGTCCAATCAATGCTATCACCGTGCATTATTGACATCCCATACCACGTCTCGATGACATGCTTGATGAGTTGTGTGGAGCCACTATTTTTTCGAAAATTGATCTTCGTAGTGGTTACCATCAAATACGCATGGCTGAAGGTGATGAGTGGAAAACCGCCTTCAAGACCAAACTTGGTCTCTATGAATGGTTGGTTATGCCCTTTGGTTTGTCTAATGCCCCCTCCACCTTCATGCGGCTAATGAATCATATCTTGCGTTCTCTCATTGGAAAAAGTGTTGTTGTCTATTTCGATGATATTCTTGTTTATATCAAATCACTTGAGGACCACATAACACATGTCAAGGAAGTTTTGCAAATCCTTCGACATGAAAAGCTTTATGCTAATCTTCCCAAGTGCACTTTTGCTAAAGACAAGTTGATTTTTCTTGGATTTGTCGTTTCTTCGAAGGTAATTGAAGTTGATGTTTCCAAGGTAAAGGACATACGAGATTGGCCTATAGCAACAAATGTGAGTGAACTCCGAAGTTTTCATGGGTTGGCCGGTTTCTATCGTCGCTTTGTGAAAGACTTTTCAACCATTGCTTGTCCCCGTAATGAATTGACCAAAAAGAATGTCACCTTCATGTGGGGCAAAGCACAACAAAAAGCTTTTGATGAACTTAAAAAGAGGCTCACCGAAGCACCTCTTCTTGCTTTACCGGATTTCACAAAAACTTTTGAGATAGACTGTGATGCTAGTGGTATTGGCATTGGAGGAGTCCTTATGCAAAACGGACGTCGTATCGCCTACCATAGCGAGAAACTTGATGGTGCTCGCCTTAACTATCCGATTTATGACAAAGAACTTTTTTCCTTAGTTCGTGTCCTTCAAGTTTGGCGACACAACCTTTGGCCCAAGGAATTTATCATACATTTCGACCATGAGTCGTTGAAATATCTCAAAGGCCAAGCTAACTTGAGCAAGAGACACGCTAAGTGGGTTGAGTTCATGGAGTCTTTTCCTTACATTGTCAAGTATAAGAAGGGCAAAGATAATGTAGTTGCGGACGCATTGTCCCACAAACATACAAGCCTTCTTATGAGACTTGAAATCAACATGTTGGATCTTGAGGAAATAAAATCTTTATATGCTTCCGATCCGTTCTTTGAACCAATTTTCAGAAAGTACTCCAATGACAAAGGAGTTGATGATTTCTATTTGCATAAGGGCTTTCTATTTAAACAAAACAAGCTATGCATCCCGAAGTCGTCCCTTCAACGTTTGCTTCTCCAAGAATCTCATGGGGGAGGCCTTATGGGTCACTTTGGGCGCGACAAGACATTGGACATGCTCTCCAACCACCACTTTTGGCCCAAGATGAAGCGTGACGTGGAGCGCTACGTTCAACGATACACGACAAGTGTTCAAGCTAAGTCGCAAGCTAATCCCTATGGTCTTTATATGCCATTGCTTATCCCTCATACACCTTGGTCTCTATGAATGGTTGGTTATGACCTTTGGTTTGTCTAATGCCCCCTCCACCTTCTTGCGGCTAATGAATCATATCTTGTGTTCTCTCATTGGAAAAAGTGTTGTTGTCTATTTCGATGATATTCTTGTTTATATCAAATCACTTGAGGACCACATAACACATGTCAAGGAAGTTTTGCAAATCCTTCGACATGAAAAGCTTTATGCTAATCTTCCCAAGTGCACTTTTGCTAAAGACAAGTTGATTTTTCTTGGATTTGTCGTTTCTTCGAAGAGAATTGAAGTTGATGTTTCCAAGGTAAAGGACATACGAGATTGGCCTATACCAACAAATGTGAGTGAACTCCGGAGTTTTCATGGGTTGGCCGGTTTCTATCGTCGCTTTGTGAAAGACTTTTCAACCATTGCTTGTCCCCTTAATGAATTGACCAAAAAGAATGTCACCTTTGTGTGGGGCAAAGCACAACAAAAAGCTTTTGATGAACTTAAAAAGAGGCTCACTGAAGCACCTCTTCTTGCTTTACCGGATTTCACAAAAACTTTTGAGATCGAGTGTGATGCTAGTGGTATTGGAATTTCAACGTTTGCTAGTGGTATTGGCATTTCCCGAACTCGTCGCTTCAACGTTTGCTTCTCCAAGAATCTCATGGGGGAGGCCTTATGGGTCACTTTGGGCGCGACAAGACATTGGACATGCTCTCCAACCACTACTTTTGGCCCAAGATGAAGCGTGACGTGGAGCGGTACGTTCAACGATGCACGACATGTGTTCAAGCTAAGTCGCAAGCTAATCCCTATGGTCTTTATATGCCATTGCCTATCCCTCATACACCTTGGTCCGACATTAGCATGGATTTCGTGTTAGGATTGCCTAGATCTAAGCATGGTCATGATTATATATTTGTTGTTGTGGATCGTTTTTCCAAAATGGCACACTTCATACCGTGCCATAAGACCGACGATGCTTCACATGTTGCAAATCTGTTTTTCAGGGAAATCGTCCGTCTTCACGGTGTGCCAAGAACAATCGTCTCCGACCGCGACGTCAAATTCATGAGCTACTTATGGAAGACCCTCATGGCAAAGCTCGGCGTCAAGCTCCTATTTTCATCCGCATCACATCCTCAAACTGATGGCCAAACCGAAGTTTTCAACCGAAGCCTCGGAACTCTACTTCGTGTGTTAATAAAGAAAAACTTGAAGGATTGGGAGGAATGCATCCCACACGCTGAGTTCGCCTACAATCGCGCCAAGCACTCAACAACCAAGATGAGTCCATTCATGATCGTCTATGGTTTCGAGCCCCTCACTGCGCTCGACATCCTACCACTACCTCTACATGAGCGAACGAACATGGACGTCGAGAAGCGCGCACAAGCTATGAAGAAGCTTCATGAAGAAACAAGAGCTACTATCAAACAACAAGTCCTTCGCCAAGCTTCAAGGTTAAACAAGGACAAGAAGGAGATGATCTTTGAGGAAGGTGACCTTGTGTGGATACACCTAAGAAAAGACCGCTTCCCCAAGGAACGTGACTCCAAGCTCAAGCCAAGAGGAGATGGTCCTTTCAAGGTCCTCAAACGAATCAACAGCAACGCCTACATCATCGACATACCAACCTCCAAGTACATTCCAAGCAATACATTCAATGTCAAGGACCTCTCACCCTACCATGGAGAAGTTCAAGATGATAACCATGAAGAGTCGAGGACGACTCTTTCCCAAGGGGGGGAGCTGATGCAGCCCGTCCTACGGACGCTTCTACATCTACGCCAACAAGTCCCCCAAGTGGACCCATGACTCGTACCCAAGCCAAACTCCTACAAGCTAAGGTGAACTCGCTCCTCTCCTCATGCCAATTTGATACCTCCTTGGATGGTATGCTACTTCATGCAACTACCCTATGCATCATCAGGTACGAAGCCTCGACACATCACCAAGCACCCAAGGATGGTGGACAAGGAGTAGAACATGAAGCAAACGCTGCTGGAGCTGCTTAGACCGGAGTCTCCAGTCTGCGTATACCGGAGTCTCCGGCCTGCCAAAGTCTCTGGCTTGAAGACACCGGAGTCTCCGGACCTACCTCCGGTCTGCCTCCAGGACCAAGCGCTGGGTCAATCTGACTGCCCCTCCGGAGGCTAGTCCGGAGACCGACCGGAGTCTCCAGTCCAGACCAGAGTCTCCGGACCACCACACCGGAGTCTCCGGACCGACCGTCGCCAGGCATGTAAAAGGCCTTTGGGCCTTCGGCCCATGTACCCCTTAGTCCATCTGGAACTTGTGTTTTATTCCTAAAGTACCCCTGACTATGTGGCTGGCCTATATATAGCCCCCACCTCCATTGTAAACCCTAGGCATGATATTGGAATTAGTGGAAACACCTGTGTGGATCTATCTAATTCTTGCCTCATGCTCCTTGACTAAGGAGCACCAATATCCGCAAACCTCGTTGGAGCTTGCATCGTGCCTCCGCGTTGTACAAGGCCTAGGCATCGGTGTCCCTTTGCCTAGACGTCAAGATCTCACCAAGTCTCCCATCTCTCCGTGCTGGTTCGAGAGAGAGTCCTCCGCCCGACGCCGATCCTAGGGATTGCGTTGGACCGATCACCACCGGCGTGAGCTATTGGTGTTTATCATGGTTTTGCGTGTGTGTGTTCATCAGGTTCTTCGTGCGTGTGTTCGTCGTGTTCATCCTTCCCCTCCTCTCCCCGCACTTCATCCTCGATTTGAAAGGGAATCGTGAAAGATCGGGCCACCCTAGAGGTTTGCCCTTAACACAAACTGATACATACCAACCCATATATGGGTTCGGCCTTATTGGCACGCAGTCCAAACGTCGTGGAACACCTCAAACATGTAATTCTTGGTGCGCCATCTCTCTCTTGCTCATACGTGATTTCCTCATTGCCTCCTAGTGCGCATGCCTCCCGCTCCTCCTCGCGCACTTGTTAATATTGGAAATCAGCGTTTGTCCTTCTTGCTGCAACTCTCCTCCTCCTCACGCAACGCTTGTGTTATCAATAAACCTGATCATACAAAGATGCATAGACTTAGGTAGTATAAAGTTCTCATTAAGTAAAACATTAGGTTCAATTAGGAATGAATTCACCTGATAGTCATTATTGATTTGACTCAATGTTTCCTTCCAGTTCAGGCAGTCAAAATCATCATAATCCTTGTATATATCCTCATCAGCCCCCTTTCTTCATGAAAAGCCGTCCTCGGCTTTAGGTGAGCTGAAAGTGGGAGAAACAAAAATAACAACGTGTACGCAAAGTATTTCTATATATAACATGTAGTATTATTGTTGTTCACATGAAAAGTATGTCTAGTATACATCAAGCAACTTAAATTGCAGGTATAAGTGAAGTACAAAGAATCATGATCATGGTGAAAAAGAACTAAATAGATAGTCATGTTCTTCCATATAAAATTCAGTTTTCTCAAAGAAGATCTATGTTCAAATTTGTGAACAAGATCAAACCAATTCAATATGTCTGAAAACCAAATTGAATAATGCCATGCTTCAACGGTGCTACTCTGATTATTATGAACATGAGCATGTTGTCCAGTATGTAAAATGCAACTCAATTTGCAAATATAAGTGAAGTATAAAGCATTAGCACAACTAGACATTGAATTTTGGGACAAACACAACGAATATGAAAACTTGGGTTCTATTCTAGCAAGATTACAACGATCAAACATAGGTAAAATTACTTATGTTGGATGCATTATATCAACTAGATCTGACTTTAGTTTCATATTATCACAAATTTAAGCATATATCCCACAACACAAAGTCGTTGACACACAACATGTATGGCTGAAAACAACATGTTTCCGTTGAGCGATTCTATCACAAGTAATGCATACGTGATCCACAAGAAAATTTTCATGCATGCTATATTCACCAATCAGATTGAAAGTGAAATAAGGAGAATATGTGCTAGAATTCAGAAATGAAATTTCAGAAATCCTATCCACAACACTACTCATATTCATAGGTTCATTTAGCATGATGGAATACACAATATCAGTAGGAGGTATTCGAGAAAGTATTTCCTTATGTGTAATCAGTACCACATGATCAAAATTCGAATTTGGTAAACTAATACATGGTGATGTAACATTAGTGCAAGGCAAGTCACAAGGAGGCTTCAGTAAAGGAATGAACTCAAAATATGTCGCACATGTTGGCTGAATCTCCAAAACAGTACCAATGTCATCAACAATCTTCTCAGCTGTAGTAGATACTACGACATCCTCCTCAAGTGACAATACCAGATCGTGTGATGCAGGTTGTAAGATAGGCGGCTCCCTTTCTTCAAAAGCAACCTGCACATCACAAGATACAACACTAGGAGTAGACATTATTATGTTAGTAGACAACTCACATGTCTCATTACTGTCCACTCTCAAAATTTCTGGAATAGGCCATTTGTAATTGTTCAAAAACATAGAACGTAGAAATTGCTTGAAATCTTCCCAAAGTATTTTTTTACCCATGACACCATACACAATCCTTGCGTCCTTCCACCAACGAGCTACCTCTTCATCCACACGTCGGTGAGCAAGTGTGTATTCTATATGGCCATTAAACTTGCTATCGAAAGTACGACATCTCGCAAAACCAAATCCCATATCAATTTCCCAAATCTGATATTCTGCGGGTGTGGCGGAACTTTCCAATCGCCACTTGATTGTAGTTGGATCATATGCCATGCCAAACACAATAGCTAAATAGTCATGGTAAACATCATCTGATTTCTGCATCACATCAACACTAGTAGAAATCATGATTAGTATATTAGTGCAAAAACACACAATATTTTTGGTGGCACACTCACAACTCACTCAAAAACTGAGAAGAAAGCAGATCTTACCATTCTAAAGTGAATAGTGATGATTACCAATTGGAATTCAAAGACTAATGCACTAATGTGATGAAGTGAATACCAAAGGTATAGAGAAAGATCGTAGGGCACACATGTTATTTATGGTGGAGCTGCAGGTATGGTATCCTAACTACACCGCAAAGAAGTCCTAGTGTTGATCGTATGACAAAGACCCATGGAAACACACACGGTGGAGATAAATGGGGTAATTCCAACTATAAAAAGAGCTAAAAATTTAAGGTATGTCGGAGGAACGCTCATGTTGCAATGTACAAGGAGAGACGCTAGCAATGTCTCACCGAAACGGGCACAAAATTGCTAAACTGAGTAGCCCGCAGAGCACTAAGCACGCTAGTCTCATAGGATAGTTTTAGACACAAAGAAAGGCTTTCTAAGGCTCACAAGTATAGGTACGCTATGTGGACTCAGTAAAAATAAATAAACAAAAAAAGAAAAAAATTGACCTGAGAATTGGTCTCTGCCGCGGTAGAAAAAAGGCCCGAAATCCTGCCGTGGCAGGATGTCGGCAGACACAAAAATTTCTCGTAGGAGGACAGACTTGTCTGTGGTCAGGCGAGGGGTCCGATTTTTTTTTCGATTTTTTTTGCGTGACTCTCACGCTAGAGGGTAGACCACCTCTGTGGTTAGGCGAGAACCAGCGATTCGTTTTTTTAACGTGAGGATTCTCACGTACTAGCACACAAACGATGGTGACTTCTTCTTTTTTCCTTGCTTTCCTTCTCCCTCACGTTCACGCACGTACACGAACAGATTTTGTATTTTTTTCTTTCAAACGGATCTACAATCCAGACTAAAAGAGAAGAGATCTAATAGATCTAAGAATCAATAACACGACGAACAGTCTAAAAATAGTCTAGGGACTCCGACAACGAATCAAAAACAGACGAAAACGAGGCAAAAACTACGACTCAGATTTAGAAGAAAGGCTACACAAAAGGATTACGATCAGCAATTAGCACTCACTGACGGTGTTATCTAGGTTATGGCAATGAACTATGAACCCTAATATTTTTGTGTGGCTTTTTCTGTATAGGACAAAAACAACTAATCTATGGATGGATTTGTGGATGCTTACCGAGGCAACACTGGAAATCTGATACCAAGATGATATTGCTCACTGAGTAAACCTAGCGCTCTGTTACCAAGATGATATGGGGTGGCCCGATCTTCTCAGCAAGCTCTTGTCGATGGTAATGGTGGATGATAGATAACTAGTGCGTAGCTATGATCTCTCCCGCTCGATCCTTGATGCCATGCAACAGCTCTCGAACCTTGTAGGATATTCACAACATCACACTCTTGCGCACGCATCCGTGACCACGAACGGTAGTATCCAATCTACTAATTCCCAATGGAACAACAGATCACACTCAAATATAGTTGCTAGATTCAAACACAGGGTAATTCCAGAGGTTCTATGAAAGAAACAACTTCAAAATATTTTAACGTGGTCTAAACCCTAACATGTGACGGCTACGGAGGTTTATATGAGGGATGGGGCGTCCTCCCCTCTAAACGGGCCTAAAAACAGCCATATCTTGGCCCAAACTGACTCGGTTCGACTCAAACTGATACATACCGACCCATATATGGGTCTGACCTTATCGGCACGCAGTCCAAACGTCATGGAACATCTCAAACATGTAATTCTTGTTTCGCCATCTCTCTCTCTTGCTCATACATGGTTTCCTCATTGCCTCCTAGTGCGCATGCCTCCCGCTTCTCCCTCGCGCACTTGTTGATATTGGAAATCAGCGCTTGTCCTTCTTGCTGCAACTCTCCTCCTTATCGCGCAATGCTTGTGTTATCAATAAACCTGATCATACAAAGATGCATAGACTTAGGTAGTATAAAGTTCTCATTAAGTAAAACATCAGGTTCAATTAGGAATGAATTCACCTGATAGTCATTATTGATTTGACTCAATATTTCCTTCCAGTTCAGGCAGTCAGAATCATCATAATCCTTGTATATATCCTCATCATTTCCCTTATACATGAGCACAAGTGGCATGGCTGTAGGATCCTCACGAAACTCTCTCATATCCTCCTTGGTGGCTAGTATCAATAACCCAGGCACTCTCTCACTTTTCTTTATATCACTAAATTGAGGCTCAATTACATCAGGAACAGCTGTCACACAGTCTCGCCAAGCTGTAGGATCTTCCTTCAAATTCACCTCTATTTTCTGGCGAGAATCATTCACAATATCTCGTGGTGTCATTGGCTGCATAGTAAATTTTTTCCCTTTGAATTCCAAGTGATATGTATTGGCTCGGCTATTGTGTTGCACATGGCGATCATAAAGCCAAGGCCGACCCAATAGTAGGTGACAAACATTCATAGGAACCACATCAAAATCAATAGAATCTTTGTATGGCCCTATTTAAAAATTCACACGTACCATATGATTTACCTTCATCTCACCATTGTTTCTCAACCATTGTATGTAGTATGGCTTGGGATGACGTAAGTATGTCAAATTCAAAATGACACATAGTTCCTTACTTGCAAGATTTCTGCAGCTACCTCCATCAATAATGACCTTGCAGGCCTTGTTAGGTCCAACAAGAGCTTTTGTTTGGAACAAGTTGCAACGCTAGGATTCCTCAACCGGTTGTACACTCAGTATCCTTGAAGACACGACAATAGTTGGAGCACGCTCAGGATACGCATCAACACCATCCTCGGCATCATCAACATCATCATCAGAAGCTTCATCTCCACTTTCTACTTCGCCTTGTTCATTGATAAACATATCTTTCATGTTTGGACAATCTTTCTTGTAGTGCCCTCTACCTCCACAAGTATGGCACACCACATCACGCTTATGTGTCGTAGACATGTTAGAACCCGAGCTAGAAGCAGGAGCAGCGGGTTTCCTTGCATTAGAACCACCAAATGAAGGCGTACTTGCTCGTTTGGCCGATGGTGTAAACGGAGCAGCAGCTAGTGGTGTGACAGTAGAAGAAGTAGGTCTAGCCGAAAATCTGCTAGAGGACGGAAAACGAGCCCGTGACTTCGCCTCTTCTGCCAACTGGTATTCGGCCACTCTAGCATGATGCAACAACTCATTCATGGTCTCATACCTGTGATGATGAACAATGCTCTTGATCGGTAGCTTCAAATTGTTTAGGAATCGATGCATGGTCATCTTAGTGAACTCACGAATTCGAGCAAGCTGCATAAGCATCTCCATCTCCATGTGATGCAGCCCATCCTACGGACGCTCCTACATCTACACCACCAAGTCCCCCAAGTGGACCGATGACCCGTGCATGTGCCAAACTCCTTCAAGCTAAGGTGAATTCGCTCCTAGTATCATGTGACTTCGATACATCCTTGGATGGCTTACTACTTCATGCCAATACCTTATGCATCCTCAGGTACGAACCCCATGAAGAGATGCCAGGAGAAGGAGCCAAGCCAACACGAACCGGAGTCCCAGGGCAAATCGGCCCTAGACCGGCGGACCGGAACCCTCGCCGGAATGTCCGGCGCACGCCCTGGCAGACCGGAACTTCCGGCGCTCGCCGACACAAACCGGTGCCGACCGAAATCCCGGTGCCCAGTCCAGCGCGACTAGAATTATCGCTAGAATGGCTTCTGTCTCTATTGGAATAGGGTTTGATGCTCGGGAATATTCCCTTTTTGTCCAGTTTTACCCTTTTATGCCCAAACTACCCCTGAACTTGTGGCTGGACTATATATTGCCCCCACCTCCATTGTAAACCCTAGGCATGATATTGGAATTAGTGGAAACCCCTTGTGGATCTATCTAGTTCTTGCCTCATGCTCCTTGACCAAGGAGCACCAATATCACAAACCTCATTGGAGTTTGCATCGTGCCTCCGTCTTGTACAAGGCCTAGGCATCGGAGTCCCTTTGCCTAGACGTCAAGATATCACCGAGTCTCCCATCTCGCCGTGCCGGTTCGAGAGAGAGTCCTCCGCCCAACGCCCATCCTAGGGATTCCGCCGGACCGGTCACCGTGGGCGTGAGCTATTGGAGTGTATCGTGGTTTTGTGTGTGTGTTCATCATGTTCTTCGTGCGTGTGGTCGTCATGTTCATCCTCCCCTCCTCTCCCCGCACTCCATCCTCGATTTGAAAGGGAATCGTTAAATATCGGGCCACCCTAGAGGTTTGCCCTCAACATATTGGTATCAAGAGCTTCGTTGCTCACGAATTCCCCCACAAAATTTTCTTATATCCACCAAAAATTTGATAATCCCCAAAAAAGAGCCCCAAATTTGCCTTTGGGTCGATCTCTTGATTTGGTGCATTTTTCGTGGTTTTGTTCCACATATATGTTGCTTTGGGTACCGATCTACCTTCCTAGAACCTTTGCCCAACCCAATTTGGACAAATTTCCGAATTTTTTTGACAGATTTGAATTTTGGAGTTCGTCAAAAACTAAAACTGGTGCCAGGCTCGGCGAACCGACCCAGCCGCCGGAATTTCCAGTGCATGTTCCGGCGAACCAGAAACGCGATCGGAATTTCCGTCGCCAGGTCCGGTGCCGCTGGTTTGGCCACCAAAATCTCTTTTCGCCCAATTTTTATCGTTTGTCCTCTTGTGTTATTCGTGTTTCGTGTGCGTGTCGCCCAACTAACTTCGAGCTTCCGCAACAATATCCACATACTGCGCTCATCAACACCACGACACCGAACATCATCTCCAACACCGGAAGCAAGACATCAATACCGAAGGTATAACATGCTCCGCCTTGTTAACCCTTCTTCCTTGTGTATCTATCCTATGAGAGCAACTCATCTTGTCTTTGCCTAAGCATTGTGCACTTGCCCTTGGAAAGTGAGAGTGTGAGAGCAAAAACAAGAGTTAACATAGTAGTATAGAAAGGGAGAAAAATAATCAAAAAAAGAGAAAAGGAAAAAGCAAAAGAAAAATAGAAAGATACATAGTCTCCCAATAAAAAGAGAGTATCAAGCTTGTAAGCAAACAGAGAAAAAGAGCGTGACCGAGGCAAGTGCACAAATCCGTTGCTTATTTCTCTTTTGGCGAACGAGTTGTGGTCTCTCCTTGCGTTGGCATGACACCGAGCGTAGTCTTCGTTAGGATCTTTTGTGCTCATTTTCATAGTCGTGTTAACCACATCCGTCTCCACGTGTGTGTATCCTAGTGTTTTGTAGATAGCTTCCTATTTGCTTTTGATCTTTTGGTTCTCTACCACGTTTGACAATAACCTTTTTCTTTGGATCGTTTCGTTTGGTTTTCCACAACCCTAACCTTCCACCCACATCTTTTGAGAGTTAGTTCTTTCTTTAGTGTGAGTTTTCTTTGCATTTCCACTTTGCACGCTTATAGCTCTCACTTGTGGTTTCTAGTTTGGTGCAATCCCCAAGGTGAGGTCCAAGGCTAAGACCACCCTATTCCACTTCCATATACAATACTTGTGTGTTTTGCATGATGGATAGGCAAGGTGAGTCGAGCCAACCACCTACCCAAGAAGAAGATCAAGGACCGTACATGATGCGCGCAAGTCACTTCATCGTTCGGCAAGAGTTCCGTTAACGTTGCCAAGCCCTTGAGACGTGACAAGATGAACAATTTGGCGAGACGCAAGCCGAGTTCAAGAACATCGACAACTGCTTCAATGGCCTCAAAACGCAAATGCAAGCAATGCATCACAACTTTGGCCACCAAAATGAAGCGCTTCAATGCTCCGTCTCTAAATCAAATGACAATATTCGACGCCTCAGCGACGGAATGGCAAGACCGTGTTGACGTGCATCAAGCTCTTCAAGTTCTTCACTTCATCATGCACCTCCGCAACAAGATCTACATCCAAGTGCTCCAAGACGCAATGACAGCCCCGTGGTTGAAGATGGAACCTCTTCGAATTATGTACCTTCCCCACGGCACGCTGCAATGTCAAGCAATGATGGTGATTTCTCTTCAAGGCCATGAGCAAGGCAAGAAGCACACCGTCATCACGCAAGGGCACTAGTGATCCAACAAGAGCAACCACAAGAAGAACCGCAAGTGCCACCGCAAGTCGACCATAATCGACCGTGACACATACTTGACACAACAAGTGATGACTCCAATTTGGAGAATCAAGCTTGTCATCAACGTGAAGCTCTCCAAGATCCTTCCCCTCGTCATCACTGTCATGAACGTCAACACCGACACCGTGGTCATCACGAGGCGCCTCCTCCACCACACCAAAACTTGGAGCGCCAAGTAGTCCAAATTGAGCACACCCACCACGTCAAGAGGTTCAAGACCATGATCTTCGCCGTGAGGCCCATGTGCCTAACCAACATCACCAACCGAGGAATGAGCCTCCCCTTTTCCGTCAACCGCGTCAAGAGGCTCCACACCCTCATCACCATGAGGCCCAAGTGCCTCAACCACATAAACAACCGCGCCAAGAGCAACAACAAGCTCCACAACAACAATATCAAGAGCAAGCTCTTCCCCAAGGTCACGAGAACCAAGTTCCACCGTATCAATAACAAGATCATCAACAAGGTCACCAAGCTCGTCGCAATGATCGTAATGATGAAGAAACTTTCGGCAAGCCCGAGTTCACCAGATCCAATGACCCCGAAGAATACCTTTCATGGGCACCCAAAGTCGACAAGATCTTCCCCGTGCACAATTATAGCAACGAGAAGATGGTCGCCATGGCTTCGCTTGAGTTTGATGATTACGCCAACCTTTCGTGGGAACAAGTTCAAGTTGCTCGTGATGCAAGAGAAGATCCGCCAATCACAACTTGTCATGACATGAAGGCTTACATGAGATCCCGGTTCGTCCCCGCGCACTACACGCGTGACCTCTTCAACAAACTTCAATCGCTTCTTCAAGGGATAAAGACCGTGGAAGAGTACTTCAAGGAAATGGAACTCAAGTTGATTCGCAACAACATCAATGAGCGTATGGAGCAAACTATGGCATGCTTCCTTATTGGGTTGAACCATCCCATCAAGCGCATTGTGGAGTTCCAAACATACAACGACATGGTTGAGCTTGTGCACATCGCAACAAAGGCTGAACGTCAAGTGCAAGAGGACATCAAGTACAACAAGCCCAAGACGTATTTCACCTACAAGCAAGCTTCAACCACCACGCCAACAACCTTCAACGGAAGCTCCTCAAGTACCTCCAAGCCTTCCTTCAAGACCACATTCCTTCAAGGAAAACTGCCCCCAGGTGGCAAACAAGCAAAGAGTGATACATCTTTCAACAGTGAATGCTACAAGTGTGGAGGAAAAGGACAGAAGTCCGCCGAATGTGGAAACAAGAAGGTATTGTTCATCCATGACAATGGCGACGAAGAGTACTTGAGTGAAGATGAATTTGATGCCCGTATCAAGGAAGCAATGACAAGGAAACAAGTGGAAGATGATCAAGAACTCCTCATGTGTGAACATGATGCAAGTCCATCACTTGTCGTCACAAGGATCTTGACCACTCAAGCACAAGAGCATGAAGACCAACGCTCAAATATCTTCCAAACACGAGCTGGCATCAATGGCAAATCTATCAAGGTGATCATTGACGGAGGAGTTGCCACAACCTTGCTAGCACCAAGTTGTGCGAGAAGCTCAATCTCACCCTCCATTCGCACAAGCACCCCTACCACGTGCAATGGATAAGTGACCAAGGGACCGTTAAGATCAAGCACACCGTATCGTTCTCCTTCGCCATTGGTCCATACAAAGAGAAGGTGGAGTGTGATGTGGTTCCTATGACACTTTGCCACATGCTTCTTGCTGGACCATGGCAATTTGACAAGGCTGCTCTACATGATGGTCGCAACAATGTATACACCTTCAAATGGCTCAACAAAACATGTGTTTTTCAACCGATGACTCCTAGCCAAATAATTGCGGACAATGCAAAGGCTTTAGCAAGGGCGCAAAGCACAACACCTCTTTGTGAGAAGAGCGATGAGAGAGAGAACCACCTCATAGTGAGTGACAGCCACAAGCCAAACTCGAGTGGAAAAACTAAGAGTGTTCTCCTTGCCACCAAACGTGAGATGAGAGATGTTCGGAAAAACCCATCCATCTTGCACTATGTCCTCCTTTGCAAGGGACTAGCACAAGGAACTAATGAATTAACCAATGTTCCTCCATCTTTGATGATTGTTTTGCAGGAATTCAAGGATGTGTTTCCCGAAGAGCTCCCACATGGACTACCTCCTCTTCGCGGCATTGAACATCGCATTGACCTCATCCCCGGCGCACCACTTCCCAACCGCGCGTCTTACCGCACGAACCTGGAGGAGACGAAGGAGATCGAACGTCAAATCAACCAACTCGTCTCCAAAGGTTTTATCCAAGTTAGCACTAGTCCAAGTGTCGTGCCCGTGATTCTTATTCCAAAGACGAATGATACGTTACGGTTATGCATGGACTACAGTCCAATCAATGTATTACTGTGCGTTATCGATATCCCATACCACGTCATGATGGCATGCTTGATGAGTTGTGTGGAGCCACTATATTTTCGAAAATTGATCTTCGTAGTGGTTACCATCAAATACGCATGGCTGAAGGTGATGAGTGGAAAACCGCCTTCAAGACCAAACTTGGTCTCTATGAATGGTTGGTTATGCCCTTTGGCTTACCTAATGCCTCTTCCACCTTCATGCGCCTTATGAAACACATCTTGCGTTCTCTCATTGGAAAAGGTGTTGTTGTCTACTTCGATGATATTCTTGTGTATATCAAATCACTTGAGGACCATATAACACATGTCAAGGAAGTTTTGCAAATCCTTCAACATGAAAAGATTTATGCTAATCTTCCCAAGTGCACTTTTGCTAAAGCCAAGTTGATTTTTCTGGGATTTGTTGTTTCTTTGAAGGGAATGGAAGTTGATGTTTCCAAGGTAAAGGACATACGATATTGGCCCATCCCAACAAATGTGAGTGAACTCCGAAGTTTTCGTGGGTTGGCCGGTTTCTATCGTCGCTTTTTGAAAGACTTTTCGACCTTTTCTTGTCCCCTCAATGAATTGACCAAAAAGAATGTCACCTTGGTGTGGGGTAAGGAACAAAAAAAGCTTTTGATGAACTCAAAAAGAGGCTCATCGAAGCACCTCTCCTTGCGTTACCGGATTTCACAAAAACTTTTGAGATAGAGTGTGATGCTAGTGGTATTGGCATTGGAGGAGTCCTTGTGCAAAACAGACGTCCCATAGCCTACCATAGCAAAAAACCTGATGGTGCTCGCCTTAACTATCCAATTTATGACAAAGAGCTTTTTTCCTTAGTTCATGTCCTTCAAGTTTGGAAACACTACCTATGGCCCAAAGAATTTATCATACATTCCGACCATGAGTCGTTGAAATACCTCAAAGGGCAAGCCAACTTGAGTAAGCGACACGCTAAGTGGGTTGAGTTCATGGAGTCTTTTCCATACATTGTCAAGTATAAAAAGGGCAAAGATAATGTAGTGGCGGACGCTTTGTCTCGCAAACACACAAGCCTTCTTACGCGACTCGAAATCAACGTGTTGGGTCTTGAGTAAATAAAATCTTTGTATGCTTCCGACCCGTTCTTTGAACCAATATTCGCAAAGTGCTGCAATGACAAAGGAGTTGATGATTTCTATTTGCATAAGGGCTTTCTATTTAAACAAAACAAGATATGCATTCCGAAGTCGTCGCTTCAACTTTTGCTTCTCCAAGAATCTCATAGTGGAGGCCTTATGGGTCACTTTGGCTGTGCCAAGACATTGGACATGCTCTCCAATCACTACTTTTGGCCCAAGATGAAGCGTGACGTGGAGCGCTACATCCAACGATGCACGACATGTGTTTAAGCTAAGTCACAAGCTAACCCCTATGGTCATTATATGCCATTGCCTATTCCTCATACACCCTGGTCCAGCATTAGCATGGATTTTGTGTTAGGCTTGCCTAGATCTAAGCATGGTCATGATTCTATATTTGTTGTCGTGGACCGCTTTTCCAAAATGGCACACTTCATACCGTGCCATAAGACCGACGATGCTTCACATGTTGCAAATCTGTTTTTTAGGGAAATCGTCCGTCTTCACGGTGTGCCAAGAACAATCATCTCCGACCGCGACGTCAAATTCATGACCTACTTATGGAAGACCCTCATGGCCAAGCTCGGCGTCAAGCTCCTCTTTTCATCCGCGTCGCATCCCCAAACCGATGGCCAAACCAAAGTTGTCAACCAAAGCCTCGGAACTCTTCTACGTGTGTTGATCAAGAAGAACTTGAAGGATTGGGAGGAATGCATTCCACACGCCGAGTTAGCCTACAACTGTGCCAAGAACTCAACAACCAAGATGAGTCGATTCATGATCGTATATGGTTTCGAGCCCCTCACCGTGCTAGACATCCTACCACTTCCTCTCCATGAGCGCACAAACATGGACGTCGAGAAGCGCGCACAAGCTATGAAGAAGCTCCATGAGGAAACTCGAGCTACTATCGAGCAACAAGTCCTTCGCCAAGCTTAAAGGTTAAACAAGGACCAAAAGGAGATGATCTTTGAAGAAGGTGATCTCGTGTTGATACACCTAAGCAAAGACCGCTTCCCCAAGGAACGTGACTCCAAGCTCAAGCCAAGGGGAGATGGTCCCTTCAAGGTCCTCAAAATAATCAACAACAACGCCTACATCATCGACATACCGGCGTCCAAGTACCTTGCAAGAAATACGTTCAACGTCAAAGATCTCTCACCCTACCATGAAGATGTTCAGGATGATAACCATGAAGAGTCGAGGACGACTCTTTCCCAAGGGGGGAGCTGATGCAGCCCATCCTACAGACGCTCATACATCTACACCACCAAGTCCCCCAAGTGGACCGATGACCTGTGCCCGTGCCAAACTCCTTCAAGCTAAGGTGAATTTGCTCCTTGTCTCATGTGACTTCGATACATCCTTGGATGGATTGCTACTTCATGCGAATACCTTATGCATCCTCAGGTATGAACCCCATGAAGAGATGCTAGGAGAAGGAGCCAAGGCAACACGAATCGGAGCCCCAGGCCAAACCGGTGCAAGGACCGGCAGACCGGACCCCTCGCCGGAATGTCCAGCGCATGCCCCGGCGGACCGGACCAATGACCAGAACTTCGGGCGCTCGCCGACACAAACCGACGCCGACCGAAATGTTGTTCTGTACGCCATTCCAGAAATCCCGGTGCCCAGTCTGGTGTGACCGGACTTATCACTAGAACGACTTCTGTCTCGATTCGACTAGGGATTGATGCCCGAGAATATTCCCTTTTTCGTCCAGTTTTACCCTTTTATGCCCAAACTACCCCTGAACTTGTGGCTCGCCTTTATATAGCCCACCACCTCCATTTTAAACCCTAGCCATGATATTGGAATTAGTGGAACCCCTTGTGGATCTATCTAGTTCTTGCCTCATGCTCCTGGACCAAGGAGCACCAATATCACAAACCTCGTTGGAGTTTGCATCGTGCCTCCGCGTTGTACAAGGCCTAGGCATCGGAGTCCCTTTGCCTAGACGTCAAGATCTCACCGAGTCTCCCATCTTGTCGTGCCGGTTCGAGAGAGAGTCCTCCGCCCGACGCCGATCCTAGGGATTGCGCCGGACCGGTCACCGCCTGCGTGAGCTATTGGTGTGTATCGTGGTTTTGTGTGTGTGAGTTCATCGCGTTCTTCGTGCGTGTGTTTGTCGTGTTCATCCTCCCCTCCTCTCCCCGCACTCCATCCTCGATTTGAAAGGGAATCGTGAAATATCAGGCCACCCTAGAGGTTTGCCCTCAACACCATGTAGTACTCATCAACTGTCATGGTGCCTTGCTTCAATTGTGTCAACTTATCAAAAACCGATCGCAAGTAGTTGGTTGGTATGAAACGAGCCTTCATGATTTGCTTCATCTCACGCTAATCCATCACAAGAAGTTCATTATCCTCCCATCTATGCTGCACAATAGCATCCCACCAACGCAAAGCATAACCGTCAAATTCAGACGCTGCAAGCTTGACCTTCTTGTCTTCTGGATAGTCAAATAAGTGCCAGAGTTTCTCAATCTTCAACTCCCATTTGAGGTAATCTTCAGGATCAATGGAACCATCAAACTTGGGAATTGAGAACTTTGGCTTGCCCAAACCATCAACAACACTACCCTCATCAAAGTCATCAAAGGCATCATCATGTTTAGGGTCCTGTCTTCTATGTATGGCGATTGCCAAACCCTCAATGGAACGCTGCAAAGTGGCGACATTGACATTGAGCGCAACCACTTGCGTTTGGATAGTATCAACTGTTCGAACATGCTGATCCAATCTCATATTCATATCCTGGATATTCTTGTCAATAGCATCTGTTGTGTTAGTAAACACACGTGTCAAGTGGGACTTCAAAGCCTCATATTCACGGCAATTGACAAGCACCTCATCCTTCTTTTTCCGCAACACAACATCATCATCACTAGAAGATATGATTAGTAGGTTAGTGCAAAAATCAAAATCTGTATGGTGGAAACTCTCTCAGCTCACTCACAACTAATAAGAAAGGAGATCTTACCGTTCCAAAGTGAATAGAGATGCTCTACCAAACTTAATCAAAGACTGATGCACTTGATGTGATGAAGTGAATATCAAAGGTATAGAGAATGATCACAGGGCACATAGGTTATTTATCGTGGAGCTATAGGTATGGTATCCTATCTACACCGCAAACAAGTCCTATTGCTGATCGTACAAAAACCCAAGAAACACACACGGTGGAGATAAACATGGCAAAGCAACTTATGAAAAAGGAATATTGCAATGCACAAGAGAGACGCTAGTAAAAGCTCAAAGTAAACAGGCACAAGATTGCTCAATCTACAAGTGCTATATTCAACTAGGCCTCCAATATTGCACACTTCTCAATCTCTTTTTGTCACGCTTGTAGCTCTTTTCTCTTTTTTTATACGGATTCTCTTTTCTTCTTCTTTTTTTTGACACTGATTCTCTTTTTTTAACTATATGACTCAACGCTAACGAGTACAGTAACTAATAAGAGAACTGGGCCGGATAGTCCGGTTGATAAGCACCGAAGAATCCGGTTGGGGCGGATAGTCCGTTGTGATTTGGCCGGATAGTTCGGTTTTTGCCTGTTGAAAATTTCTGCACTTCAAAAACCTAATAAGCAGCCTGTCGGAGCAAAGCAACTAGTCTCGTGGGTACGTTCCTAGGCACGGATGCTGTAGATAGGCTGTGTCTATGGTATGCAAACAAAAGCACGCTATGTGGACTCGGACAATAGATGAACACTTACGGAAACGGAAACGGTGGAAACAGCGGAAAACGAGATCAAACCCTAAACCTAGACACAAACAAAAACTAGACTCCTACGAGGAAAACCTGTAGATCACATCTACGAGAAGATAAACTCAGCAACTAAAACCCGAAAACGATGCAATCTAAGCTATGGCAAAACTTTTCGTAAGGATTTTTCTGTATAGGACAAAAACAAACTAATCTATGGATGGATTTGTGGATGCTCACCGAGTAAACAAGGAATCTGATACCAAGATGATATGGGGTGGACCGATCTTCTCAGCAAGCACTTGTCGATGGTGATGGTGGATGATAGATAACTAGCCTGTAGCTATGAACTCTCCCGCTCGAACCCTGATGCCAATGCAACAACTCTCGAACCTTGTAGGATATTCACAACACCACGCTCTTGTGCACGCAGTCGTGACCACGAACGGTAGTATGCAATTTACTAATTCCCAATGGAACAACAGATCACACTCAATTATAGTTGGTAGATTTGAACACAGGGTAATTCCAGAGTTTCTATGAATGAAACAACTCCAAAATATTTTAACGTGGTCTAAAACCTAACTAGAGGTCGTCCCAGGGCTTATAAGGGCGGCTGGGGCGGCCAGAAACCGAAACTAAACGCAAAAGACTCAAACTGATACAAACCGACTCGGACCAGATTCGGTCGGCGGGCGGACACTCCAGCCGAAATCGTCCGGACAGTCCAGTCAGGCCGGACACTCCGGGTGAAGTGTGCCGGACAGTCCGGTCTGGCCGGACACTCTAAAGTTTCCGGGTGGTGTCCGGGTAGTGTCTGAACTGGCAGACAAAATGTCCACGCTAGTTTGCCTCTCGACTAGGTGCATAGTACGGGTGGATCTGGCCGGACACTCCGGTCGTGGCAGATCTTTTTGCCTCCGTCTTGAGGATCTTCTCTTGCACCTTCCTCCCGCTCCTCCCTCGTGCATCCTTGGGCGATCATCATGCTAGACTCCTCTTGTATCCCTTCTCCTCCTCACGCCATGCTTGTTTCTCCAACGAACCTGATCATACATAAATGCATAGACTTAGGTAGTATAGAGTTGTCATCAATTAAAGTACTAGATTCGGTTAGGAGCAAATTCACCTGTTGTTCAAGGAGCTTAGCACGAGCTCTTCTAATAGGTCCAATTCTAATCTCATTCGACTGATCCTTCCTTGCAAAGTTGGAGCATCTTCAGTAGGTGTAATCGTAGGGATGTCCTCATCATCCGAGCCGCCGCCCCCGTCGCCCACTTGCCCGTCCCACCCATCCTCGCCACGCAGCGGTAATTTCTCTTGCCCGTTTGCTATATTTTTGTTACTAGTAAGCTACGAAATCCTTAGGATGTTTCTCAATATACTGGATGCTATTTCCACTTTGTTTGCACCCTTCATCTTGTAGGTCCTATCCACCTCATTAGATTCTTGCTTTTATTCTCTTTCTTTATTCTCATGCTATCGGTTTAATCCTCCAACACAAACTCATAGATTCTATTCTTTCCGAGCGCTCGCACGGGTCATGCAAACAGCTCATAGAGGATCCAACACTAACAATCTGACGCCTATCAAGGCTGAATTGTGAGGTTTGCTTGTGTTACTTAGGAAAGTTTCTTGTCATGTTAATTAGTTGTATAACTTGCATGACTAATAAGTTAATAAGTCATTCTACCTAAGAACTTGCCATGACATTTGCATTTATGTTCAATTGTGAATATATGTGCGAATTCTTAATTCAGAAAATGTCCATCTAGTTTGGATGATATATCTGGTCATTTTTTATGCTATATGTTGGTGTTTTCACCTGCTTTCATCCTTCCAAACCAGCTATCTAGTTTGAAACATACATCTGGTAATTTTTAATGCTATGTTTTTGGTGTTTTTCAAGAGTTACCATCCTTCCAAACCAACCAACTTTGTTACAAATGTCATGCAGAGAAATGACAATGGAGTACAAGGACCAGAGTTCCAACTACTCTGCTCAGATTCTTCTGGCAGATTGACCAGGAGTCGCACCCACTCGAGAAGGAGCTACTGTTAGCCTGAACGTGCTATTGTAAGTTCATACTTACTTTAAATGATCTCTACTTTATATAATACTTCTTGTTGACCATGTTTTGAAAACAATCAAAGAGGCTATCACTCACTGTGTTTTGAAATTTTGCTTGTGTTTAAAAATTAACTTCACACCATGTAATAATCTATTCATTGGACCCACCAGGCAATCAATGTATCGAGAACGAGTGAGAGTTTGGAAAGATTCAACTTCTTGCTAACAATATGCATGGCTAGAAATTTGACCATGTTTTGAAAACAATCAAAGAGACTGACTCACCGTGTTTTGAAATTTTGGCTGTGTTTCAAAATTAACTTCACACCTTGCGATAGTCTATTCAGTGGACCCATCAGGTAGTCAATGTATCAAGAATGAGTGAGAGTTATTTGGCAAGATTCAACTTATTACTAAGAATATGCATGCCTAGAAATTTGACCGTGTTTTGAAAACAATCAAAGAGGCTATGACTCACCGTGTTTTGAAATGTTGGCTGTGTTTCGAAATTAACTTCACACCTTGCGAAAATTTGTTCAGTGGACCCACCAAATAGTCAATGTATCAAGAATGAGTGAGAGTCTAGAAAGATTCAACTTCTTGCTAAGAATATGCATGCCTAGAAATTTGACCATGTTTTGAAAACAATCAAAGAGACTATGACTCACCGTGTTTTGAAATTTTGGCTGCATTTCGAAATTAACTGCACACCTTGTGATAACCTATTCAGTGGACCCACCAACCATCAATGTATAAAACGAGTGAGAGTTTGAAAGATTCAACTTCTTGCTAAGAATATGCATGCCTAGAAATTTGACCGTGTTTTGAAAACAATCAAAGAGACTATGACTCACCGTGTTTTGAAATTTTGGCTGTGTTTCGAAATTAACTTCACACCTTGCAAAAATCTATTCAATGGACCCATCACCATGCAGTCAATGTATCGAGAATGAGTGGTAGTTTGGAAAGATTCACACTTATTGCTAAGAATATGCAGGCCTACAAATTTGACCATGTTTTTTAAACAATCAAAGAGACTATGACTCACCATGTTTTGAAATTTTGGCTGTGTTTCAAAATTAACTTCACACCTTGCAAGAATCTTTGCAATGGACCCACCAAGCAGTCAATGTATTGAGAATGAGTGAGAGTTTGGAACGATTCAACTTCTTGCTAAGAATATGCATGCCTAGAAATTTTACCGTGTTTTGACAACAATCAAAGAGGCTGTGGCTCACCGTGTTTTGAAATTCTGGCTGTGTTTCAAAATTAACTTCACACCTTGCGGTAATCTATTAAGTGGACCCACCAGGCAGTCAATGTATAGAGAACGAGTGAGAGTTTGGGAAGATTCAACTTCTTGCTAAGAATATGCATGCGTAGAAATTTGACCATGTTTTGAAAACAATCAAACAGACTATGGCTCACCGTGTTTTGAAATTTTGGTTGTGTTTCGAAATTACATTGAGAAAATCCATTTAGTGGACCCACCAGGCAGTCAATGTATAGAGAACAGGTGAGAGTTTGGAAAGATTCAACTTCTTGCTAAGAATATGCATGCCTAGAATGTTGACCGTGTTTTGAAAACAATCAAAGATACAACGACTCACCGTGTTTTGAAATTTTGGTTGTGTTTCAAAATTAACTTCACACCTTATGTTACTCTGTTAAGTGGACACACCAGGTAGTCAATGTATAGAGAACGAGTGAGAGTTTGGAAAGATTCAACTTCTTGCTAAGAATATGCATGCCTAGAAATTTGATCGTGTCTTGAAAACATTCAAATAGGCTACGACTCACTGTGTTTTGAAATTTTGGCTATGTTTCGAAATTAACTTCACACCTTGCAAAAATTTGTTGAGTGGACCCACCAGGCAATCAATGTATTGAACGAGTGAAAGTTTGGAAAGATTCAACTTCTTGCTAAGAATATGCATGCCTAGAAATTTGACCGTGTTTTGAAAACAATCAAAGAGACTATAACTCACCATATTTTGAAATTTTTGTTGTGTTTCGAAATTAACTTCACACCTTGCGAAAATTTGTTCAATGGACCCATCAATGTATCAAAAACGAGTGGTAGTTTGGAAAGATTCATTCTTCTTGCTAAGGATATGCATGCCTACAAATTTGACCGTGTTTTTAAAACAATTAAAGAGACTATGACTCTCCATGTTTTGAAATTAACTTCACAGCTTGCGAAAATCTGTTCAATGGACCCACCAGGCAATCAATATATCGAGAACGAGTGAGAGTTTGGAATGATTCACCTTCTTGCTAAGAAAATACATGCCTAGAAATTTGAGCGTGTTTTGAAAACAATCAAGATATGATGACACACCGTGTTTTGAAATTTTTATTGTGTTTCGAAATTAACTTCACACCTTGCCATAATTTATTCAGTGGACCTACCAGACAATCAATGTATCGAGAACGAGTGAGAGTTTGGAAAGATTCAACTTCTTGCTAAGAATATGCATGCCTCAAAATTTGTCCGTGTTTTGAAAACAATCAAAGAGACTATGACTCACCGTGTTTTAAAATTTTGTCCGTGTTTCAAAATTAACTTCACACCTTGCGAAAATCTGTTTAGTGGACCCACCAGCCAGTCAATATATGGAGAACGAGTGAGTGTTTGGAAATATTCAAATTCTTGCTAAGAATATGCATGCCTAGAAATTTGACCATGTTTTGAAAACAATCAGAGAAACTATGACTCACCGTGTTTGAAATTTTACCAGTGCTTCGAAATTAACTTCACACCTTGCGAAAATCTATTCAATGGACCCACCAGGCAGTCAATGTATCGAGAATAAGTGAGAGTTTGGAATGATTCAACTTCTTGCTAAGAATATGCATGCCTAGAAATTTTGACCGTGTTTTGAAAACAATCAAAGAGGCTATGACTCACCATGTTTTGAAATTTTGGCCGTGTTTCGAAATTAACTTCACACCTTATAATAATATGTTCGATGGACCCACCAGGTAGTCAATGTATCGAGCAGGAGTAAGAGTTTGTAAAGATTCAACTTCTTGCTAAGAATATGCATGCCTTGAAATTTTACCTTATTTTGAAGACAATCAAAGATACTAGGACTCACCATGTTTTCAAATTTTGCCTGTGTTTCGAAATTAACTACACACCTTGCAAAAATTTGTTCAATGGACCCATCAACATGTAGTCAATGTATCGAGAACAAGTGGTAGTTTGGAAAGATTCACACATCTTGCTAAGAATTTGACCGTGTTTTTAAAACAATCAAAGAGACTATGAGTCACTGTGTTTTGAAATTTTGGCTCTGTTTCAAAATTAACTTCACACCTTGCAAAAATCTATTCAGTGGACCCACCAGAAAGTCAATGTATCAAGAACGAGTGAGAGTTTGGAAAGATTCAACTTGTTGCTAAGAATATGCATGCCTAGAAATTTGACAGTGTTTAATAAATGAGACTATGCCTCACCATGTTTTGAAATTTTGGATGTGTTTCGAAATTAACTTCACAACTTGAGAAAATCCGTTCAATGGACCCGCCAGGCAGTCAATGTATAGAAAACGAGTGAGAGTTTCAAAAGATTCAACTTCTTGCTAAGAATATGCATGACTAGAAATTTGACCGTGTTTTGAAAACAATTAAAGAGAGTACGACACACCGTGTTTTGAAATTTTGGTTGTGTTTCGAAATTAACTTCACACCTTGCGATAATCTATTAAGTGGACCATAAGGTAGTCAATGTATAGAGAACGAGTGAGAGTTTGAAAAGATTCAACTTCTTCCTAAGAATATATATGCCTAGTAATTTGACCGTGTTTTGAAAACGATCAAAGAGACTATGACTTACCGAGTTTTGAAATTTTGGCTGTGTTTCAAAATTAACTTCACACCTTGCGATAATCTGTTCAGTGGACCCACCAGGAAGTCAATGTATCGAGAACGAGTGAGAGTTGTACTACAAGATTCAACTTCTTGCTAAGAATATGCATGCCAAGAAATTTGACCGTGTTTTGAAAACAATCAAAGAGGCTATGACTCACCGTGTTTTGAAATGTTGGCTGTGTTTCGAAATTAACTTCACACCTTGCGAAAATCTGTTCACTGGACCCACTAGACAGTCAATGTATCGAGAATGACTGAGAGTTTGGAAAGATTCAACTTCTTGCTAAGAATATGCATGGCTAGAAATTTGACCATGTTTTGAAAACAATCAAAGACACTATGACTCACCGTGTTTTGAAATTTTGGCTGTGTTTCAAAATTAATGTCACACCTTGCGATAATCTGTTTAGGGGACCCACCAGGTAGTCAATATATCTAGAACGACTGAGAGTTTGGAAAGATTCAACTTCTTGCTAAGAATATGCATGCCTAGAAATTTGACCATGTTTTGAAAATAATCAAAGAGACTATGAGTCACCGTGTTTTGAAATTTTGCCTGTGTTTCGAAATTAACTTCACACCTTGCAATAATCTGTTCGGTGGACCCACCAGGTAGTCAATATATCAAGAAGGAGTGAGAGTTTTGAAAGATTCAAGTTTTTTTAAGAATATGCATGCCTAGAAATTTGACCGTGTTTTGAAAACAATCAAAGGGACTATGACTCACAGTGTTTTGAAATTTTGCCTGTATTTCAAAATTAACATCACACCTCGCGAAAATCTGTTCAATGGACCCACCAGGTAGTCAATGGATTGAGAATGAGTGAGAGTTTGGAAAGATTCTACATCTTGCTAAGAATATGCATGGATAGAAATTTGACTATGTTTTGAAAACAATCAAAGAGACTATGACTCCCCGTGTTTTGAAATTTTGCCTGTGTTTCGAAATTAACTTCACACCTTGCAAAAATATGTTCGGTACCACCAGACAGTCAATGTATTGAGAATGAGTGATAGTTTGGAATGTGTAGCATCCCAATTGTCTAACAATTGTAATGCTACTTTCCTAGTCTATATATTTCTACTTCCTACATATCATTAATTGCATCATCATTATATCATGCTCATGTTACCATGCAACATTGGATTTGAGCATCATATAAACCCGTTTAATTTGATTCTTCTCTCATATCCATTTGTATACTTATTAATGGTATTTGCCTCTTGATACATTGTAGTTGATTCTTGATATATTGTTCATGCCCAAGTTGAGTTGGGGGCATATCTTTTATAATTCCACCATCCACATTGCCACATTCCTCTTGTTTTACATCCACCATCTCCACCATCTTGAACATATATGAGCCATGTTTTTTTTCTTTTGTTATTTAAACCTTGCTCATGATAATTGGGATGGATCCTCTCTTGTAACCATGCTTCCATACTTCTTATAATATTGTCATCGAAATATTATTGGGGGAGTTACCTTGCCACCTTTGAATTATATACAATGTAGAATCCCATTGATCTTCTTTCTATGATTTTATTCAAGACATGAGTATAATTGAAATAATGAGGACAAGTAAAACCATAGTGGCTCACACACACTATAATTGGCCTTTTAATTTCAATATACCCATGTCTAAAGCCAATCATATAAGGAGGCTTAATTGGTTTTCAAACATGTTCGTATGCAAATGTTAGGGAAGTGTAGTGGTTTTCACCACCACATCATGTAAGCATGCATCCTTCTCCCTCATTCTAGTATTTTATTTGATTGTTGCACGGTTCTTGTTTTGGAAGCTTTTGAATGGTTTGAATTCAAACAAAATCTTGAAAATAAAAAGAAATAAACCTAAACATCTATCTACCCTTGACACCATATCTAACTCTAATCCTAAACTCCACCTTATGCCCGTGGGCATCTAAACCACATGGTGGCCATGGCATGTGGTTGCCATCTAGCCACATAACTCCCTAATAACCCTCCCCTCTGTTTCTTTGGCTTGATCAACACATACACCACGCAGCAGCACCTCTCTCTTGGTCCCTCTTTCCTCTCTCATGATCCAGCTACAGAAAAGTAGAGATGAGGAGCACACCCTTGTCAAACCGAGCCTCGCCTTTTTGCAAATCATCAAACCCATGTGCTTGCTCTCCCTCTCTCCCACTGGTTTTATCTGCAAGAATACAACCACCACAAGCTCCTCACCCAACCACCACACCATCAGATCGAGACCTGGGAGGATCCCATGCCTCCCCTCTTCCTCTCCTTCCTCCCTAGCTCACATCCTTGGAGCCACGATAAATGCTAGCCACCGGCCTCATGCTCCCCATCGATCTGGAGTGTATCAAGGCACCCCAAGAGCTCCAGGAGGTGCCTCTACTCCCTCTCCATCGACATGAACACGCATCCAGCACAGGAGCTCGCCAGAGAAGGAGTAACTTGCCAGAACCCGAAGATAACAAGAGTTGCAGCACTCGAGCCTCACGCTAGATCACCGTCGCCTCTTCATCCTTGGAAACGCGGGAGTACTCTAACAATAAGCAAGGACAATACCAGGAGCCTCAGGAGTATTACCCAGATACTTCCTATCCTGCAACTGAACTGCTAGGCAAGCAATTCCCCATGCTTGCATACATAGAGTATCTATGCTTCTATCTTACTCTTGCATCATTGAGTCGCGATTGCATTAAATTGAATCCCAAGTATTGCATAGCCTTTACTTTTAAACCCCACCGAAGCTTGTTTCTCCATCCCATGAGCCATTACTACATGAGTTGTTTGAGCCCTCGGAGTCATAGAATTGCATGTGTAGGGTATGTGCGAGTCCTTGTATAATGAGGTACCTAAGCAACTTAATATGAGTAGAGAACTAATGAAAGAGGCATCGGTGAGCATTATCTGTTATTTGGTTCTTTATGCTCACTTGTGTCCCGTATGACCCCGAGTACTTGATTCCTGTTCCTTGAATATTCGCACTATCCACACACGGAAGACCCTGTGAATCCCCCTTTGCCTGAGCTTGATTCGCACTCTATTTCTAGGGGCCACAAACTAGTTTGGGGGTTTATTACTATCCTATACTTGTGCCATGCTTTACTGCTTTATTTATGATCGTGCGTGGAGCACCTGTACTATTTAGGAATTGCGGAGTGTTTTCGCGGTATCAACAAGCCCAGTCACACTTTCGGGTTCCCAGTCGTTTACAGCCATTGGCGCAAACCTTGGGTCCGTGTCGGAGCCGACCAACTTCATTGCGGGTAGCTTAATGGGGTGCCCCCCTGAAATAATTCATGAATCATATGAATGCTTTGTCCTGAGGCCTCGTTGCGGGTAGCTTAATGGGGTTCTTTCCGAGGTTGATCGTGTGTGTATTGCTATTTGTGCAACCCTGCAGGGTAAATCTTTTTGAAAGCCGTGTCCGCGGTTATGGATGACTTGGAGCACAGTCTCTTGATCATAGACAAGCATAACTGAAGTACCGCCTTTAAACTTACTAAGACATGACTAGTAATTAATACAACACTCATGGAATGGTTAATAAAATTGCTAATAGATGGGTTGTTCTTCCGTCTTCTCGTGGTAAGAGAGAAGGAGGACGAGCGAGGTTATTTATGTTGCTTATATAACTATTTCTATTAATTAACGGGCGTCCGTCCATCTCTAGTTAGGCGGATGCGTAGCGTGTCTCTATAGCACATTGTAGATATTATCTTTCACTGCAATTGCGTCACCCCAGGTTGTTCCCTTTAGATGCATTAAAACTTGCTGAGTACCCTAGGATCTCACACGATAAATATTTGGTTTAGATGGACAAGTATACTCCAAGGAAAGTTACTGGGTTGAGGAGACCGATGATGGTGCCATGCCCTGCTCCGCTTCGAGAGGGATACACATGGGTGGCCTTGGGCCTCCGTAGTAGAATCCCTTGTCCACTTTCGGTTCGTCTAGGCTTGAACTTAGAGCGTAATGTCTGAGGTATTACAATTGGTACCAGAGCCATTCCTCCCTTCAGGGTCTCAACTAGATGGTCTTTGTTAGTCTAGAAAATATTTTTGGTAGCTATGTATACTAGGGAAAAACAAAACATGAGAGTAGGACTGCTTCCATTTTTCTTCTTACCCACCCACCCACCCTTTTTGGTAAGGAACTTTAACGTTTATCTATTCTCTTCTAAAAATTCAAACTAGGATTCATGTGTTTGGGGTTTCTGTAGTACCATAGGATGTGTGTGTTAATTCCTTGTCTATCTGTCGCATCCAACCTTGTTGTCGCAATCTACCTTTGGTTATCAACTATGGGTACATTCCATACCGACAGGCTTATGTGTAAACCGACGTGATCTATCCGACTCTTTGTTAACCGACACAATCTTGTTAAGGATGTTCTTCCTTCCTGCATGCTTTCACAAATTGTGGAGTTGCTAATATCAATCCGTTAAGTTGTTTTTCGCATCTAGTTGGTATTTTAATGCCGAAAAATGTGGATTTTTTCTTTGATACATCTGTGTTTCAACACTCCTTTTCAGTCGTGTGTGACATGTTATCTACCTTCTTTTGGTGGCATGTCCATGCTAACTCGACCTTTTGCTACCGGCGCTTCAATCGTGAGTTTGCACTACATCTTCAACTCTTTTGGGACTAAATACATAACTTGCATTGATCTGATGCTTATGATTGTAATTTGGTTCTCGGTATAGCTATATAACACCTATCATGAGTGGAATATGGTCAATGCTATCAATTTAATCCTCCAAATGATAGCGGTTATCTCTTGGGATTCGAGTTATACCATGATCATATCTATATCATATTCAAGTATTTTTGGCAATCCAGAGATTTCTTAAGGCACTATGATGGATTTTCATACAATTCTTGTGCTTTCTACATCTTTTGAACTCCATATCTGCAATGTTCTCTTTCATATGAGATAATCTCATCCCTTCATCTCTGATAGCTTTGCATAACGTATGAGCTATCATTGCTTCTTTAACCAAGAACATTTTATCTTTTCAACCGGTGATCCGATCAACAAGGTGAACAAGTCAATATCTCTTTTATTATCCGAAGGGCTAGATAATATATTCTTCCAGTGCACCTTTGTAAACATGAATCCTTGCTCTTAATATTAATCTTTCAAAGAGCGTTGAGCTCAGAAAGTGTTTTGAGAAATTGTTCATTTCTCCCGCCTCTTGAACTTGGTACTCTTGGTATATCTTGACAATTCTTGGTGGTATATCTTGACGATATGCTTTCCTATTCTATATCAATGGAAGAATGTGAATAACATCTTCTCTCTCTCTCTCTCAAGCTTTGTGAACACCGCCCGTGTGCAAAGTTATCAAAGTGTGAATTCTGGCTTCCTGAGTCGCCTATCTCGGCCACGTCCTTCTGTTATAGACATCGCTGCAATTCTGCAATCATCAATTCAATTGTTAATTTCATCCTCCACATTCAACCAACTCTAGAGCTTTATCCTCGGGTTGACAAATAATTCTTGATGCTTTGTTGAAGGCTTCCTCAAGACTGCTAAATCTCTTGGATCTTCTCAAGGAGGACAATAAATTCTTTTGGTCTCCGATTCGTCAAGCAACCTTTTGAAATCCTCTCTCTATCTTCTAGGCTCAATCTGACGACTGCCATGAAGACTTTCCAGATCATTCATAATTCTTCTAGTCAAAAGTTTGGGTGATATCGTTGATCTATTTGTTGAATCCTTCACATGTCTCCGTGATCTTCATTCATATCTTTTTCGATGGCTTGGCACTTATGACACGATGACAACATCATCATCTTTATCTACTTTGGATCTAACGAAGTGTTTGCATCACCTCCTTGTTTTCTCATGAAGCTTCAGGAATTGTCCTTTCCAAGATCATCACTCTGATTCAAAAGTTTGGATGCACGATTTTCCTATTCATGTGCAGAGTAATGCTTTGAGTGCAGGATGGAGTCATGACCATAGCACTACTTTTATTATTCTCTCTTCTACATTGATTTGGTGGATTAATGCAATTTCACTTATTCCACGGAAGTTAGAAGTGGCCTTTATCCTTTGAGACTTTTACTTTCATCCTTGTTTTCCGGAGGGTTCTCCCAAAGAACATAATCAATAATCTCTTCTTGATGGTCTCATCTATTTCGACACGGAGAAAAATCTTTAATGTTTTGGTGGAAACAAATGCAAAATCTTCTCTGTCCTCTTCTTTCTATCGGTGCTCGACATCGTTGAAGAATATGAATGGAAGATATATTCGAATTCAATTGTCAAATCCTTTTCTCTTGCTAAAGCCAATTATGGTCGATGCCATCAATTGCAAAATCTATTGCAATAACCTCATGGTTAAGGAAAGCAATTGGAATCTCTATAATAAACTCCAGATCTTCAACATTCAATTTCTTCTCAGAATTCCACCATAAATAGCACCACCTCCTTATCATGAACATATATCTGCCCACCTAAATTGTGTGATTCTTTGGTCCTCACCGACGCAAGAAGAACATAATCCGAGAAGTCGTCAGTTGCAATCTTTTCCGTGGTATCAATAACTCTATTGTTTGAAGCCAATATTGGGTCTCCAAACTTCATTTCTTAAATTGGAGGGAAGAAACAATGTTATTTTTATAATAGTTGATAACTTCTCCAACTCGTTTTTTTCTTCCGGTGAAAGAGAGCATCATCTTCACTTGCAACTTTTGTCTTTAATCTCAACAGTGTGTCTTTTCTTCCTCTCCTGGATAAACCGCATGACTTAATTCTTTCAAGAAGTGGTTCTGTTCTTTTATCGTCCTTCTCGAGAGCACCGAAGCTATGTTCATACTACCTTCGTTGTTTCACGAAAATCCTCTAGATTCTTCATGTCCTTTATCACGAAGAAGCAAAACGGAGACTCGCAACATGTCTAACAAGTTTTTTTCGGTGTAATGGTCGCACCATTCTGTTGTTAATCACCTTCAGAACGTGAGGGTCACCTTCGTTCCGAGCACTCGCCTCTCATCGTGTCTTGTTCTTTTTCCTATGAATCTCGGGGCGAGATTCTTGTTTAGTGGGGGAGAGTTGAAGCATCCCAATTGTCTAACAATTGTAATGCTACTTTCTTAGTCTATATATTTCTACTTCCTACATATCATTAATTGCATCATCATTATATCATGCTCATGTCACCATGCCACATTGCATTTGAGCATAATATAAACCCTTTTAATTTGATTCTTATCTCATATGCATTTGTATCCTTATTAATGGTATTTGCCTCTTGATACATTGTAGTTGGTTCTTGATATATTGTTAATGCCCAAGTTAAGTTGGGGGCATATCTTTTATGATTCCACCATCCACATTGCCACATTACTCTTGTTTTACATCCTCCATCTCCACCACCTTGAACATATATGAGCCATGTTTTTTCTTTTGGTATTTAAATCTTGCACGAGATAATTGGGATGAATCCTCTCTTGTAACCATGATTCCATACTTGTTATAATATTGTCTTCACAATACTATTGGAGGAGTTACCTTGCCACCTTTGAATGATATACAATGTAGAATCCCATTGATCTTCTTTCTATGGTTTTATTCAAGACATGAGTATACTTGAAATAATGAGGACAAGTAAAACCATAGTGGCTCGCACACACTATAATTGGCCTTTTAATTTCAATATACCCATGTCTAAATCCAATCATATAAGGAGGCTTAATTGGTTTTCAAACATGTTCTTATGCAAATGTTAGGGAAGTGTAGTGGTTTTCACCACCACATCATGTAAGCATGCACCCTTCTCCCTCCTTCTAGTCTTTTATCTGATTGTTGCACCGTTCTTGTTTTGGAAGCTTTTGAATGGTTTGAATTCAAACAAGAGCTTGAAAATAAAAAGAAATAAACCTACACATCTATCTACCCTTGACACCATATCTAACTCTAATCCTAAACTCCACCTTATGCCCGTGGGCATCTACACCACATGGTGGCCATGGCATGTGGTTGCCATCTAGCCACATCACTCCCTAATAACCCTCCCCTCTGTTTCTTTGGCTTGATCAACACATACACCATGCAACAACACCCCTCTCTTGGTCCCTCTTTCCTCTCTCATGATCTAGCTACAAAAAAGTAGAGAGGAGGAGCACACCCTTGTCAAACCAAGCCTCACCTTATTGCAAATCATCAAACCCATGTGCTTGCTCTCCCTCTCTCCCACTGGTTTTATCTGCAAGCATACAACCACCACAAGCTCCTCACCCAACCACCACCCAATCATATCGAGATCTAGGAGGATCCCATGCCTCCCCTCTTCCTCTCCTTCCTCCCTAGCTCACATCCTTGGAGCCACCATAAACCCTAGCTACCGGCATGGTGATCCCCATTGATCTGGAGTGTATCAAGGCGCCCTAAGAGCTCCAGGAGGTGCCTCTACTCCCTCTCCATCGACCTGAACATGCATCTAGCACAGGAGCTCGCCGTAGAAGGAGTAACTTGCCGGAACCCGAAGATAATAGGAGCTGTAACACTCGAGCCTCACGCCAGATCACTGCCACCTCTTCATCCTTGGAAACGCGAGAGTACTCTGACACTAAGCAAGGAGAATACCAAGAGCCTCAGGAGTAGTACCCGGATACTTCCTATCCTGCAATTGAAGTGCCAGGCAAGCAATTCCCCATGCTTTCATACATATAGTACCTATGCTTCTATCTTACTCTTGCATCATCGAGTCGCGATTGCATTAAATTAAATCCCAAGTATTGCATAGCATTTACTTTTAAACCCCACCGAAGCTTGTTCCTCCATCCCATGAGCCATTACTACAGGAGTTATTTGAGCCCCACGAGTCATAGAATTGCATGTGTAGGGTTTGTGAGAGTCCTTGTATAATGAGGTACCTAAGCAGCTTAATATGAGTAGATAACTAATGAAAGAGGCATCAGTGAGCATTATTTGTTATTTCGTTCTTTAAGCTCACTTGTGTCCCGTAGGACCCTGAGTACTTGATTCATGTTCCTTGAATATTCGCACTATCCACATACGGGAGACCCTATGAATCCCCCTTTGCTTGAGCTTGATTCGCACTTCATTTCTTGAGGCCACAAACTAGTTTGGGGATTTATTACTATCCTGTTCTTATGCCATGCTTTACTGCTTTATTTATGATCGTGCGTGGAGCACCTGTACTGTTTAGGAATTACGGAGTGCTTTCGCGGTATCAACAATCCCAGTCACACTTTCGGGTTCCCAGTCGTTTACAGCCATTAGCGCAAACCTTGGGTCTGTCTCAGAGCTGAACAACTTCGTTGCGGGTAGCTTAATGGGGTGACCCCCTGAAATAATTTATGAATCATGTGAATGCTTTGTCGTGAGGCCTTATTGCGTTTTATTTGGTTCTTCCCGAGGTTGATCGTGTGTGTATTTCTATTTGTGCACCCCTGCAGGGTAAATCTTTCTGAAAGTTGTGTCTGTGGTTATGGACGACTTGGAGCATAGTTTCTCGATCATAGACAAGCATAACTAAAGTACTACCTTTAAATTGACTAAGAGATGACTAGTAATTAATACAACACTCATGGAATGGTTAATAAAATTGCCAACGAATGTGTTATTCTTCCGTCTTCTCGTTGGTAAGCGAGAAGGAGGACGAGCGAGGTTATTTATGTTGCTTATATAACTGTTTCTATTAATTAACGGGCATCCGTCCATATCTGGTTGGGTGGATGGATAGCGTGTCTCTATAGCACATTGTAGATATTATCTTTCGCGGCAATTGCGTCACCCCATGTTAAGTTCCCTTTAGATGCATTAAGACTTGCTAAGTACCCCTAGGGTCTGTTATGGGGTAACCCCGTGGGTGGCCCGATCTTCACGAATCTCGTGGTCAAATCGGTGGGAAAGCGAGGGGAAATGGAGAAGGTAGCAGAAGAAGACGCACACCTCGCTAAGAACACGATGAACACACGCAAAACTCACACGATACAAGGCCAATTGCTCCCGTCGGTGGCCACCGGTCTGATAGAATCCTCGCAAGGAAAGATTGGTCAACATGCTCCCTCAATCCCACGTGGAGAGGTAAGAACACCTTGGAGAGGGTCTTGACGTCTTGGCAAAGGGAGACCGATGCCAAGGCCTTGTACAACGAGGGAGGCACGATGCAAACTCCAACGAGGTGGTGACGATAGTCGATCCCCTTTGGTAGAAGGGGATGAGGCAAAACTAGAGATTCCACAAAGGGGGTTTTCCTTAGTCTATCATCTATGCCTAGAGTTACATGAGGGGGTGGGGGCACTATATATAGGCCAGCCACTAGTTCATGGGTACTTTAGGAGTAAAAGGGGAAAGTCTGGGCAGACTAAGGGGTACATGGACCAAAGGCCTAGCTAGCGGCGTGCAGGCCCGTACGCTTAGGCCGGAGACTCCGGTGTGGGCCGGAGACTCCGGTCTATCTCCGGTGTCGTCTCCGGAGTGGTAGACAAACTGCCCTCGAGCTTGATCTGGGGGTCGGTTCGGAGATGGGTCCAGAGACTCTGGGGTCTACAGGCTGGAGACTCCGGTGTCTTCAGTCCGGAGACTCTGGTGTGGCCGGAGACTCCGGTGTGCGTAGGCCGTAGACTCCGGTGCTCCAGCTGCTGCTTCTTCCGTCTTCTCTTCCAAGCCTCCGTCTTGTCGGGCTTGTGCTCCAGGCTTCCTCCCATGCCTCTGTACTTGTTGGTATGAACCTATCATGAATATATGATGGTGTATGAAGTAGTATAACATTCAATGGGGTAGGAAGTGGGCTCGCATAGAGGAACAGATTCACCTTTGGAGTCCATGACGACTTGGCAGAAGTTGGAGACCATGATGTGGTAACGACCAAAGGTCGGGCTACATCATCTCCCCTCCCTTCAAAAAGAGTTGTCCTCGACTCTACATGATCATCACAAAGTAGAAGATGTCGAGAGATCTTCTTGATCCTGGAGTTCACCATATAGTCATCCTCGGGAAGATTGACTTGACAACACTTCAATGTTCCTTCGCCTTCCATGAAGCCTACAAAGCTCACCACAAAAGCGAAACAACACTCAAAGCATAGCCAATTCGTGATGATTATAGCATGAGTCCTCAAGTAGAAGTAAGTCACCTTAGGATGTAGAGATGGCTCGTTGAAGGGCAACCATAGGTAACTCTCTTCGATTTGACTTGTCAACTCTTTGTCCATAGAGGTTGACGTGCAAGCAATTGTACCTTCACACAACATAGACCAAGCAACACATGTTTGTGTGTGATAGAGGAGCATGTCATTTATGGCATGTCCATTCTTCTTCACAACTCTATTAGCACAACTCAAGTATAGCAAACCGGATGCATACGCAAGGTCAAAGTGCATGGAAATTGTTTGAACATCATTCAAATGTGGGAACTCAAAAACTCCATAAAACATCTTAGTGTGGCAGTCAAAGCAATGGACAATATTGGTCAACATCTTTGATGCAAGAGTAGGAGAATTCGGCAAAAAAAATGCGGAAGAACATCCAAAACAACATCATTATGTTTGCAAACCAACCATTGGAAAGAACAATTGTTCAATATGTTGGATGCCATACACATATCATCAAAAGCCAAGATCATGGGGTATGAGTTTCACAAGCGGAAGCATAAACAAGCTGTTTGCGAACAAACCATATGAAAGAGAAATTGGTCCTTATGTTTGTTGAAACAACAATATGAGAGACTTGGAAGCTCTCGTGACAATACATGCTCATAATGGCATTATGGTTGCACACAAAAGATCGGAAAGAGAAATTGTTCAACATTTTTGTGGCAACACACAAAACATCAATATCCAATAACCACGAGACATGATTGTCACAAGGTGAAAGAATACCATCAACATGCTTGCAATCAAACCATAGGAAAGAGCAATTTGTCAACATGAAAGATCCAAAGCATGCAAAAGGTATCAGAGCTGGGTTCAATCTTGAACTCACTTGGGGGATTGTTATAGGTCTCCTTGTGGATTTACCCTCGGAGTGGCCTGATCTTCACGGATTTGAGGCGGAAGTGAGGGAAAACACGATGAACACGATGAACACAACTCTAATGCAAGGTAAAGATACAAACACACGCCAAATCACACCCAATTCGATTTTCTCCTGTTGGTTCAAACAACCAATCCAATAGAATCCTCGGCGAGAGACCTGTTGGTAGAATCACCAAAGGAGAGATCAGCAAGCGGATGGTAGAATCCAAATCAAGGAGATAGTAGCAACCAAGTAGAATCCCAAAGGGGAGAGACCAAACACTTGAGGAGGGTCTTGACAACTTGGAGAAGGGCACCGACTCCAAGGCCTTGTACAACTCATAGATTTACTAATGAGAGGTGGTTCCCATCTAGGGTTTGGCACATGCCTCAATTCATTATCATCTCTAGGGTTTCAAGGAGGGGGTGGGGCATATATATAGGCCAGCCACGAGCAAGGGGTAAAACAGGCATAAGTAGGAAGTTTGGGGAGTTACATGGGCCAAGCCCAGCTTAAGGCGCGCAGGCCCATGATGCCTGGTCAGGAGACTCCGGTGTGGGGTCCGGAGACTCTGGTCTGTCTCCGGTGTCACCTCTGGAGGGGGTCTCAGACTGTCCCAGGCGCAGGTTCGGGGCTCGGTCCGGAGACGGGTTCGGAGACTCCGGTGTGGTAGACCGGAGACTCCGGTCTTCTGGTCCGGAGACTCCGGTCCTGCTTCAGCAGCTTCTTGCGTCTTCTCTTCCAGGCCTCTTGCTTGGGTGTCTTGGCTTCAGTGCCATCCTTGCTGCATCCTCTTGGCATCATGTTCATGGACCTAGTCACATCATGGGCATTTGTCTCAACTAGGGTTCCATTCGCATCATAACCAACAAAAGGCAAAGCATGGAAGGAGTTCACCTTTGGACTGATGATTAGCGTGGCATGATGTGGGCCAAAGGTGGTTTCCTTATGTTGGGCTACATCATCTCCCCCCGCTTGAAAACGAGTCGACCCCGACGATGTTCGTTCATCATGCAAGGAAGGAGGTGAGTCCTTGGCCTTGTTCTTGTACATGGTCGGATCACCGGTGTTGAAGCCATTCTCAAACATGTTGAAGAGCTTGTGGTACATCTTGCCATCATGTTGTGGTTGGAGATCTTGTAGCCTTATCCTTGTGGTTGGTGGTGTATCTTGGGTACCTTGCAAAACCGACAACAAAGAGAGAGAATTGTATGAATGATTGTTAGTATGGGTCACACTCAAGTCTCTCTTCTCACATTTTGTGGCTTGCGTCATGGCACTCATGATGTTTCCACTCATTTTTGGCTTGTGGCACTCACTCGCTTGTTGGTGGTTCACTCTCTCACCACTCGTCTCACAAGGGTCTTTAGCTTGCTTTATCTTGTTGACGGGTGTCATGTTGAATGCGATGACTTGGATAGGCGTCATGGGTTGGAGCACCAATTTCTTGTCATTCCACTTGAACGAGTATTGGTTGGTGGAACCATGATGCATTGCTCCTTTATCGTATTGCCATGGCCTTCCAAGTAGCATGTGGCACACGGACATTGGCACGACATCACACTCGACGGTGTCTTCATATGGGCCAATCTTGAAGGAGACTTGGACCTTTGATGTTATCTTGAGGGTTCCATTGTAATCAAGCCATTGGACATGGTAGGGGTGAGGGTGCTCTATGCATTGCAGCCTTAGTTTCTCACAAAGCTCCGTACTTGCGAGGTTTCGGAAACTACCTCCATCAATGATCACTTTTATTGACTTGCCATCAATGCCAGCACGAGTTTGGAAGATATTGAGGCGTTGGTCCTCTCTTGGGATGGAGTTTGTTGGCGTGATTTGAGCTATGACAAGTGCGGGGCCCGGATCATGCTCGCATACTAGTGTGTCATCCTCTTCCATTGCGGCTGTCCTTGCAATAGCTTGTTGAGTGAGAGCTTCATACTCCTCTTCACTTACGGAGTAGGTTGCGCCATTCTCATCCGTAAGCATCACTCGTGAGTTGGTGCACTCATATGACTTGTGACCTTTCACTCCACACTTGAAGCAAGTGACCTGACTATCCGATGTCGGGTTGGAGGAGGGTGCTATCACGGTCTTGCTTGCTTAGATGAGCTCATTGCTTGGTTTGTTGGCTTTGCGGGAGCATTTCAATTGATGGATGCAAAGTATGACTTTTGCTTCTCGTATGCATTCTCCTTTTGCAAGTGCCGCTCAGCTTTGGTAGCTTGATGGAGGAGCTCGGTGAGGTTCTTGTACGGTTGAAAGTCAACAATCTTCCGTATTGGGCGGCTCAAACCGTTGAGGAACCTTGCTATGGTTTGCTCTTTGAGTTCTCTCACATCAGCTCGCATCATGGTTTTCTCCATTTCCTTGTAGAACTCTTCAATTGACTTGGTCCCTTGTTTCAAGTTTTGTAGCTTGTCGAAGAGATCTTGGCGATAATGCTCAGGGACGAAGCGTGTGTACATCACTTCCTTCATCTCGGTCCAAGTTTCAATTGGAGGTTCCTCATTCTTCTCGCAGTTCTTTTGGAATTCTTCCCACCAAACATTTGCATAGTCCTCAAACTCAAGGGATGCCATTGCAACTTTCTTCTGTTCGGAGTAGTTGTGGACTCGGAAGATCTTGTCAACTTTGAGCTCCCAATCAATGTATGCATCGGCATCTTCTTCTCCCTTGAACTTGGGCATAATGAACTAGAGCTTCCCAAACTTGCCCTCTTCATGTTCACGGTGGTAGTTGCGGCGATCTTGCCTTATGCTCGCTTCACTTGGTGCACGTGGTGGTGGAGGAGGAGCTTGATTTTATCGAGGACACGGTTGAGTAGGAGCTTGATGCACAAAGTCTCTTCTACGCCTTTGATCGGGATCATTTGCATTCATTAGTTGTTGATGACGATGGTGGGGTTAGTGTAGCGGTTGTTGCGTCGCGAGCGGTGTGCATCCTTGTCATCATCACTCGTATCCCATTGTGGTGCTCGATGAACTTGTTGTTGATGGTGATGGTCATGGTTTGGGTGTTGGCGCCTATCAACGCGGTTGTGTTCATCATGGCATTCTTGTTCTTGGGGTGGTGGTGGCGCTTGTACCATATCTTGTTGTGGAGGGCGACCATCTTCTTCTTGGTGTTGTGGATGCGCTTGGTGATCATGGTGTCGATGACGTCTTGTGTGGTGCAGTTGTTGCTGTTGTGGCTCAACCGCTTGTTCATGGCGATGACGAGCTTGATGTTCCCCATTGTGGTGGTGGGGTTCTCCATGATGAGAATGGGAGCGCGAGGAGTCGCCATGATGACTTGAGGAGCGCACACGAGATGAACTTGACGAGCTTGAATGGTGTCCATGACGTTTGCCGAGGTAGGCAATAGCTTGGTGAAGAGCTTGGAATTGAGCATTGTGCTCCACTTGGCCGTTCCGGTCATGGTAGTCGAATTCTCGAAAAGTTTCATCAAGCCGGTTCTCAATCCTCTCAAATTGGACATTGAATTCTTGGCGTTGCACCCGTAAGTTGTGGCGTGTGGCAAAACCATCTTGGTTGTAGAAGTTGCCATATCCGCTTTCTCCGCTTTCCCTAGAGATGTTGTTTGACCATAAGTGAAATGAGGGTGGTATTGGTGGTATGGTATGTGCTACCTTGCCTCACCAAGTCAAAAATTGGAAAGGTTGTTCTTGCCGAGAGCAAAGCGAATACACAAGACACACACACACAAAGGCTTATGGTGGATGGGTAGGAAGGTGGATAGCAAATGGAACAACCAAACGAAAAGGTTATTGTTAAAAGTGGGTAAAATCCAACCAAAAACAAAGTCAAAGGAAAAGGTCAAAAGGGTGACGAGAACCTACGACTATACACACACGGTGGAGATTAATGTGGCTAACACGACTATGAAAATGAGCAACGAACAAAATTGGTCCTAACGAAGACTAATGCTCGGTGTCGTGCCAACACTAGGAGAGGCCGTAGCATGTTTGCCACAAGATGGAGAAGCAACGGATTTGTACGATTGCCTTGCTCTTGCTCACACTCTTGCTTAGAAGCTTTGGACTCTCTTTTGTATTGGTATCTTTCTCTTTTTCTTTTGCTTATAAGCTTTTTTTTGTAACTCTTTCTTTGCTATGCTATGGAGTCAAGTTTTAGCTATTGCCTCAAAACTATGACTTATGCAAGAGCAAGCGCACAATGCTTCAGCAAACACAAGATGAGCTACTCTCGATAGGTTAGGTAACACACAAAGGAAGAAGGGGTTAACACGGGTGGTGCAAGTTATACCTTGTGGTGATGTCGCACTTGCAACCGTTGGTGGAGGGATGGTTCAAGTTCTATGGTGTCGATGTCTAGTGCGAGGCGTTGCAGAACCTTTTGTTAGTTGACAGACACGCACATGAAACACAAACGTCAAAAGGAAATCAGTCGAAAAAGGAAAAGGGGGTCAAAAAATTTGTCAGGGCCGGAGACTCCGGTGTTGCTGGTCCGGACACTCTGGTGTAGGCCGGAGACTCCGGTCTTGCGGTCCGGAAACTCCGGTCTGGGCCGGAGACTCCGGTCTGCCGGTCCGGAGACTCCGGTCTGGAGTCTGCGCGACGAACAGCTCGTGTTCTTGAGCGGAAATTCGGCCCTTGAACCCTCAAATCCAGAAAAATTTGACCAAATTAGGCTGGGAAACGTAGGGCACAAGTATACCAACTCCAAAGACAAGTTTCTATTGGACTAAAACCACAATCAACTCACCAAAACGAGAGATCGATCCAAAAGCAATTTGGGGCTATATTTTTGGTATTTTTCAGTTTATGGTGGAAATCGAAGGGCGAAGTCAAATTTGTGGCAACCAAAAGCTGCTGATACCAGTTGTTATGGGTCTCCATGTGGATTTACCCTTGGAGTGGCCCGATCTTCACGGATTTGAGGCGGAAGTGAGGGAAAACACGATGAACACGATGAACAAAACTCTAATGCAAGGTAAAGATACAAACACATGCCAAATCACACCCAATTCGATTTGTTCAAACAACCAATCCAATAGAATCCTCGGCAAGAGACCTGGCGGTAGAATCACCAAAGGAGAGATCGGAAAGCGGATGGTAGAATCCAAATCAAGGAGAGAGTAGCCACCAAGTAGAATCCCAAAGGGGAGAGACCAAGCACTACTAGAATCCTTGATAGGGAGAGACCAAACACTTGAGGAGGGTCTTGACAACTTGGAGAAGGGCACCGACTCCAAGGCCTTATACACCTCATAGATTTACTAATGATAGGGGGTTCCCATCTAGGGTTTAGCCCATGCCTCAATTCATCATCATCTCTAAGGTTTCAAGGAGGGGGTGGGGGCATATATATAGGCCAGCCACGAGCTAGGGGTAAAACAGGCATAAGCAGGAAGTTTGGGGCGTTACATTGGCCAAGCCCAGCTTAAGGCGCGCAGGCACATGATGCCTGGTCCGGAGACTCGGATGTGGACCGGAGACTGTAGTCTGTCTCCAGTGTCGCCTCCGGAGTGGGTCTCAGACTGTCCCAGGTGCAGGTTCGGGGCTCGGTCCGGAGACGGGTCTGGAGACTCCAGTGTGGTAGACCAGAGACTCCGGTCTGCTGGTCCGGAGACTCCGGTCCTGCTTCAGCAGCTTCTTGCGTCTTCTCTTCCAGGCCTCTTGCTTGGGTGTCTTGGCTTCAGTGCCATCCTGGCTGCATCCTCTTGGCATCATGTTCATGGACCTAGTCACATCATGGGCATTTGTCTCAAGTAGGGTTCCATTCGCATCATAACCAACAAAAGCCAAAGCATGGAAGGAGTTCACCTTTGGAGTGATGATTAGCATGGCATGATGTGGGACAAAGGTGGTTTCCGTATGTTGGGCTACATCAGGGATGCTGTCTAGAGCTCTTTTTGTCAACTCGTGCTCAACCGATGTTGACATTCTTGTGCGGGTACCTACACACATCAAACACAAAAGGAAGAACGTGTGTGCATGGTTGAGAAACACATCATCCATCATGATGTATATCTTCTTATGCACATCACCATTAGTGTCAATCAAGTGTAACATAGGTGCATGGTGAATATGCAAGTGGTGGACATGCTTATCATGGCATTTACCAAAATCTCCAAAATTTGAGAAAGCTATGTGGGCCATCTCAATAGAAAGCATATGAGAATTGTTGTTGCAAGCAAAACAAGTGAAAGAGCAATCATCCATATTATTGCAAGCAACGGGAGAAATTATAAAACACTCATGACAAAGCATTATTTGAGGGGTACAATTGGTAACATCATGGCAAGCAAAACATTGGAAAGAGCAATTGTTCAACAAAGTGCAAGCAATGATATCATCCATGTAAAGTTTAGAGCATGGCATGTCTATGGCAATATCATGGCAATAAAGGGAATCCACATGGTCATCATGATTCATAGCAAGATTAACACATGTGAATAAGAGTGGAACATATGTCATGTCACAAGTATCATCCATAGCATGCAAGTCATCACAAATCATCATGTCCGCTAGTGGGATCATGGCATCATCAACACCCTTATTTTTACCTTGTTCATACCTCTCATATGAAGTGGGTGTTATGGTAGCATTGGCCTCCATGTGGGCAACTTATTCATCATGTATGGGGATGGCATCATCTTCATCCACCATGTTCATCTTCTCGGTCGGAGGCATCATCATCTCCATGCTTGGCGCATCTTGATCCATGGAACCTAGCACATCATGAGATAACACACTAGAGGTAGAGGGTAAGTTGTTAGAAATCCAAGTGGTCTCACATGACCTATCAACTACCACTCTCAACTCACTCAGTGTATCACTCATGCCTTCCAAGTGGAAGCACTCAATCTCACATATGGTGGAGTCACTCATCTCACTTTTGTTTTCACTCAAGTGGGCTAAGTGGCTCTCATACTCACATGGGATTGGTACCACATCATCACTCAAGCATATAGGGGTAGGCTCGGTTCTCTCAACTCCATGCGCCTCCTTTGGTGAAGGGAAAATCCCATGCTCACCAATCTTGACCTTGTCATCGCCATCTTGCGCCTTGGCTTGTGTAGTCCTCTTGACGTACACGTCCAACTTGGTGAGTAGAGGTCTTCATCTTCCTCATCCATGAAGGTGCATGCGTCATCTAGGACGTCAAGTTTGGGTGTTGAAGCTTGATGGCATGGAGGAGAGCTTGCTCTTGGTGCCATTTTGGTGGTGGCACGAGTAGTTGAAGGTGCCTTATGATGGTGTCGACGGAGGTCATTGGCGTTCCTTGCCAAAGGTTGATGTAGATAGCGCACTTGGTCATCCACATGACGCTCGTGATGATGCTTCTTGTCCTTGGCACTCTTCTTGGTGAGGCGTTGTAATGAGCGCAAAGCATCATTTGTCTTGGCCATCATGCTCATGGTTTTGGCGAAGTTGTTGTCCATGTCGCGCTTGAAGTTGTCCATTTGATGGTAGACTTTGTTGCTCTTGAGGTGGGGGCTCCGTCTTGGTCGACGCGACTTGAGGAGCTTGCCGTTGTCGTTCTTGAATTCATCCATGCTTGTGGAGTTATTGTTGTTGTAGAACTACATACCGCCCAAGCATGTGGATCCATTGTTGGTGTAGTGCTCCATCATGTCATCCATTCTTGTGGAGGCATATGCATGGTGTCTCATCGTGGATTCTTCATAGAAATCATCCTCGGTTTCGGAGTCCCTAGACATGTTTCACAAGGCCAAGTGGTGTATATGGAAGTGGTAGGGGGTTAGGGATGCAACGCCAAACCTTACTTTACCTTGGAAGATAGTATTGTGCAAGTGGCAACACTTGAGAGCAATCAAAACCAAGCAAAGTGAAGTTCACGCGGAACACCAAAACCAACTAACCACTAAAAACACACACACAAAAAGCTTATGGTAGATAGGTATGGAAGGTGGCGTGTCCAAGAACAATCCGAAATCAAGATATTGTAATGGCAAGTAAACAACCACGATGATCACAAAGCAAAACAAGTCAATCCACAAGAGAAGAATTATATGTACAAGGTAACACACACGATGGGATAAATAGGACTTGTGCGACGGATAAAGTGAGCTAAGAACCAAATGATTACCTAGCGAAGACTATAAGCTTGTGTCGCACAAGTGCAAGGAGAGACGCTAGTTCAATTGCAATAAAATTGGTGGGCTACAAGATATGCACAATAAGTACCACCTATTTGATGTTCATCGAGCTTGCGCTTCCTATTCTATGAGGCACTTGTTTCTTTCTTTTTCTTTTTCTTCTTTTTATGTTTTCTATATTTTTTTATCTCTTTTTCTTTTCTCTTTCACTTGCCCATTCCTTGTGCCAACAACTATACAAGATAACTATATGAGATAGCGCGCTCACAACTTTTTCTCGAAATTCTACAAGGTATCACATGTGCATATCCCAAGCAATCATAGGGCGAACTAGTCTCAATAGGTGTTTGTTCAACGCAAAGATAGTGCAGCTCACAAAGGAAAGCAAGTGGGGAGAAGACGCGGAATGTTTATACCTTTCCTCGCCGATCTTCACCCTTTATTGGTGGATTCCGCCTTGCTCACGGAATTTGTATGATGTAGAGCTACTTCTCCTCTTCAAAACAAGCTAAAGAACACCAAAATCTGAGTTTGTATGCAAAAGTTATGCTCAAAACCGTGAAGCGGATTTTTCTATCAGCATGTAGGGCGAAGACTCCGGTCTGGAGGTCCGGAGACTCCGGTCTGGAGTAAATCACACCAGAAACTCTAGTCCAGGGCCATAGACTCCGGTCCGGTCCATTTCTGTGCGTCCAGAACACGAACAGGGCGCGATTTTGGTGAAAAAACTCGAACCAAAACACCAAATTGGTCGGGGAAATCAAGGAATTAGGCCATGGGAACGTAGGGGAAGGTAGATCAACACGTTTAGCAAGTAATCCACGGATCAAAACCTACCAAAATGCACTCAAATCACAGATCGATCCAAAACACGAATTGGGGCTGTTTTTGGTGGAAATTTTGCATTTATGGGGGAAAAGACCAAATCGAGGAGAAATCCGTGGCAACCAAAAGCTGGTGATACCAGATGTTATGGGGTAACCCCGTGGGTGGCCCGATCTTCACGGATCTCATGGTCAAATCGATGGGAAAGCGAGGGGAAAGGGAGAAGGTAACGAAAGCGGATGCACACCTCGCGAAGAACACGATGAACACACACAAAACTCACACGATACAAGGCCGATTGCTCCCGCCGATGGCCACCGGTCCAATAGAATCCTCGCAAGGAAAGATCGGTCAACGTGCTCCCTCGATCCCACGCGGAGAGGGAAGAACACCTTGGAGAGGGTCTTGACGTCTTGGCAAAGGGACACCGATGCCAAGGCCTTGTACAACAAGGGAGGCCCGATGCAAACTCCAACGAGGTGGTAACGATAGTCGATCCCCTTTGGTAGAAGGGGATGAGGCAAAACTAGATATTCCATAAAGGGGGTTTTCTTTAGTCTATCATCTATGCCTAGGGTTACATGAGGGGGTGGGGGCACTATATATAGGCCAGCCACTAGTTCAAGGGTACTTTAGGAATAAAAGGGGAAAGTTTGGGCGGACTAAGGGGTACATGGGCCAAAGGCCTAGTTGGCGGCACGCAGGCCCATACGCTCAGGCCGGAGACTCCGGTGTGGGCCGGAGACTCTGGTCTGTCTCCGGTGTCGTCTCCGGAGTGGCAGACAGACTGTCCTCGAGCTCGATCTAGGGGTCGGTCCAGAGATGGGTCTGGAGACTCCGGGGTCTTTAGGCCGGAGACTCCGGTGTCTTCAGGCCGGAGACTTCGGTGTGGCCGGAGACTCCAGTGTGCGCATGCTGGAGACTCCGGTGCTCTAGCTGCTGCTTCTTCCGTCTTCTCTTCCAAGCCTCCATCTTGGTGGGCTTGGTGCTCTAGGCTTTCTCCCATGCCTCCGTACTTGTTGGTATGAACCTATCATGAATACATGACGGAGTATGAAGTAGTATACCATTAAATGGGGTAGGAAGTGGGCTCGCATAGAGGAACGGATTCACCTTTGGAGTCTGTGATAACTTGGCATAAGTTGGAGACCATGATGTGGTAATGACCAAAGGTCGGGCTACATCAGGATCTCACACGATAAATATTCGGTTCAGATGGACAGGTATACTCCAAGGAAGGTTACTGGGTTGAGGAGACGGATGATGGTGGCAATGACTATCTGGTGTAGAGATTCCGAGGATGGAGATCCATGAGATCTGTGGGCGGGATGTGATTATTTTCAGGGCATATTATACCGATTTGCTTCTTATCCATACTCGGATCTTGTATTCCGCTTCCGCTTGATACTCTGTTGCATGATGTATGAGGAGATATCCTAAACTATTATATCTATCTAGGATATTTGGATCTTGACGTATGGCGTTGAATATTTCTGTTTCTATTGTTTCTAGATGGTGTGAATCTGATGTCTATTGTAAGCCGTAGACATACATGCTCATTTGTGTATGTCATGGTCACGTTACCTGTCGCTTACGCCGCTCGCTCTTGTCCCGATGTTCTTAAAAGTGGATAAGGGGTAGGCCGGTACCGTGCCCTGCTTCGCTTCGACGGGGCTACATGTGGGTGGCCTTGGGCCTCCGCAATAGAATCCCCTTTCCACTTTTGGTTCGTCACGGCTTGAACTTAGAGCATAATGTCCGAGGTATTACAATTGGTATTAGAGACATTCCGCCCTTCAGGGTCTCAGCCAGATGGTCGTTGTCAATCTAGAAAAAAAATTTGGTAGCTATGTATACTAGGGAAAAACTAAACGTGAGAGTAGGACTTCTTCCATTTTTCTTCTTACCCACCCACCCACCCTTTTTGGTAAGGAAGTGTAATGTTTATCTATTCTCTTCTAATAATTCAAACTATGATTCATGTGTTTGGGGTTTCTATAGTACCATAGGATGTATGTGTTAATTCCTTGTCTATCTATCGCATCCAACCTTGTTGTCGCAATCTGCCTTTGGTTATCAACTGTTGGTACATTCCATACCGACAGGCTTATGTGTAAACCGACGTGATCTATCCGACTCTTTGTTAACCGACACAATCTTGTTAAGGGTGTTCTTCCTTCCTGCATGCTTTCACAAACTGTGGAGTTGATAATATCTATCCGTTAAGTTGTTTTTCGCATCTAGTTGGTATTTTAATGCCGAAAAATGCAGATTTTTTTCTTTGATACATCTGTGTTTCGACACTCCTTTTCAGTCGTGTGTGACATGCTATCTACCTTCTTTTGGCGGCATGTCCATGCTAACTCAACCTTTTGCTACTGGCGCTTCAATCGTGAGTTTGCACTTCATCTTCAACTCTTTTGGGACTAAATACATAACTTGCTTTGATCTGATGCTTGTGATTGTAATTTGGTTCTCGGTATAGCTATATAACACCTATCATGAGTGGAATATGGTCAATGCTATCAATTTAATCCTCCAAATGATAGCGTTTATCTCTTGGGATTCGAGTTATACCGTGATCATATCTATATCACATTCAAGAATTTTTGGCAATCCAGAGATTTCTTAAGGCACTATGATGGATTTTCATCCGATTGTTGTGCTTTCTACATCTTTTGAACTCCATATCTACAATGTTCTCTTTGATATGAGAGAATCTCATCCCTTCATCTCTGATTGCTTTGCATAACGTATGAGCTATCATTGCTTCTTTAACCAAGACCTCTTTATCATTTCAAACGGTGATCCGATCAACAAGGTGAACAAGTCGATATCTCTTTTATTATCCGAAGGGCCAGATAATCTATTCTGCCAGTGCACCTTTTTCAACATGAATCCTTGCTCTTAATATTGATCTCAAGAGCGTTGAGCTCAAAAAGTGTTTTATGCAATTGTTCGCTTCTCCCGCCTCTTGAACTTGGTACTCTTGGTATATCTCGATAATTCTTGGTGTTATATCTTGACGATATGCTTTCCTATCTATATCAATGGAAGAATATGAATAACATCTTCTCTCTCTCTCAAGCTTTATGAACACCGCCCGTGTGCAAAGTTCTCAAAGTGTGAATTCTGGCTTCCTGAAGTTGCCTATGTCGGCCACGTCCTTCTGCTAAAGGCATCGCTGCAATTCTGCAATCATCAATTCAATTGTTAATTCCATCCTCCACATTCAACCAACTCTCGAGCTTTATCCTCGGTTTGACAAATAATTCTTGATGCTTTGTTGAAGGCTTCCTCAAGACTGCTAAATCTCTCGGATCTTTTGAAGAAAGACAATAAATTCTTTTGATCTTTTGGTCTTTTCTCCGATTCGTCAAGAAACCTTTTGAAATCCTCACTCTATCTTCTAGGCTCAATCCGACGACTGCCATAAAGACTTTCCAGATCTTTCATAATTCTTCTATTCAAAAGTTTGGGTGATATCCTTGATCTATTTGTTGAATCCTTCACCTGTCTCCGTGATCTTCATTCATATCTTTTCCGATGGCTTGGCACTTCTGACACGACGACAACATCATCATCTTTATCCACTTTGGATCTGACGAAGTGTTTGTATCACCTCCTTGTTTTCTCATGAAGCTTCAGGAATTCTCCTTTCCAAGATCATCACTCTGATTCAAGAGGTGGGATGCACGATTTTCCTATTCATGTGCAGAGTAATGCTTTGAGTGCAGGATGGAGTCATGACCATAGCACTACTTTTATCATTCGCTCTTGTACATTGATTTGGTGGATTAATGCAATTTCACTTATTCCACGGAAGTTAGAAGTGGCCTTTATCCTTTGAGACTTTTACTTTCGTCCTTGTTTTTCGGAGGGTTCTCCCAAAGAACATAATCAATAATCTCTTCTTGATGGTCTCATCTATTTCGACACGGAGCAAAATCTTCAATGTTTTGGTGGAAACAAATGCAAAATCTTCTCCGTCCTCTTCTTTCTATCAGTGCTCGACATCGTTGAACAAGATGAATGGAAGATATATCTGAATTCAATTGTCAAATCCTTTTCTCTTGGTAAAGCCAATTATGGTCGATGCCATCAATTGCAAAATCTATTGCAATAACCTCATGGTTAAGGAAAGGAATGGACATCTCTACAATAAACTCCAGATCTTCAACATTCAATTTCTTCTCAGAATTCCACCATAAATAGCATCACCTCCTTATCATGAAGATATATCTTCCCACCTAAATTGTGTGATTCTTTAGTCCCCACCAACACAACAAGAAGATAATCCGAGAAGTCCTCAATTGCAATATTTTCCGTGGTATCAATAAATCTATTGTTTGAAGGAAATATTGGGTCTCCAAACTTCATATCTTAAATCAGAGGGAAGAAACAATGTTATTTTTATAGTGGTTGCTAACTTCTCCAATTCGTTTTTTTCTTCTGGTGAAAGAGAGCATCATCTTCACTTGCAGCTTTTGTTCTTTAATCTCAATAGTGTGTGTTTTCTTCCTCTCTTGGATACACCGCCTGTCATAATTCTTTCAAGAAGTGGTTCTATTCTTTTATCGTGCTTCTCGAGAGCATGGGAGCAATGTTCATACTACCTTCGCTGTTTCACGAAAATCCTCTAGATTCTTCATGTCCTTTGTCATGAAGAAGCAAAACACAGACTCGCAACAAGTCTAGCAAGTTTTGTTCGGTGTAGTGGTCGCACCATTCCGTTGTTAATCACCTTGGGAACGTGAGGTTCACCTTTATTCCGAGCACCCGCCCCTCATCGTGTCTTGTTTTTTTTCCTATGAATCTCGGGGCGAGATTCTTGTTTAGTGGGGGAGAGTTGTAGCATCCCAATTGTCTAACAATTGTAATGCTACTTTCCTAGTCTATATATTTCTACTTCCTACATATCATTAATTGCATCATCATTATATCATGCTCATGTCACCATGCCACATTGCATTTGAGCATCATATAAACCCTTTTAATTTGATTCTTATCTCATATGCATTTGTATCCTTATTAATGGTATTTGCCTCTTGATACATTGTAGTTGGTTCTTGATATATTGTTAATGCCCAAGTTGAGTTGGGGCATATCTTTTATAATTCCACCATCCACATTGCCACATACCACTTGTTTTACATCCACCATCTCCACCATCTTGAACATATATGAGCCATGTTTTTTCTTTTGGTATTTAAATCTTGCTCTTCTTTATATGATTTTATTCAAGACATGACTCTAATTGATATAATAAGGACAAGTAAAACCATAGCGGCTCACACACACTATAATTGGCCTTTTAATTTCAATATACCCATGTCTAAATCAAATCATATAAGGAGGCTTAATTGGTTTTCAAACATGTTTGTATGCAAATATTAGGGAAGTGTAGTGGGTTTCACCACCACATCATGTAAGTATGCACCCTTATCCCTCCTTCTAGTATTTTATTTGATTGTTGCAAGGTACTTGTTTTGGAAGATTTTGAATGGTTTGAATTCAAACAAAAGCTTGAAAATAAAAAGAAATAAACCCACACATCTATCTACGCTTGACACCATATCTAACTCTAATCCTAAACTCCACCTTATGCCCATGGGCATCTACACCACATGGTGGCCATGGCATGTGGTTGTCATCTAGCCACATCACTCCCTAATAACCCTCCCCTCTCTTTCTTTGTCTGGATCAGCACATACACCACGCAGCAGCACCCCTCTCTTGGTCCCTCTTTCCTCTCTCACGATCCAGCTACAAAAAAGTAGAGAGGAGGAGCACACCCTTGTCAATCCGAGCCTCACCTTTTTGCAAATCATCAAACCCATGTGCTTTCTCTCCCTCTCTGCCTCTGGTTTTATCTACAAGCATAGAACCACCACAAGCTCCGCAACGAACCAACATACCATCAGATCGAGATCTGGGAGGATCCCATGCCTCCCCTCTTCCTCTCCTTCCTCCCTAGCTCACATCCTTGGAGCCACCATAAACCCTAGCCACCGGCCTAGTGCTCCCCATTGATCTGGAGTGTATCAAGGCGCCCCAAGAGCTCCAGGAGGTGCCTCTACTCCCTCTCCATCGACCTGAACATGCATCCAGCACATGAGCTCACTGGAGAAGGAGTAACTCGCCGGAACCCGAAGATAACAGGAGCTGCAGCACTCGAGCCTCACGCCAGATTACCGTCGCCTCTTCATCCTTGGAAACGCGGGAGTACTCTCACACTAAGCAAGGAGAATACATGAGCCTCAGGAGTATTATCCGGATACTTCATATCCTGCAACTGAACTGCCAGGCAAGCAATTCCCCATGCTTGCATACACATAGTACCTATGCTTCTATCTTACTCTTGAATCACTAAATCGCGATTGCATTAAATTGAATCCCAAGTATTGCATAGCCTTTACTTTTAAACCCCACTGAAGCTTGTTCCTCCATCCGATGAGCCATTACTACAGGAGTTGTTTGAGCCCTACGAGTCGTAGAATAGCATGTGTAGGGTTTGTGCGAGTCCTTGTATAATGAGGTACCTAAGCAACTTAATATGAGTAGCGAACTAATGAAAGAGGTATGGGTGAGAATTATCTGTTATTTGGTTCTTTAAGCTCACTTGTATCCTGTAGGACCCCGAGTACTTGATTCATGTTCCTTGAATATTCGCACTATCCACACATGGGAGACCCTATGAATCCCCTTTGCCTAAGCTTGATTCACACTTTATTTCTTGGGGCCACAAACTAGTTTGGAGATTTACTACTATCCTGTACTTATGGCATGCTTTGCTGCTTTATTTACGATTGTGCGTGGAGCACCTATACTGTTTAGGAATTTCAGAGTGTTTTCGTTGTATCGACAAGCCTAGTCACACTTTCGGGTTCCCAGTCGTTTACAACCATTGGCGCAAACCTTGGGTCTTTCTCAGAGCTGGCCAACTTCGTTGCGAGTAGCTTAATGGGGTGGCCCCCTGAAATAATTTATGAATCCTATGAATGCTTTGTCGTGAGGCCTCGTTGCGTTTTATTTGGTTCTTCCCGAGGTTGATCGTGTGTGTGTTGCTATTTGTGCACCCCTAGAGGGTAAATCTTTCTGAAAACCGTGTATGCGGTTATGGACGACTTGGAGCACAGTTTCTCGATCATAGACAAGGATAACTAAATTACCGCCTTTAAATTGACTAAGACATGACTAGTAATTAATAAAACACTCATAGAATGGTTAATAAAATTGCCAACGGATGGGTTGTTCTTCCGTCTTCTCGTTGGTAAGCGAGAAGGAGGGCGAGCGAGGTTATTTATGTTGCTTATATAACTGTTTCTATTAATTAACGGGCTTCCGTGCATCTCTGGTTGGGTGGATGTGTAGTGTGTCGCTATAGCACGTTGTAGATATTATCTTTCGCTCTAGTTGCGTCAACCCTGGTTGTTCCCTTTAGATGCATTAAGACTTGCTGAGTACCCCTAGGGTCTCACACGATAAATATTTGGTTTGGATGGACAGGTATACTCCAAGGAAGGTTACTGGGTTGAGGAGACGGTTGATGGTGGCAACAACTATCCGGTGTAGAGATTTCGGGGATGGAGATCCATGAGATCTTGGGCGGGATGTGCTTATTTTCAGGGCATCTTATGCCGATTTGCTTCTGATCCGTACTCGGATCTTATATTCTGCTTCCGCTTGATACTCTATTGCATGATGTATAAGGAGATATCCTAAACTATTATATATATCTAGGATATTTGGATCTTGACGTGTGGCGCTGAATATTTTAGTTTCTATTGTTTATAGATGGTGTGACTTTGATGTCTATTGTAAGTCGCAGACATACATGCTCATTTGTGTATGTCGTGGTCGTGTTACCTGTCACTTACGCCACTCGCTCTTGTCTCGATGTTCTTGAAAGTGGATAAGGGGTAGGCCGATACCGTGCCCTGCTCTACTTCGACAGGGCTACGCGCGGGTGGCCGTGGGCCTCCGCAGTAGAATTCCTTGTCCACTTTTGGTTCGTCCAGGCTTGAACTTAGAGCGTAATGTCCGAGATATTACAGAATGATTGAACTTCTTGCTAAGAATATACATGCCTAGAAATTTGACCATATTTTGAAAACAATCAAAGAGGCTATGACTCACCGTGTTTTGAAATTTTGGCTGTGTTTCGAAATTAACTTCACACCTTGCGAAATTTTTTTCAGTGGACCCACCAAATAGTCAATGTATCGAGAACGAGTGAGAGTCTAGAAAGATTCAACTTCTTACTAAGAATATGCATGCCTAGAAATTTGACCATGTTTTGAAAACAATCAAAGAGACTATGACTCACCGTGTTTTGAAAATTTTCCTATGTTTCAAAATTAAGTTCACACCTTGTGAAAATCTGTTCAATGGACCCATCACCATGCAGTCAATGTATCGAAAAATGAGTGGTAGTTTGGAAAGATTCACACTTCTTGCTAAGAATATGCATTCCTAGAAATTTGACCGTGTTTTTAAAACAATCAAAGAGACTATGACTCACCATGTTTTGAAATTTTGGCTATGTTTCAAAATTAACTTCACACCTAGCGACAATCTGTTCAATGGACCCACTAGGCAGTCAATGTATCGAGAACGAGTGATAGTTTGGAAAGGTTCACACTTCTTACTGAGAAACGAGGGAGAAGATTCTACTCCCTAGTACTAGTATGATGGAGAAGTGTGTTTTCAGGTTTGTGCATAGCATTTATTATGCTGAAGACTATCAATATAATCTTCTAGATGCTCGAATGGAAAAGAAAATCCAGCGGCTAGAGATGTTCGGATTTGCGAGTCTTGATCCAACGGTCAACATTCAAAGTTATTCGTACACTATATAGTGGTAAGAACAACAAAATATACCTATATACATGTGTGTGCAAATTGTTGGCTCATTCAATGTCACCAAGTAGTAGTGAGAATGTCTTTTCTGTTAAGCAAAGGACATAGAATATGGTTGTGAATGCCCCAAACCCATTTTTCATACAAAGAGGACTCATGCCTAGAAACTTGAATACTCTATTAAGCCAAGGATACAAGATAATTAACCCCAAATCTTCAGAAGAGAAGAAGAAATGTAGGGGAAACAAAGATGAGGAAAAATAAATGGGAGGCATCGTGAGAGCAGCGAAGAGGAGTAGGCGATGTCAGGGCCAAGCTATGATCGGCTACTTAGACGAGATACAGGGTACAGTGAGTAGTAGTACTAGTAAATTTCATGATCTTTACTATATATGCATGCAAAAACAATTTGTGTTTTCTCTCTCCTTCGCCGCCTCCCATCACCATCTTTCCTCCCCTCTCCCTACACGCACCGGCCCCGCTGATCTCTCCCTCGTCCACAGCTTGGCGACTGCGCATGTGTGCCTGTGTACGGCGGCTCTGTGTCTGTCCTATGTCTGGCATGTTCATCAGATTCGTTGCTGTACATTGGAAAGAAGCATTTTGGATCTTGTCGGCATTTTAAAGTAGGAGTACTAAGTACTACTCCCTCCGTTTCAAAATATAAGATGTTTTAGGTTTGTAAAATAAGTGTATCTAATCCCCTTTTCATATGTAGGTTCATCTAGGTTTGGAGTGAACCTACATAGTAAAAGGGGTCTAGATACACTCTTTTCACAAAGCTAAAACATCTTATATTTTTGAAATGGAGGGAGTACTACTCACCAATCCATGTATTTTTTTTGACAAATTTGCCTAGATTAGAGAACTAATTCCGAGTCTGGCCCCTGTCAGGAACTAATTCAGAATTTGACCCCTCGGGTCGGCGCCATTTCATACGATGCCGAAGTTATACAGGTCAACACCAACACATGACAATAGTTGGGCAACCTAGGAAGGTCGGCGTCTTATCACATGGAGCCAATGTCAGCACCATTTTAAATGGAGCCGACCTCCTTCAGTTCAGTTTTCTAATGTGTTGGCACCGATCTATACAACTTCGACTCCATTTAAAATGGTGCCGAGCCCAGGGTCAGATTCCGAATTAGATTCTCGCAGGGGTTAGACCTAGAATAAGTTCTCGAATCTAGGCATATTTGTTAGAAAAATAGCTAATCCGTACTAGTAGTAGCAAATCAAACGTTCAAACTTGTCCAGTTTCAAAATTAATTCCACACCTCGCGATAATCTGTTTAGTGGACCCACCAGGCAGTCAATGTATCAAGAACTAGTGAGAGTTTGGAAAGATTCAACTTCTTGCTAAGAATATGCATGCCTTGATATTCGACCGTGTTTTGAAAACAATCAAAGAGACTATGACTCACCATGTTTTGAAATTTCGGCTGTGTTTCGAAATTAACTTCACACCTTGCGTTAATCTATTCAATGGACCCACCAAGCAGTCCATGTATCTACGACGAGTGAGAGTTTGGAAATATTCAACTTCTTGCTAAGAATATGCATACCTAAAAATTTGACCGTGTTTTGAAAACAATCAAAGAGACTATGACTCACCGTGTTTTGAAATTTTGGCTGTGTTTCGAAACTAACTTCACACCTTGCGATAATTTGTTCAATGGATCAACCAGGCAGTCAATGTATCGAGAACGAGTGATAGTTTGGCAAGATTCACACTTCTTGTTAAGAATATGCATGCCTAGAAATTTGACCTTGTTTTGAAAACAATCAAATAGACTCTAACTCGCCATGTTTTGAAATTTTAGTTGTGTGTTTCGGAATTAACTCCTTGCGATAATCTGTTCAATGGACCCACCAGGCAGTCAATGTATCGAGAACGAGTGGGAGTTTAGAGAGATTCAGCTTCTTGCTAAGAATATGCATGCCTAGGAATTTGACCCTGTTTTGAAAACAATCAAAGAGACTATAATCTTGGAGAATACTAGTAAAGGCATGTGCTACACATGTATATATACTGTATGAAATGTGATTAATTAACAAACATTAAGTTTCTGTTAACCAACAGTCTTGGTAGAGAAACGAGGGAAGATTCTAGTATGATGGAGAAATACGTTTTGAGGTTTGTGCATAGCATTTATTATGCTGAAGACTATCAATAGAATCTTCTAGATGCTATAATGGGAAAGAAGACCCAATGGCTGGAAGTGTTCGGATTCGCGAATCTCGATCCAATGATCAATATTCAATGTTATTTATATACTATATAGTGGTAAGATTACTAATAAGTTGCACGTGCCCTTCATGTGAGACTCAGATAATAGACGTCTAACATATCATGGGTACTACTCAACGTGGTGGTTCTAGAATATGGTGGAGTTTGCTCTAGGTACTATTCAACACGAATCCAGCTACTCTGAACCATTGGATCTAATAGCCCAAGAGTTAGGATTGGTGATATGGATCATATTCAAAACTTCTCCATTAGTAGAGAGAATACAGCCTACTGTGTTATGAAATTTTGGGGGTGGTGACATGATAGTTCTAGAACATGCATGGTGGATTTTTCTCTAGGTACTATTCAACACGAATCCAGCTCCTCTGAACCATTGAATCTAATAGCCCAATGGTCAGGATTGGTGCTATGGATCCAATTCAAAACTGCTGCATTATAGTAATAGAGATATAACCACTATATAGTGTATGAATAACTTTGAATGTTGACCGTTGGATCAATACTTGCGAACCCTAATATTTCCAACCGTTGGATCTTGTTTTCCATTCTAGCATCTAGAAGATTATATAAATAGTCTTCAGCATAATGAATGCTATGCACATACCTCAAAACACACTTCTCCATAATACTAGAACCTTCTCCCTTGTAGCTAATAATCGTTGACTTCTACATGATCTTATCTTACCACTATATAGTCTACGAATAACTTTGAATGTTGACCGTTGGATCACGACTCGCGAATTCCAGCATTTCTAGCTGTTGGATCTTCTTTTCCATTTTAGCATCTAGAAGATTCTATTGATAGTCTTTGGCATAATGAATGCTATGCATAAACCTCAAAACACACTTCTCTAGAATCTTCTCTCTCGTTTCTCTAGACTATGTTATCAAAAATTTCATGTGTTAGGTAGCTAAGAATCTTTGACTCTCTACAAGATGATACATAGTACAAGGATCAAACATACACCCATACTTTATAGATGTTAATCAAATATATAAATTTTTGTGCTTTACCAATTATAATTTTATATAATGACGATATGTCATACATCTACTATTTGAGTCCCATGTGCAAGGTACATGCAACTTACTAGTATACAAAGTACAAGAACCAAATATACATCCATACATTATAGACGTTGATCAAATTTATATTTTTTCTGCTTTACCTATTATAATTGTATATAGTGATGATATGTGAGACATATATTATCTCAGTCTCACTTGCAAGGAACGTGCAACTTACTAGTAGTGGTAAGAGATAGATAAGATAAGATATGCACACTAAACAAATTGGGTTTCCTCTCTCATTATCTGCCCCGCACCGACCGAGTCATCTCTCCCTTATCCACAACGAGCCGATTCGCACGCTGCGTCGACCTCCCATGTGTCGGAGACTCTGTGTGTTTACCTCTGGCTGTCTTGCTTGTTCAACACTTGCGTTGGCGCGTATAGGAAGGAGTAGTAGCAATTCAAACGTTCATCTTTTCACGTTTCTATATTTTCACTTCCTACCTTTACCAAAGGCTCAACCGCTCAATGGAAGGAGCTTTACCCGACTATCGTGCCTTGCTTCATAGCACTCTTTTTGATTCAAAGGATTATTCCATAGAAATCCTAGATGATTTTGATAAACTCAAGCCTCACATATTTAAAATTATTAAAAGCATCCTAAATTTTGTAAAAAAGTCTAACAAATTTCAAATTATAAAAGCATCCTAAATTTTGTAAAAAGTCTAACAAATTTCAAATTATAAAAGCATCGCATAGTTGTAAACAGTCTAATAAAGCGCCCCACATATTTGAAATTATAAAAAGCATCATAAATTTTGAAATAGCGTCACAAGTTTCCAATTCTAGAAAGCAACACGGGTTCATAAACAGCCTCACAAATTTTAAATTATAAAAATCAACACAAAGAGCCTCACAAGTTTCAAAATATAAAAGGGTAATATATTTATAAACATCCTCATAAGTTTCAACTTACAAAAAGGATCAAAAAATTCACACAAAATTCAAATTATAAAAGGAATCCTATATTTGTAAACATCTCATAACTCGTAGCTTATAAAAAGGATCACAAAAAGAATCACGGATCTAAAATTATGAAAAGCATCATAAAAACCTCAGAAATTTCAAATTACAAAGGGAACTATTTCCAAAAATCCTCAAAAATTTCAAATTATAAAAAACATCACTAGAAAAAAGCATAGAGTTTTTTGAAGAACTTTTTGTATTGCTTTGGTATCAAACTAGTGGGTGGCCACGATCCATGTGAGGTAGGTCTCGACCAATCAGGGCCCGACCCTACGACACCTTGTGCACCCAAAAAGGTGTTTTGTGAATCATTTTTGGGAAATTTTGATGAAATGACATATTGTGGAGCTACTAATGTTTAAAAAATGAGCAAAACTATGTGATACTTGTAGCGCAAATGGAGGACGTTTCTAGTGAAAACTGGCATGAACTCAGAAAATGGAAGAGAGAGGAGAGAGGGAAAATCAATTTTCTATTTCTTGTGGGCAACCTACAAGCTTGAGGTGCACCTTAATGCTGATGTAATCATAGGTTCCTCGCGGGTGAGCATCAAAGGGACTGAGGCTAGCTAGGGCTATGATTCTGTTGTTTGCATGTCTGCTGGATTCTTCTCGCGTATAGACAGATATTTCATGCTTGCTTGATTTTGCAGGCGACGCAGCGTTTTTGACGTGCCGCGGTGACGGCCAGGGGATAGGGAGAGCACGTGGCACGTTGGGCGTAGTTGAGTTTTCAAATCAATGTGACATTAAATAATTTCAAATCAATGTCGCACAAGGAGATGATTTATGCGCACTGTACAGAAGTTATTTTTTATCCATGGACTTTGATTACTACTACTCCATATTTCCTTATAATGATTGATATTAGTAATTTAAGGAGCACTACAAATACATGCGGTTTCCTAGGCTTCTTCCTTTTAGTATTAATTACTTGAATTCACGTGAGTAATTACCGTGGGTTTCTCTATATTGGAACCCTTCTTTCCTCGAATGCATGTAGAATTTAAGTGGAGGAAGTAGTTTCACCTTCCTCGGTAATACAAGAGGTTTTATTGCGTCGTAGTTAGAGATGAAATGACAAACGGAGTACTTATGATAGTAGATCCCAACCACCGTTCCAATTTGCACTTGATAATAATATTCAATCTCCGAACATTATTATAGAAAGAAAGTAGAGGTGAAATTAAACAAAATTAATCCTAAGACTTCTTCTTCTTCTTGGACCTAGATCCTTCCGTTGTCACCTTCATGATGGTGCTGTCCTTCCGCTTCCCGTGGTATCCCCCAGCTCTTGTCTTCTTCTTATTCTTCAAGGCTCCCGCCTCCTTCTTCTTCCTCTTCTCATTGCCGATGAAGGTAGGATCGATTGCACCCTTCTTGGATACTAAGTCTCATACCTGGAGAAATGGCCATAAATCTTTCGACCCCTCATCCTCCTGCTCCCTCTTCTTCTTGTTGATGGAGGATGGATCAAGTGAACTCTTCTTGAAGATGACGTCTCCTTCATAGAGGAAAGACTAAGCATCCTCCTTGATGTCTACGCACGCTTCTATTCTTGTAGACAGTGTTGGGCCTCCAAGTGCGGAGGTTTGTAGAATAGCAGCAAGTTTCCCTTATGTGGATCACCCAAGGTTTATCGAACTCAGGGAGGAAGTGGTTAAAGGTATCCCTCTCAAGCAACCCTGGAATCAAGATACAAGAAGTCTCTTGTGTCCCCAACACACCCAATACACTTGTCAGGTGTATAGGTGCACTAGTTCGGCGAAGAGACAGTGAAATCCAAGTAATATGGATGATTATATATGGTAATTGCAATCTGAAATAAGAGTGGTAGCAAGCAAACATGTAACAAGACTGATTGTAAATGGTGTTTCAATGCTTAGAAACAAGGCCTAGGGATCATACTTTCACTAGTGGACACTCTCATATAAATATCTTCTCTTCATTATGCTACCCTGAACTACTCTCCGGTTGGACGATGTAGGGCTATAATAGCACACCTTAAAGTTCGCATTCCCCATCTAGATAACCCCTCACTGTCACCTTGAGCGCTAGATGGTTCCAACAAACACCACAATCTCATAGAGACATCCAACTCAAATTATACTCATGATAAGTATTTATGTAACCTTAGCCAAAGTGCCACACAGTGTGCACACTGTCAACTTCACACACGTGGGGATAAGCGGAAATTCATTAAAGCACTTGAGTAGCAGAATAGATCTATAGATTACAATGCTCATGATCTCATAAGATCACGTATAGAAAGAGAGATGAACACATAGCTACCTGTAGAGCCCTTAGCCTCGAGAGAGAACTACTCCCTCCTCATCATGGGAGTCAGCAACGATGATGGAGATGGCGGTGGAATCGATGGAGATGGCTCCGGGGGCACTTCCATGTCTCGGCAGGGAGCCGAAACAAAGACTTCTGTCCCCTGAATGTCCTCTTCAGTGGCGGTGGTGCTGCGGAACTTTTTGTGGATTTATGATCTCATCCCTAGGGTTTTCGTCCCGGGGTGAATATATAGGCGAAGGGGCAAGGTCGGTGGAGGCCCGAGGGGCCCACACCACCTGGTGGCGTGGCCAGGGGGTACCCGCTCCACCATAGGGTGTGGTCAGCCCTTAGACCTCCTTCAGTTAGCCTCCGAACTCCGTGTTCCTTCTGGTAAAATATTGACTTTGGCTTTTGTCCCGTCCAATTCTGAGAATATTTCCTTACTAGCTTTTCTAAAACTAAAAATAGCAGAAAACAGGCAACTGGCATTGTGGCATCTTGTTAATATGTTAGTTCAAGAAAATGTATAAAAATACCTCAAAGTGTGAACAAAGCATAAGAAAGTTGATATAAAATAAGCATGGAACATCAAAAATTATAGATACGTTTACGACGTATCACTCCTTCCCCTCCTCCTCCTCCTCCTCCCCCTCCTCCTCCTCCTCTTTGCTCTCTATTGGCGGCGTCCCCTCCATCAGATGATGGTAAGCAGGGTCCTCATCGAAAAACTTACCTTCCGGTGTGTCATAATAGTACGGCCCATCAACGGACTCCCCGCTATCACCATGGTAGGGACTGATATCCCCATTCGCCCGTGCATTGGACTCACCAATGGAGGTGCACTGATCAGAGTAGCTACGCGGCATTTTGAGTGTGTGGTTGCTTGGCCGGCCTAAAGGGACAAGGAGATATAGAGAGTGTTCTTCGTTGTGTGCGTCGTGCCTAGATGGGAGAGGTGGTCATCGTTGATGGCCGCTTAAAAGGCTTGATCGGGACATCCAGGAGTTGCCACGTGTCGTAGGAGCAGCCTAGCAGTTCCCTTCCGTCATTTTTTTACAACAGTCCCCTTCCATCTTTTTTTACAAGAGTTCCCTTCCATCGTTGAAACAAGATCGAACGGTTGGTACTCCTTCGCCCCAAGAGCATCAGCAGCAGCGAGGATATTGCAAGTACCACCACATGTTGGGAAGGTTTTTGCACATAACAACAACCATAGACCTTTTATGTGCAAAATACAGAAATTTTATGTAATCGTTGCACATAATACATAACCAATCATTAAATGTTTCTTAGTTTATTTATAGGAAACCTTTCATAGTTAATTAGATAATATAGTACTGACATATCATTTTTATCTAAATTAATAATAGGTAATGCTAAAAAAATTATAATTTTGAGCCACATCCATAAAGTATCTGGTGTATTTTTGCTTCTTGTAAGTTGTATCATTTAGAAATCAACCTATTAGTAGGTACCTAATACCCGACATGCTCTATAGAAATGATATATAGATTATATAATGATGGAAAGTGTGTTTTGAGGTTTATGCATAATGTTCATTGTGTTAAAGACTATATCAATAGAATATTCTAAATGTTACAGTGGAAAGAAAATCCATCGGTTAGCAATGTTGGGATTTCTAGTCTTGATCCAACAGTTAAAGGACAAAGTTATTCGTACACTATATATTAGGGTATGCTAAGATAATTAAATGTATAACATATAGCATCATCGCCAATGTTTTCAAATTATCTCTAGTACTATAATGGAGCAGTTTTGAATTGGATCCATAGCACCAATCCCGACCGTTGGGCTGTTAGATCCAATGGTTCAGAGCAGCTGGATTCTTGTTGAACAGTACCTAGAGCAAACTCCACCATCTTCTAGAACCATCATGTCACCCCCCGCAAAAAATCATAGCATAGTAGGTTGTATTCTCAATATGTGTAGATAGTTATTATTAATATACTTATGTATGCCTTTTTTCTCTAACATGACTATTGGTTAATAACAACTTAATGTTTGTTAAATCACATTTCATACAATATATACGAGTGTGGCACATGCCTTTTACTAGTAGGAAGTAGCATGTGAATTCTTGCAAATCTTACCACTATATAATGTACGAGTAACTTTGAACAATAAAAATTGAATCAAGACTGGCAAATCCCAACAATGATAACTCTTGGATCTTTTTTTCCATTCTAGCACGTAGAAGATTCTGTCGATAGTCCTTAGCATAATGAACTCTATGCACAAACCACGAAGATTCTAATGATATGTGCATGACCGAACAACTTTCTGATAATCTCAAGGAAAAACAAGGTTGCATGTATCGATGAGCATTAATAGACAATAAGATTTGTGAGAATAGATTACTTCTGGGGCCCAACAACTCCACATTTTTCTTGTTTTTTAATGAGCTTACCTTATGGGTGGCCTTGATGTCGTTGTTCGGGCGCACTAGATTATTCATGTTAGTAGAATAGTGGGTTCCCAAAATCTTCTTTTAAACATAAGATTGAACACTCCCAGCCATAGTGATTCAAAATTTATCGATAAAGGGCGATTTATTTATTGGGTGGCCGAGTGGTTGACTCCACATGTCATTCTCATGAAGACATGATTTTTGCTAGGAAGGGCAAACACTAATAAATGCTTATAGGAAGGCTAGGAAATTATAAATTAGGTTCCATTGATAAACCTTCACGCTCCTCTTCCTAAAGTCAGATTTTAGCAATCCAATACAAAAAGGTTGTTGGACATGCTCTAAAACCCCAAAAAAATTCTTTTTCAATAAGAACAATAGTGATTAGCTCGACTAATTAATTGCGGTCTACGTATGTTGTACTACTATACTTCATAGAATATGCTATGTATGCATGACCGAACAACTTTTGAAAAACCTGAATAAAATGTGACTACATTAATCAATGAGCACGAAGTAAGGATGGCAATGGGTAGGGTATGAGCAGGGTAGAGCAATATCATACCCACTCCTGTTTAGTCAATGGGTAGAAAATTTTACACATACCCATACTCGCGGGTATAAAACTTTACCCATGTCCATACCCGACGGGTAACCATACCCGTTGGGTAGGTTCCCTACGGGTTGATCCAATAGTAGACAAGTTATTCATAATTTTATGTTTATCGATAGCATATTTGACAAAAAATAACTATCTCTACTCAATAGTAGGTAGACAAGTACATAAAAATTATTGAAGTTTAGAAGTCACGGTATCATACTCTTCCCTAGGTTGTTCGGCCCCATGATACGTCTAAAACGTATCTACTTTCCCGAACACTTTTGCTATTGTTTCTCCTCTAAACTTGTGTAAATTGAATGCAACTAACACGGACTGACGCTGTTATCAATAGAATTACCTTGGTGTCTAGTTTTTGTACAGAAAATCAACTATCAGGAAAAATCCTAGAAAATATGCCAAAAATCCTATTTCACCAGAAGACTCCCAGAGCCAGAAGATGAGATGGAGTAGGGCCACGAGGGGCCCACACCAGCTGGCCGTGCGGGCCAAGCTAGGTCACGCCTGGGGGTGGTGTGGATGCCTCGGCTGCCCCCTCAGCCTCCCTCTTCGCTTATAAGTTGTCTCCTGACCTAAAAACCCTAGGGGGTTCGACGTTTTTCCAGAAGGAGTTCCGCTCCGCCACCACCACCAGATTCCACGAAACAGCACCAGAAACTCCGTTCTAGCACCCTGCCGGGACGGGGAATTGGAGGAGATCATCGCCATCATCGTCACCATCGCTTCTCCATTGACCATCCATGTTTCCCCCATCTATGAGTGAGTAATCCCCTGTTGTAGGCTATGGGGATGGTAGGGATTAGATGAGATCGTTCATGTAATGGCATCGGATTGTTAGGGCATAGTGCCTAGTATCTATTATTAGTACTTTTTCACTTTGTTGCAACTTGTTTTGCTTAATGCTTGTCACTAGGACCCAAGTGCCATGATTTCAGATATGAACATGTTATTGATTCATTATGATAGTATTGTTTTTGGTATTACCTGCAAGTTGTATACACACGTTGTTATCCGGAACCAATGGCGCCGAAGTGACAGAAATCGGGATAACCCGAGGGAATGGCTTTGATGTGAGGATCACATGTGTTCACAGAGTGTTAATGCTTTGCTCCGGTGCTCTATTAAAAGGAGCACCTTAATTGCTAGTAGTTCCCTTAAGGCCCCGCTGCAAACGGGCTGGCAGGATAAAAGATGTTGTGCAAGTTCTCATAGCGAGCACATATGACTATATATGGAACACATGCCTATGATTATCTAGTACTTGTATGCTTTATCTTATTTATCTGCAATTGCCCTATGTTCTGATTGCTATGTGAATTGTCTTGTCCATGCAACGCCCGTCCATCCATCCCAATGCCTACCACGCTTTGATCCTACTGTTTACTGCTATTGTTACTACTGTCTTTACTTTACTACTGCTGTTACTTTACTATTCCTACTACAAAATTGTTGCTACTGATAAGCTGCTGTGAGCAAGATTGTTTCCAGGTGCAGCTGAATTGAAAACTCAGTTGTTAAGGCTTATAAATATTCTTTGGCTCCCCTTGTGTCGAATCAATAAATTGGGTTTCACTTCCCTCGAAAATACTGCAATTCACCCCCTATACTTGTGGGTCATCAAGACTATTTTCTGGCGCCGTTGCTGGGGAGCATAGCTTTATTTATCAAGTTCACTTGGATTCATTATTGTTCGCTGGCATCCATTCATCATGGGTAAGTCTCGTGATGGCAAGGTTCCTATTTTACCATCCACTACAAGAAGAGGTACGGTTCTGAATACCTCTGTTTCTCTTGATTCACCATCTATTATGAGTAAGCTCGTTACACCACCACATACACATGCTACACACACTGCTACTATTGTTGAATCTGAAACTTCTGATACTTATGATGCTGCTTCTACTGTGCTTGATAAGAGTGGTTCATTAGGTCCTTTCCTAGATGCTATGATTGCTAGAACTATAGCTGGAAATACTGAAACTCCTAATGAAGACACTACTACACCTATTAGTTCACCTAAGTCTAGTGAGAGTTATGATATTGAAGATGGATATGTTGAGATGACCGATGAATTTATTAAAAAATGTAAAAACACCCATGATAGGAGTGCTGCTAAGAATCTCCTTAAGAGGCGTACTATTAGACCCAAATTGTGTCCTGTTGCTAAGTTTGCTCCTTCTCCCATAAACATTAAAGATAAAGATTATGATTTCTCTCTTGATCTATCTTACATAGCTATTGTTGAGAAAGAACCTTTTTGTGGGAGTAAGAATAAGAGTGCGGTAGCACATATGACTGAGCTTTCTACTATGAGTGGCTTATTCTCTGATGATATTAAGATGCGCACCTACTTTGTTGCTAAGATTTTCCCCTTTTCACTGAAAGGAGAAACTAAAACTTGGTTTAGGAATTTACCTCCTGGATCTATTGATAGCCATGATTGCTTGATTAGTACTTTCCTACAAAAATATTTTCCTCCTAGTGCTAGACATGCTATTTTGTAGGAACTTTTTGATTTTAAATTGGGAGAAAAAGAGATATTGCCTGAATCTTGGGCAAGGTTTTGTGCTTTGATTCATGCATAGGATGGAATTCTATTACCTAAGAATGAGCTTCTTGATATATTTTATAATGGACTAACTGAAGAATCTAGGACATACCTGGATAGCTGTGCTGATTGTGTTTTCAGGAATAGGACTCTCGAGGAAGCTGAGGAATTAATGGTAAAATAAGAAAGAACTATGAAGATTGGACTCCTCCTGAACCAGCTATACCGGCGCCTATACCATTATCTAAGAAGAGGGGAGTTATTGAACTAAATGATGAAGTGATGAAGGAATGTAATAAATGTCTTAAGGAGAAGGGAATTAAAGCTGAAGATGTCAAGAATTTACCTCCTATAGAAGAATTATGTAAGCCTATCCCCCACTCATCCACTATTGAGGTACACTCTCTCCAACACTTCGATGAAGCTGATATTCCTTACTCTAAACCTCCTGATCAATGCTTAGAGGAATTCTATATTTTAATTGTTAAGCAAGATAATTTTAATAAAAGGGTGCGAAACCATTTAATAGAAAATTCTAGAGCTATTGTTGAGCTAAAAGATATAGTGGAAATAACCTCTAATGATGTTATAATGATTGTTAAACATTTTCAAATGGTTCAAACTCAAATAGATCAACTTATTAAAGTGCAAAAAGACTTGCTAGTTAATGCTGCTAAAGAAAAACATGCTTGTGAAATTAGAACTAGAAGTGGTGCTGCTACCCAGGATCCTCTATACCCTGAGGGGCATCCCAAAAGAATTGAGTAGGATTCTCAACAAATTTAAAATATTGGTACTTCTCCTAAGAAAAGGAAAAAGAAACGTAAAACTATTATAGAATCTCCTGAACCTGCTATAGATCCTAATAGTATATCTGTCTCTGATGCTGAAACTGAAAGTGGTAATGAAGAAAATGATGTTCCTGATAAGGAAAAAGTTGAAGAAGAACCTGAAAGACACACTAAGAATACTAAATACACTAAATAAGATTTTATTGCTAAGAAACATGGTAGTGAAAGAGAGCCTTGGTTCCAAAAACCTATGCCCTTCCCTGACAGGAAACACAAGTCAAAGGAAGATGAACACTATAATAAGTTTTGTGAGTGGATGAAACCTTTATTCTTGCAAATTCCTTTGACGGATGCTATTAAATTGCCTCCTTACTCAAAGTATATGAACGATATTGTCTCAAATAAAAGGAAGATCCCTAATGAAGAAATGTTTACATGCATTGTCTCAAAATCATTTTTCTGCAGAAAATCATTCATCTATACCTGAAAATTGCTCAAAAATAAAGTGTCTCGAAAAATTCCAGAAAATTTATATTAAATTTTTACGTGAAAAAGGGGCAGAGAAGTGCCTGGAGTGACCCAGGGGGGCCCACCAGGCAGGCACACCACCTAGTGGAGCAGCCTGCCCAGGGGCGCGCCTGGCCATGGTGTGGGCCACCCCTGGCCCTCCACTCACTCTCTCACTTGCCTCAGTCTTCTCTCTCCCGAGAAAACACTAGCCCTTTGCTCGAAATCCCGTTCTTGTTGTTCTTACCCACGATTTTTCGATCTCCTTGCTCAGCCCATCTTTGCTGCTAAAATTCGGAGCATTTGTTCTCCGGTATGTGACTCCTCCGCTTGTCCAAGTAGATTTGTGTTTAGTGGTTTATATCTTAAGTATTTTGCTGCTGTAGGTGACAGGTTATGGGAGCTTGTAAGCTTGTTTGATACTTAGAGATATAGTTTTGATGCATGTTTAGACCTCTTGCAAGTCCCTATGAGTAGTGCCCTTCATTATATATTCACTTTGCAATCACTTGTTTAATGAATGTTTAAATTTCAGAATAGAAGATGAATGAGCATCAACTCAACCAACATGAACTGAGGGTTCCCGAGCTTATGAAGGTTCACCGAGAAGAGGAAGCCTTTCCTTCCATCGATCCATGCTACGAATTCATGGGGGTTGCAGGAATTTCCCAAGACTTCCATACCTTGGTTGCTAATGCATGGTTGGAGCACTTTTTGGAAGATGAGCCTTGTCAATTTATGAAACTAACCATGTCTGTAGTGCAGGATTTTCGATTTAGTCAGTCTTTGCCTAACCCTATGGTCCACTACAAAATTTACAATATAGCTGTCGATCGCTCTCTTGATGACTTTTGTGCAGCTATTAAGGTACCTCAGTGGGGATCATGTGGAAGGATTAAGGAGCGACCTGCACCACTCATGGATTTGTACGCAGAAATTTGCCAAGGGAGCAGCTTCTCGAAGGAGAGCGGGAAAATCCATAACATTCATCTCCCCTCCATTCGCTACTTTGCCTACTTTATTGCCAAGAGTGTTCTTGCTAGGAAAACTGCCAATAAGTTATCTTCATATGATCTAGCATTAATCTCTGCTACTCTTAAACGAGATAGGTCTTACAACTTAGGTGCTTTGATAGCTTTCCGCCTCGCTGCTAACCGCGGGAAAGGTGGAATTTGTGGGGGCCTCATTGCTTTCTTCTACTAGCATTGCATGGTTTAGTGCCTCATCATCTAGACCTACAGTTTCCCATAGAAAGGCTTGATCTTAACTCCATGATACAACATAAATTTGTTTCCTCATGGGCTAGTTTGAGTGAGTTGTATTATGAAATAACCTTTCTCAAAGCTGGTTGGAGAAGGAGCAAGTACGAGCGTGTTGTTCTTGTGCCTGCACCTGTTTTGTTTAACCTTGATAACTAGGTAGAATGGTCCCTCACGGAGGAGGAGTTTGATACCTACTTGGGAGAGCTCTCTCAACAGGAGCAGGATACCAGAAGGGAGGTCACGGATGATTCGGTCTAGCCCTCGAATGAGGGGGAGTCTTCATATCAGCAGCCTACCTATGAATGGGGAGCCTCTTCTTCTTCCCAAGGGCCCAACTACGATCATGCTGACAATGACCCGCCTGCTTGGAAGCCTTACTCGTATCTGGATTGACACCCACTTAGGCCAAAATCCTAAGCTTGGGGGGAGGTATGCCGACATCGCACTCATGTCCATATCATTTGGCTTCGGTACTTTGTATATTCATGTTTCGTTCTTTTTTTTATTTTTCGTTCTTTCTTTGCTTTTGCTTTCTAAAACACAAAAAGACCAAAAATATTTCGGTTGTTTCTCATTGTTTGCCTTTTCTTCTTTTTGCCTTTGTTTGCTTTCTCCTTTTTGCTTTGTTTGAACTATTCGAAAAACCCAACAAGATTTTGCTTTGCTTGTTCTTCCTTTTTGGTTCTTGTTTTAAAAATCAAAAACACCAAAAATATTTGCTGTTCTTCTTTGGTTTTGCGAGTTTTGTTGCAGGGTTTAGCAGTCCTTAGTGGGATTTGGTTTCATGTTATTATTCGAGCCACACAAGTGAAGGGCAATAATGAGGATTAAATGACGACTTGAGGTGTGGTAAGAGGCTGGTAACTAACTCTATTTGTTTTCATTTTTGTACATATACTCATCATTGTGGGTGTGCTTAGTCTGTTCATGTAGGGTGTATGTTATTCATGGATGCTTAGTAGTTCTTGCTTTCATATGATTAGTTCCATCTTGCTAATAGTTTGTAGCATGTCATATAATGTTTGCTTGCATTACTCTATTCATAACTTGGTATGACACCGTGGTACCCTCCGCTGAGTGTTTCATTTGAATTGACTTGGCACATGCTCACGCATGCATATGACTGAAATAATCAGTTAAGCCTCGATGAATTATTTTGCCTTGAAGGTCTTGCATCACGTTCATGCCATGATTAGTCATGTTTTGTTGCAAGCATGATTATGATAGTTATTGCTCCCTCGTTTGTCGCTCCCTCTCTATTGCTAGCCTTCACTTGTGCTGAGTATAACCTTTACTCGTGCATCCAACTCCCCAAAACCAATTTTGCCAAAGTGTCCACCATATGTACCTATTAGCATCATTTTCTATTCTGTGCATATTAAGTATGCCTTGTTTTCTTCCGAATAAAATGTTTGCTTGTTATGAGAACGTTAGTTAGTAAAGCTCTCACGAACTTTATGGCACACTTTATTTTCGTGCACTTAATAAACCTGAACCATTGCGTCCTTCTTTGTTGCGTATATGCTTGCACTTTATAAGTTGAAGTTAGCAGAACCATGTATCATGGGGAACGCTTTCAACATTGCACCGGTACTTAGTACCTCGTTGATATCATGGTCTTTTGCTTATGGATCCCGGCGGTGTGAAATAAAAGTGGAACTTGTAAGATCATGGAGTTTGTATGTATGTTAGAGAAACGCCTAGGCCGCTAGCCTAAGCCATGCCTAATCATGGTGGAAACTTGCAGCATAACCATAATGAGCATTCTATGATGCATCCTTAATAAAAATCTATGCACATAGTAAATAGAAAGATCATTGAGATGCTCATTGTCTGCTTGCCTTGTCATTTTGATTATGGGATAGCTCATGTATCATGTGCAAGGGGTACCCCGTTGGCGGTTCTCTATGATACGTATATACTTACAATGACAAGAGCTTACTCGTGACTGAAGTTGAGTAGCATGAGGATTGGTCCATCGTCTGCGCCCACCGTCCGCCGTCGTCGAGGTGACCCCCTTCCCCTCTCCCTCCCCTGCCCCTACCCCTCTTCCCTCTCCCTGACTCTCGGCGACTAACCAAAGTGGAGGAGCCCGCCGCCGCCGCCGTCCCATGGAGGAGGAGCTATCCGTGGAGGAGGAGGAGTTGTCCGCCGCCGCCATGCACCCTTCTCTACAGCTGCTACCGGCTGCCCCACCTCACTCAGCCAGCCAGCCCCCAGGTACTGCACTGAGGATTTGTTTGTGGATGAACTAGTACATCCTTAGTTCATGTTCCTGCACTAAGGATTAATTACTACTGAAAGTGGTCCTAGTTGTAGTGGAAGAGCAAGAAAAGTGATAAGAGAATACATAGGTATGGTCATCTAGTTGGTCTCCAAAGATGGTGGCAAATCAAGATTAGCTGATCACTTCAGCAATAGAATATGTCCATTGCTAATGCAAGGACAATATAAGCAAGCTAGGAACAATGCATATATTCTGCTACAATTTGAATTCAGATGATGTGGTGTGAGCTAGCAACAAAAGAAAGATCGGGTTCTTTATTAGTATTACTATTCTTGATAAGGGGTGGCCCAATCTTCTCAGTGAGTTGGGGTAGATGGCGATGTAGATGATGAAGATAACTTGTATGAACCTGAGAACTCTCCGGCTAATCCCTGCTGCTAGATGCAACAGCTCTCAACCCTTTGGATATTCGCAACTCCACACACTTGCGTACGTAGCCGTTGACCACAAAGCGGTATTGCAATCTACTAATTCCCAATGGAACAATAGATCACACTAAAACTTGCAATTGGCTAATTTCCAATGGAATAACAAATCACACTCAAATTATAGTAGCAACACACCAGATCGATACAAATTGGTGCTGAATAATTTAGAGGATCGCTTGTAGCAGATCTAACTGGAACTAGAGTTTATTTTAACTTGGTCTAACCTAATTGTGGCGGCTGCTAGAGTATATATGAGGGCTGGGGCGTCCTCCCCTCTAAACAGGCCTAAAAACAGCCATAACTGGCCCAAACTGACCCGATTTGACTCAAACTGATACATACCGACCCATAGATGGGTTAGGCCTACATGGCGCGCAGGCCATATGTCGTGGTGCACCTCAAACATGTCCTGGCGCGCCACATATCTTTCTTGATTATGCTTTCTCTCCTTATTGCCTCCTAATGCATCTTCCATCTCTCGGTCGCCTTCCTCCCTCTCCTCCCGCTGGTGCTAGTCCGATAGATGCCAAATCTAGTTAAACAATAACACCATGATTTAGGTAGAATAAAAGCTCTTATAAATAAAAGTACCATGTCCAACTAGGAATGAGTTCACCTTGTTATATTTTTCAATGAGGCTCAACATTTCCTTCCAGCTCAAACAAGCAGAATCATTGTACTCTATGAATACGTCCTCATCAATTCTACTGGATGGTACTTGCTACAAATTGTAGCTTCACCCATTCAGGGAATTAGATCTTCAGATCCAAAACCATGTACGATTATATCTCGGTGTAAACTGAATGTGACCAAGATTCGTGTTAATATGTAATAATACATGCACACCCCGTACTACATTGATGAAGTAAGCCTCCCACTACGCTCCCGAGTGCTAACCATTATCGCAATAGAAATTTTGAGTTTTTTGCATATTAATAGTGTCTCCTATGCAGAAAACAAACAACTTATTTTCATCCATGGAACATATCAAGGACACATGTCCTATGCTTATCCATACCAATAAACTAAATCAACTAGGTCGAAGTGAGTTCCCACTCCAAAAAAACAGCCTGCATTTTTTGCTTAGTTAAGCCTATCAGTCAATCAGTGTCTTTTGATTTTTCAGGCAGTGATTGTTGCTCCAATTTATTAGCAGTATCAGTACTGACAGGTACTCACTTACTGCTGCGTTTCAAATTTTGTGAGTTAGTAACAGAAAAAATGTTAGGTTCTTTATCTAGTACCTCTAGTCTACTGGATCATGTTGCTACGAATTGTAGCTTCAGCTCTTCGTAGAATTAGGTCTTTAGATCCAAAACCGGTACGATTATATCTCACAGAAAACAGCATCTAACCAAGATTGGTAATACATGCACATCCCGTACTACATTGATGAAGTAAGGCTACTAAGTGTAGGATAATACTAGTGCTAACCATCCCAATAGAAATGTTTAATTTTTGCATATCAATAGTATCTCTCATGTACGAAATAAACACCTACCTTTTACCCATCGAACAAGACTTGTGCTTATTCATACCAATAAACTAAATCAACTCGGTCCAAGTCAGGATAGTAGAACCGTCTAGCCATGTTACCCACTTAGATGTGGCATCTTTATCAAGATGGTGATCTTTGAAGAGCGATTGGTCGAGACCCAGGAGGGGCTGGGCGGCTCGGACGCGGTCCCGGTAGTGCATGCTGCGGCTCATCCTGCTGGACTTGTGGACACAAGGGTGAAAGCCCAATCGCACCTAGCATCGGCCCAGGTCAGGGGCGTGCCACCTGCTGCTTGACGGGGTTAGGCGGTGGCCCAAGTGGTAGATGCGGTGGCCCAGGTGGGGCAGCCGGGTGCTGGCATCAACGAGGCCCATGGAAGGAGACCATGCTAATCCCAATCCAGAAAACTCTGAACTACTAGTATATGTGTCAAAATGTAGTTCTTCTCCAATTAATACATGGGTTGCATGTACTACTATTATAATCTTTAGCTCTATTTCCATCATCTGCAACAAGTAAAAAACAATGCATGAACATCTATAACTATTAGGGATCTGACTATACACTACTGCCACTACAAGTTCGGCCATAATTCAGTAATCTGGATGTACACTACTGCCACAAGCTAATTTAATACAGTGGTAATATAATACAGTAACACATTACTTTTCTCTATTTGGATGACCACTCTGTTAAGTTTTGAATTCAAAACATGATTTTGAAGGGAATATGCCCGAGAGGCAATAATAAAGTGGTTATTATCTTATTCCATATTTATGATAAATGTTTATTTTGCATGCTATAATTGTATTAATTGTAAACGTTAATACATGTGTGTTTAATAAACAAAATACAAAGTTCATAGTAATGCCTCTCATATAAACTAGCTCGTTGATTAACAAGATGATCAAGGTTTCCTGATCATGGACATTAGATGTTGTTAATAACGAGATCACAGCATTGGTGGAATGATGTGATGAACATTCATCCGAAGTATAGCATTACGATCAGAGTCATTATGTTTATATTGCTATAACATTATACGAAGTAATCTTAGTCCTTAGACCATGAGATTATGTTAATTGCTAACACCGGAAGAGTATCTTGATAACATCAAACGTCACACCGTAATAGGGTGACTATAAATGTGGGTTCAGTGCTACGAAGGTGTTATGTTGAGGCTCATGGATCAAGAGTGGGATTTGTCCATCCCGATGACGGATAGATATACTCTAGGCCTCGCGGTGTTATCACATTGGAATAGCTTGCAAGCAAGTGATGTGATCACTAGAACGTTATATCACGGGAACGAGAAAAGAGTGCATGTCGGTAACGAGATCAAACTAGGTATTTGGATGCCAATGATCGAATATCGGACATGTAATATATCGCGAGTCAAAGGGATTTAGTTATGACGTTAAAGGTTCACACGATCACAAGGGTCATCGTTGAATATGTGGGAGTCAGTACAGATCTCCAGGTCCCGCTGCTGATTATTGATCGAAGAGGGGTCTCGATCATGTCTGCATTATTTGCGAACCATAGGGTGACACACTTAAGGGATACCGACACCATTTAGGAGCAAATATGTTTGAGATAAAGATTAAGAAAGCGCTGGAATCATTTCGATGGAAACCAGAATTGTTTCGGGTGAAATTGCTGAAACTAGTTCTGCATGTGATATTGAAATGTTGCAGGGCGTTTTATGTGAATGTTTGTTAATTAATGTAATTAACAAAATTCTGAATAAAATAAATAAAAGTGTTTTATTTAATGAGAACATGCATTAAATTTGGTGGAAATTTAATGGAGGTGAGTGGAACTATGAGTGGGTGGCTAATTATGTGAGTGGGAGCTCCACCCACATGAATGTGGAATAGGTGGGGGCACCTCCCTTGGCTGCCGGCCATGGTGAGGGGATTCCCCCCCCCTCTCTCTATAAAAGGCCCCCCACTCCCTCCTCTCATCTTGCACCACCTCCTCGTGAAGGTTCTCTTCTCCCTCTAGTTATTCCCCATGGTCTCGGATTAGCGAGATACATGTTCCCGGTGGCTTTATCTGGAAAGGAGTTGCTGCTTCCGCTGCATCGCTGGAGCGAGGAGGCGGAGGTTGTTCGGTGGACCGAACGTGTGTGCGATCACGGATTCACCGCTATTTTTGGGTGCTCGACTTGATGGTGCTGGACTTGATGGTGCTGGAGCTGCTAGACCTGAAGGACTTCATCACGAACTTGAGATCGACAGGTGTACGACTACATGATCCATGTGTTCCAACTCGTTAATAAAGCTTTATTCTCTTTGAGGGTAAGTTCTCTATGGATGTATATCCACCCTTTGCTTGTATCTAGTAGATAGATCTTGGCCTATAGTTCCCATCGTAGGAAATTTTTCGTTTTCTATGCTGCAAACCCAACAGTGGTATCAGAGCCTGATCTATGCCTAGGTGCTTTGCACGGGTAGTACACATATGTTTATATGTGGGCGATGATGATCATGTTATTGCAGCTTCTATGTATTTTGGATATTGGTGGCATAGTGGGATGAAGCGGCTCGGACCAACCTTACATGTCATCGTACATGAGACCGGTTCCACGACTGACATGCAACTAGTTTTGCATAAGTGGCTAGCAGATGTCTGTCTCTCCCACTATAGTCAATGTCTGATTTAGAACGAGTTGCTAATAACTTGGTTATCCTCGTTGTGGTTCATGTTCGTAGGTAAGACTGGTTCTATCTCCGAAAGCCCTAAGCCACGTAAAACTTGCAATTGATAAATTAGAGGCGTCTAGTATAGATTGTTGCTGGGCAAGTGTCTTGATATGGTATTGTTGTAAGTAGATGTATGATAGATACTCTTACAACACACTTAACGTGTAAGTTCCATAGACCTGGGCCTTACACACAAAGGAATGATAGAGATCATACCACGATGCAAATGATAGAGATCAAATGCATGGACCATATCATCTCACTTTACACATTAGATGTTTGCATATTATACTGCTAGTTTGGCGCTTTTGGTAGCATTGTAAGATGATTCCTCATTTAGATATCAAGATAAAATGTGTTCTTCCTTCAGTATGCACTGTTCTATGGATCGTGTTTCGAGACATCACATGATGATCAGGTGTACTTGACTCCGCGCTTTCATACAACGGGTGACAGTTTTACACACGCGGAATACTAAGGTTCTTACTTGATGAGCCTAGTATGTACAGACATGGCCTCGAAACATGGACCGAAAGGTTAAGCATGAGTCATATAGTTGATATGATGCCCATATGGATGCTCGCCTTTGAGGCTACACCAACTCACGTGGTGATCGGACTTGGTGTATTGGATTTGGTTCATGTAACCAAAAAGACACGAGGGATGTCGTTTTTGAGTGGGAGTTCATTAGTAATTTGGATTAGTTGAACTCAATTTGTCATAAACTAAATCGAAGTCAACTTGCATAATTTGTTGTAGTCATTGGCATATGTTCACAACCTTATGTTTAGCTTTAATTGAGATAATAGAACTATAGAATTCTGGATATTTACTTTACAAATTGGTATCGTATTTTTTGAATGTCAATTTAAAATTTAGAAGTCCTATTGCAGACTTTCATCAAACTCTATTTACTCCATGAAGTTTAATAAGTAGTATTAAATCAAGAGTAAGAATTCCAATGTTAGTATCTAATGTATCATGTTTGCCTCTATGATTATTGATATTCAAAAGTTGTTTTAATAGCAAGATTATCTAGGAGCTGAAAATTGTTTCAGAAACCATCACGTGTGAAAGATCTTGTGATATCTAAAACAATGTTTTTGGTTGCATTATGATAGAGTGTAATTTAGCAAAATACATGTTCTCAAATTGTATGAGAATTTGTGAAGGTTGGAAACGCTAGGCGTCCTAATCTACCAAAAAGGTTTTGGGAACTAACATTATACTCGCGATTCTTCCTTACAGGCTATAGTAGCTTGATCATGAAAGTTGTCATGATAAGGATGAATAGAAGATGTAGGTAAAATGTTTACTATACTAATAGATTACTAAAGAATGGATTTTTGAAAGAACATCAAACATTTGATGATGGTGATCCACTTCAAAGTGCAAGTCCAAAGGTATTAGTATTTGACTATATACACTTTGTACTATGTGTCATATGAATGAAACCACTATTGATGTTGATAGATTCTTTAAACAAAGGAATTGTTGAAAGAGAATCTATAAAATATTTGGCAGAAAAGAAAAGGTTGGAGATATCCAACTTAGGTATATAGAAGATATACATGTTATGGCTGTATTCCTTGCTTGTTAAACAATGTGGTTCTGAGGTATTGGATACCGAATTGGTTGGTATGAAGTGTCATACAGAACAACACAATTCATGAACTACAACAGCCTAAGTAACTAGCAAGAGAATAAGTGATGATGTTCATCAAAAAAAATAAAGTGTTATTGCGTTTTCGCTGTCGTCAAACCTAGCCTTCAAGATTTGTTTTAATAATTGTTATTCTGTTCCAGTATTACGAGAACAATGGTTGTTCAAATAATTACCGTATTCTATAAAGGATGGATGAACTTTTACAAGTCTAGTTGGAGAAATCACATCCATAAACAGTATTGCTAAAATGACGTAAGACAAATGATTGGAAGATCACTTATGAAGTGACATCGCTGTTTGAATTATATTGGAAAGTAGAAGAAACTCCATGTTGATGGATTTTTTGGAGTCTTTTTGATTTTGATCAATGGACGCTTGTGAAACTTTCCTTGAGATAAGTGAAACTCCGTTCATAGGCCAAAGAGTAACGGATGACTAACTTATTGGATATTATGCATGTTGATGTATATAGTCCATTATATGTAGCCATATGCGATGGATCTTTTTGCTGCATATGCTTTCTCCAGAAATTTGAGTGAATATATCTATATATTTACTTAATAAGGAAGAAGTATGAAACATTTGAAAAAAACTCAAAGACTTTCAAGATGAAGTGAAAAATCATTGCAACAAGAAAATAAAAGAGTTTATGATTTGATCATCAAGGAAGATATTTGAGTTACAGGTTTAGCAAAACACCTAAGATTTCAGGAATTGTTCCATGAATTTGCATTTCCCGATAAACCACAGGAGTATGGTATGTTCGAGAGATTAAAACAAACCTTGTTTGACATGGTAAGATCAAAGGTGTCATTTATAAAACTACCATTATGTTTTAAGGATTAAATCTTTAGAAACTACCACTTTTTCACTGAAAAGAGCACCATCGTGATCCATTGAAATGACACCATATGAGTTATGGTTTGGGATAATACCCGAACTGTCTTTTCTTAAATTTTGGTATGCTATGCATCAGTAAAATGTTTACAACCAAAATCGGATAAGCACGTCTTTGTAGGTTATCCCAAAGAATTTGTTGGTAATTCCTCCATAACACCGAGGACAAAAGAGTTTGTCGCTTGGAACGTCAAGTTTCTTGAGAAGGAATTTTTCGTGAAAAATTAAGTGGGAGGACAATACAACTTTGATAAGGTTGTTGAACCTTAGCTATATGTGCTGAGTAGCGTAGCGCCAGAAAGTGTCCCGGTGGTGGCCACAATGCTCATGGCTCCCGTGATTACAAAGGGTGTGATCTTGGAGATTAGAGTTCTTATTGAACCATGTGGGTCGGTAAGAATCAAATAGTAAGATTTGAAATAGAAGTTGTTATTGTTATGACAATGATGAACCGACTGGATGCAAAGAAGCGATGATGGTCCCTGACTCCATAAAATGAATAGAAGTCATAGAATCCGTGATAGTATCCATACACGAGAAATCAAGTTTCTGAACTTGGAAGACCCTCCGGGAAGGAGTGAAGCCGATCAGTCATGTTTCGATCTATAAAGAAATAGACATGGATGTTTAACATCTATGAAATAGTCGACATGTCGGAAAGAAGTTTACGGCAATGTTCAAGGAGTTGACTATGACAAGATTTGATCTTTCATAGCAATATTTAGTCTTGACGGATTAATGTAGCAACCACTGCGTATAATTTGGTATATGGTAGTTGAATAAACAAAACAAGGTTCTTCTAATAGAATGGTTACCTAGGACGTGTACATGACACGGTCCGAAGGGTTTTGTTAATTCAAAGGGTGCTAAAAGGGCATGCAAACCTCAATAGTTGAAGTGAGCATAGCGGAGTTGGAATCTTCACCATGATGAAAATGTTAAAAGAGTTTAATTTCATCAGAGATGATGAAGATGCTTGCATTTGCAAGAAATTAAGTAGGAGCCCTGAGACAAATTTCCAATACATTATGCAGAGTACATATTGCTGATTGGAAATGATGTATCTTTTATTGACACAAGTTAAGAGTTTCATTAAAATAGGATTTTGATGAAAGACTTGGGCAAAACCAGAATATTTGGCATCAATGTCTATATGGATACATTGAGGCGCTAATATGGTTATGCCAGACGTACATATATGATATATTGAAAGGGTTCAATATGGAAACAACAAGAAAGGTTCTTTCTGCATGGAAAGGATTGTATCAAGATTCAAGTGTTTCAACACTTGGTGAGTAAAATCACATGAATATTTTGATCAATTATACCATGACATGTATATATCCAGATATGTCCTATGCTCTAAATGTTATGAGCACATACCAGAATGATTTATAAGATGATCATTGGACGATAGTAAAGATATTCTTATGAGCTTTTTAAGAACTAAGAATATATCATGTATAAGTGACAAATAGTTAAAGGTAGTTCATTGTAAAGTGTTACTAGTTTTGTCACAAGATACAAATTAAATTTATCTCAATTTAGACTAGGGGTGGCACAATGTAATGGAAAAGATGTTCCATGATGGATTTGGATGAGTTCCAAAGTTGAGACATTGTGACGGATACTACAACAAAAGGCTAAGTATATGACTGCTATAGTAGAAGCAAAGGAGGGCATTTGTGTTAAGTAGTTTGTTATCAAACTAGGTGTGGTTCAAAGTGGGTTAATACTATGAAGATATATTGTATGAAGATAATATCAACATATTTTAACCCGAAGGAACTAAAGGTCTCACCAAAGGACCAAATTTATACGATGTCATCTCATTTGAGAATGAGTGATGCGTAGAGACGCAAAGACATGCAAATACACATGGACCTGAAACTGTCAGATCCAGAGATTATGTTAACCACTAGCAATCGCGTATATGCAACACCTGAAAGCCATAGGTGTTCAATACGCAAAGTTTTTCAAACTAGATTATTGACTCTAGTGCAAGTTGGAGACTGAAGGGAATATGCCCGAGAGGCAATAATAAAGTGGTTTTTATCTTATTCCATGTTTATGATAAATGTTTATTTTCCATGCTATAATTTTATTAATTGGAAATGTTAATACATGTGTTTTTAATAAACAAAATACAAAGTTCCTAGTAATGCCTCTCATATAAACTAGCTCGTTGATTAACAAGATGATCAAGGTTTCCTGATCATGGACATTGGATGTTGTTAATAACAAGGTCACAACATTGGTGGAATGATGTGATGAACATTCATCCGAAGTATAGCATTACGATCAGAGTCATTATGTTTATATTGCTATAACATCATACGAAGTAATCTTAGTCCTTAGACCATGAAATCATGTTAATTGGTAACACCGGAAGAGTATCTTGATAACATCAAATGTCACACCGTAACATGGTGACTATAAAGGTGGGTTCAGTGCTACGAAGGTGTTATGTTGAGGCTCATGGATCAAGAGTGGGATTTGTCCATCCCGATGACGGATAGATATACTCTAGGCCCTCTTGGTGATATCACATTGGAATAGCTTGCAAGCAAGTGATGTGATCACTAGAATGTTATATCACGGGAACGAGAAAAGAGTGCATGTTGGTAACGAGATCAAACTACGTATTTGGATGCCAATGATCGAATCTTGGACATGTAATATATCGCGAGACAAAGGGATTTAGTTATGATGTTAAAGGTTCACACGATCACAAGGGTCATCCTTGAATATGTGGGAGTCAGTAAGGATCTCTAGGTCCCGCTGCTGATTATTGATCGACGAGGGGCCTTGATCATGTCTGCATTATTCGCAAACCGTAGGCTGACACACTTAAGGGATACCGACACTATTTAGGAGCAAATATGTTTTAGCTAAAGATTAAGAAAGAGCTGGAATCATTTCGATGGAAACCGGAATTGTTTCAGGTGAAATTGTTGAAACTAGTTCTGCATGTGATATTGAAATGTTGCAGGGGGTTTTATGTGAATGTTTGTTAATTAATGTAATTAAAAAAATTCTGAATAAAATAAATAAAAGTGTTTTATTTAATGAGAACTTGCATTAAATTTGGTGGAAATTTAATGGAGGTGAGTGGAAGTATGAGTGGGTGGCTAATTATGTGAGTGGGAGCTCCACCCACATGAATGTGGAATAGGTGGGGGCACCTCCCTTGGCTGCCGGCCATGGTGAGGGGCTGCCCCACTCCCTCCTCTCATCTTGCACCACCTTCTCATGAAGGTTCTCTTCTCCTTCTAGTTATTCCCCATGGTCTCGGATTAGCAAGATACATATTCCCGGTGGCTTTATCTAGAAAGGAGTTGCAGCTTCCGCTGCATCGCTGGAGCGAGGAGGCGGAGGTTGTTCGGTGGACCGAACATGTGTGCGATCACGGATGCACCGCTGTTTTGTGGTGTTGGACTTGATGGTGCTGGACCTGATGGTGCTGGAGCTGCTGGACCTGAAGGACTTCATCACGATCTTGAGATCGGCAAGTGTACGACTACATCATCCACGAGTTCCAACTCATTAACAAAGTTTGTTGTCTTCGAGGGTAAGTTCTCTATGGATGTATATCCACCCGTTGCTTGTATCTAGTAGATAGATCTTGGCGTATAGTTCCCATCATAGGAAATTTTTTGTTTTCTATGCTGCAAACCCAACAGATTTTGCATTCAGTGTTGATAACATGTTATTCTAAGTCCTTTCTCCTAGTTCTATTTATAAATTCAGAGGCATGCTTTTGTCTCTATGAATCTGTTAGTTATGATAGAATTTGTTATGAATACGGTTGTGAACTATGGTTAAACTTTGGTATCCCTTGATCTGCTAGGTTTTGTTAATCTAAGCACAGTTATGGTGGTGCCTCCAATTCTTTGGAGTTTGCACAATGGTTTACAATCTATTGTGTTTGGGAATGAATTAGCAAGTTGGTTGGTTGTGTATGGCTGTGATTATGTATGCTGGCAGCAAAATGGCTGTGTTTGTTCCTATTTAGGCTTTTTTGTGCAGGTTTTTCTTTTTGAGTTACCAATGTTTCGCCAGAAGGTTGATTCATTTCCGATCCGGCAAATTTCTGGCACTCCTAGACATACAAAATAAGCAAATGTTATACCAAAATTTCCTGTGGTTTGTTTTGCTTATTAGTTTCATTTATTTGTGTGTTAAGAAATTTCGGCGGAGCCAGGCCCTTCTAGCAAGAAGCCCTTTTGGGAGCAGCAGGCGGAGATGGAATCCCAAGAGGACCTAAAATTCGTTCTGCGGGACGACGAGATGGAGGCGGATGAGGATACCTCGTTAGGCGATGAGGAGATGGGGGACGCCGATGGTGACGCCACTACCATTGATGGCGGCAGGGAAGCTACTACGGACGATGGTAGCACATCGAAGAAGGCCCGGAAGGATCGGACCCCGATCGTTGTCGACATCAAAAGGTCCATCATCACAAGCGTTAATGCTAAAGGTGCGCCTTTGGAGTCGGCCGAGTTTGTCACGGGTTACTCAAACCAGCTCGTGGAAATCCTCCGGAACACAGTCATGATCAACACGGAGAACCTGAAGGCCCAAGAGAACAGGGGGTTCATGATCCAGCTCTTCCAGAAGCTGCACACAAGATACGCATTCCCGGGTGATGAGGAACACAAGTACAATAACGACAATCTCAAAGGGAATCTGGTGAAAAAGTATGCCCTCAAGAAGATGACCAAGGCCTTGTCGAATTGGAAGGTCCGGGTGAAGAAGCTGATTTTCGAGGACAAGCTAAGTTATTCAGAGGTTGTCAAGAAGGAGCCTCCGGTCATGGAAGAACACTTCAAGGTGTTCAAGGCTAGATGTGAATCTGCCCTGGGCAAGGCCAAGAGTCTATACTTCAAGGAGTTGTACGAGAAGAACATTGGTACCCACCATCTCGGCTCCAGCGGTTATAGAGCTGCGATTCCCAAATGGGAGAAGGAGGACGCTGACGCTCGTGCAAAGGGGGTTGACACCTCCCTTTGACGACATGAAAGAGCCGCAGGCAAAGCACTTTGTCAGGGCCCGGTTTGCCAAGCCAAAAGGGAGTTCTGATTATTCCTCGGAGCCCGTCAGCCCCTTCGCTACTGTTGAGGGAAAACCTCTAGAGTGGCCCGATCTTTCACGATTCCCTTTCAAAATCGAGGGTGGAGTGCGGGGAAGGAGGGAAGGATGAACACGACGAACTCACGCACGAAGAACGCGATGAACACACACACGCAAAACCACAATACACACCAATAGCTCACACCGGCGGTGACCGGTCTGGCGCAATCCCTAGGATTGGCGTCAGGCGGAGGAATCTCTCTCGAACCGACACAACGATATGGGAGACTCGGTGAGATCTTGACGTCTAGGCAAAGGGACACCGATGCCTAGGCCTTGTACAACGCGGAGGCACGATGCAAACTCCAACGAGGTTTGGGGATATTGGTGCTCCTTAGTCAAGGAGCATGAGGCAATAATTAGATAGATCCACAAGGGGTTTCCACTAATTCCAGTATCATGCCTAGGGTTTACAATGGAGGTGGGGGTCTATATATAGGCCAGCCACTTAAACAGGGGTCTTTAGGAATAAAAGACAAGTTCTGGACGGACTAAGGGGTACATGGGCCGAAGGCCCAAAGGCCTTTTCATGCCTGGCGACGGTTGGACCGGAGACTCCGATGTGGTGGACCAGAGACTCCGGTTTAGGCCGGAGATTCCGGTCTAGGCCAGAGATTCCGGTTTAGCCTCCGGACCAGCCTCTGGAGGGGCCTTAGGATTGTCACAGGGCCTTGTGCAGCGGGTCAGACCAGAGAGAGGGCCGGAGTCTCCGATGTCTTTAGGCCGGAGACTTTGGCAGGTCGGAGACTCCGGTGTGCGCAGACCAGAGACTTTGGTCTGAGAAAATCCAGCGGCGTTTGCTTCACGTTCTGCTCCTTATTCTCCATCCTTGGGTGCTTGGTGATGTGTCGAAGCTTCGTACCAGATGATGCATAGGGTAGTTGCATGAAGTAGCACACCATCCAAGGAGATATCAAATTGGCACGAGGAGAGGAGCGAGTTCACCTTATCTTGGAGGAGTTTCGCTCGGGCACGAGTCATGGGTCCACTTGGGGGACTTGTTGGTGTAGATGTAGAAGCGTCCGTAGGATGGGCTGCATCAGCTCCCCCCCCCCTTGGGAAAGAGTCGTCCTTGACTCTTCATGGTTATCATCTTGAGCATCTCCATGGTAGGGTGAGAGGTCCTTGACATTGAAAGTATTGCTTGCAAGGTACTTGGAGGTCGGTATGTCAATGATGTAGGCGTTGTTGTTGATTCTTTTGAGGACCTTGAAGGGACCATCTCCTCTTGGCTTGAGCTTGGAGTCATGTTCCTTGGGGAAGCGGTCCTTGCTTAGGTGTATCCACACAAGGTCACCTTCTTCAAAGATCATCTCCTTCTTGTCCTTGTTTAACCTTGAAGCTTGGCGAAGGACTTGTTGTTCGATAGTAGCTCTTGTTTCTTCATGAAGTTTCTTCCTAACTCGTGCGCGTTTCTCAACGTCCATTTTGTGCGCTCATGGAGAGGTAGTGGTAGGATGTCGAGCGCGGTGAGGGGCTCGAAACCATAGACGATCATGAATGGATTCATCTTGGTTGTTGAGTGCTTGGCACGATTGTAGGAAAAATTGGCGTGTGGGATGCATTCCTCCCAATCCTTCAAGTTCTTCTTGATCAACACACGAAGGAGAGTCCCAAGGCTTCGGTTGACAACTTCGGTTGGCCATCAGTTTGGGGATGCGATGCGGATGAGAAGTGTGGCTTGACGCCGACCTTGGCCATGTGGGTCTTCCAAAAGTAGCTCATGAATTTGACGTCGTGGTCGGAGACAATTTTCCTTGGCACACTGTGAAGACGGACGATCTCCCTGAAAAACAGATTTGCAACATGTGAAGCATCGGTCTTATGGCACGGTATGAAGTGTGCCATTTTGGAAAAACGATCCACAACAACAAATATAGAATCATGACCATGCTTAGATCTAGGCAATCCTAATACGAAATCCATGCTAATGTCAGACCAAGGGGTATGAGGAATAGGCAATGGCATATAAAGACGATAAGGGTTACCTTGCGACTTAGCTTGAACACATGTCGTGCATCGTTGAACGTAGCGCTCCACGTCACGCTTTATCTTGGGCCAAAAGTAGTGATTGGAGAGCATGTCCAATGTCTTGTCATGGCCAAAGTGACCCATAAGGCCTCCAACATGAGATTCTTAGAGAAGCAAAAGTTGAAGCGGCGACTTCGGAATGCATAGCTTGTTTTGTTTAAATAGAAAGCCCTTATGCAAATAGAAATCATCAACTCCTTTGTCATTGGAGCACTTTGCGAAAATTGGTTCAAAGAACGGGCCGGAAGCATACAAAGATTTTATTTCCTCAAGACCCAACATGTTGATTTCAAGTCTCGTAAGAAGGCTTGTGTGTTTGCGAGACAAGGCGTCCGCAACTAAATTATCATTGCCCTTCTCATACTTGACAATATACGGAAAAGACTCCATAAATTCAACCCACTTAGCATGTCTCTTACTCACGTTGGTTTGGCCTTTGAGATATTTCAAGTACTCATGGTCAGAATGTATGATAAATTCCTTGGGCCAGAGGTAATGTTGCCAAACTTGAAGGACACGAACTAAGGCAAAAAGCTCTTTGTCATAAATCGGATAATTGAGGCGAGCACCATCAAGTTTCTCGCTATGGTAGGCTATAGGACGTCCATTTTTCATAAGGACTTCTCCAATGCCAATACCACTAGCATCACACTCGATCTCAAAAGTTTTTGTGAAATCCGGTAAAGCAAGAAGAGGTGCTTCGGTGAGCCTCTTTTTAAGTTCGTCAAAAGCTTTTTGTTGTGCTTTGCCCCACACGAAGGTGACATTCTTTTTGGTCAATTCATTAAGGGGACAAGAAATGGTTGAAAAGTCTTTCATAAAGCGACAGTAGAAACCAGCCAACCCATGGAAACTTCAGAGTTCACTCACATTTGTTGGGATGGGCCAATCTCGTATGTCTTTTACCTTGGAAACATCAACTTCAATTCCCTTCGAAGAAACAACAAATCCAAGAAAAACCAACTTGTCTATAGCAAAAGTGCACTTGGGAAGATTAGCATAAAGCTTTTCATGTCGAAGGATTTGCAAAACTTCCTTGACATGTGTTATATGGTCCTCAAGTGATTTGCTATAAACAAGAATATCATCGAAATAGACAACAACACTTTTTCCATTGAGAGAACGCAAGATGTAATTCATAAGGCTCATGAAGGTGGATGGGGCATTCGATGAACCAAAGGGCATAACCAACCATTCATAGAGACCAAGTTTGGTCTTGAAGGCGGTTTTCCACTCATCACCTTCAGCCATGCGTATTTGATGGTAACCACTACGAAGATCAATTTTCGAAAAAATAGTGGTTCCACACAACTCATCAAGCATGTCATCAAGACGTGGTATGGGATGTCGATAACGCACGGTGATAGCATTGATTGGACGGCAGTCCATGCATAACCGTAATGATCATCCATCTTTGGCATAAGAATCACGGGTATGGCACTTGGACTAGTGCTAACTTGGATCAAACCTTTGGAGACGAGTTGGTTGATTTGACGTTCGATCTCATTCGTCTCCTCCGGGTTCATGCGGTAAGCGGCGTGGTTGGGAAGTGGTGCACCGGCGATGAGGTCAATTTGATGTTTGATGCCGCGAAAAGGAGGTAGTCCATGTGGAAGCTCTTTGGGGAACACATCCTTGAATTCCTACAAAACATTGATCAAAGATGGAGGAACATTGGTTAATTCATTAGTTCCTTGCGCTAGTCCCTTGCAAAGGAGGACATAGTGCAAGAGGGATGGGTTGTTCCGAACATCTCTTATCTCACTTTTGGTGGCAAGGAGAACACTCTTAGTTTTTCCACTCGAGTTTGGCTTGTGGCTCTCACTCACTATGAGGTGGTTCTCTCTCTCACCGCTCTTCTCACAAGTAGGTGTTGTGCTTTGCGCCCTCGCTAAAGCCTTTGCATTGTCCGCAATTATTTGGCTAGGAGTAATCGGTTGCAAAACACATGTTTTGTTGAGACATTTGAAGGTGTATACATTGGTGCGACCATCATGTTGAGCAGGGTTGTCAAATTGCCATGGTCGACCAAGAAGCATATGGCAAACTGTCATAGGAACCACATCACAGTCCACCGTATCTTTGTAAGGACCAATGTCGAAGGAGACCGATACGGTATGCTTGATCTTCACGGACCCTTGGTCACTTAGCCATTGCACGTGGTAGGGGTGCTTGTGCGGATGAAGGGTGAGGTTGAGCTTCCCACACAACTCGGTGCTAGCAAGGTTGTGCCAACTCCCTCCGTCAATGATCACCTTGATAGATTTGCCATTGATGTTGGCTCGTGTTTGGAAGATATTGGAGCCTTGGTCTTCATGCTCTTGTGCTTGAGTGGTCAAGATCCTTGTGACGACAACCGATGGACTTGCGTCATGGTCACACATGAGGAGTTCTTGATCATCTTCCACTCGTTGCCTTGCCATAGCTTCCTTGACACGGGCATCAAACTCATCTTCACTCAAGTACTCTTCATCACCATTGTCATGGATGAACAAGACTTCCTTGTTTCCACATTTGGCCGACTTGTGTCCTTTACCTCCACACTTGTAGCATTCACCGTTGAAGGGTGTATCACTCTTTGCTTGTTTGCCACTTGGGGGTAGTTTTCCTTGAGGAAGTGTGGGCTTGAAGTAAGGCTTGGAGGTACTTGAGGAGCTTCCATTGAAAGTTGTTGGTGTAGCGGTTGAAGCTTGCTTATAGGTGAAGTACGTCTTGGGCTTGTTGTACTTGTTATCCTCTTGCACTTGACGTTCAGCCTTTGTTGCTATGTGCACAATCTCAACCATGGTGTTGTATGTTTGGAACTAGATGATGCGCTTGATGGGGTGGTTCAATCCAATAAGTAAACATGCCATAGTTTGCTCCATGCGCTCATCAATGTTGGGGCGAATCAAGTTGAGTTCCATTTCCTTGAAGTACTCTTCCACGGTCTTTGTCCCTTGACGAAGCGCTTGAAGGTTGTTGAAGAGGTCACGCGTGTAGTGCGCGGGGACGAAACAGGATCTCATGTGAGCCTTCATGTCATGCCAAGTTGTGATTGGCGGTTCTTGTCTTGCATCACGAGCAACTTGAACTTGTTCCCACCAAAGGTTGGCATAATCATCAAACTCAAGCGAAGCCATGGCGACCATCTTCTCATTGCTATAGTTGTGCATGCGGATGATCTTGTCGACCTTGAGTGCCCACGAGAGGTATTCTCTGGGGTCACTGGATCAGGTGAACTTGGGCATTCATGTCTAAGTAATCATTGAACACATCCCTTGTTGCACAACAACTAACCTTGCCATGAGGATCCATCTTTGAATGAAACTTCGACCACGAACTGGACAAAACAAAAGATGTGTCCGCCAAACACTATATACAGGCCGAATAATATGGTGTGGAAGGGCCGGATAATCCGCCCTTCGAAGCGAAATTGTATGATACGGAAAATCGACATGTCTTGCAGTAACCAGGCTAGATTATCCTCCCCTGGGGCCGGATTATCCGCCCTTGAGGGGGCCGGATTATCCACCCCCAAACGAAATAGGACAAATATGTAGATCCGACCTGGCAAAACGGGATTTCGAATGTGCAAATTTTGGGGAGGGGTTTTGTTTCAGTCGACTGCTTCTATAGATAAGGCGGAGGATCCCTTGCTCCGAATAAAGATCTCTCCTTGAGCTTCCTATAAACCTTTATTCGAGCTTCCCATATCTATGTTTCTGCACGGCCAGAACTCTTCCCGGTCTGATCAGCAACGCGATTTACTCTCCACAAAACGATCTCCGCCAAACACTATCAGCTGATCAATCAACACAATCTTGCCGTGAGCAACATTGGAATCTGATACCACATGATATGGATCATGCCAATGATCCTATTGTTTTGTCCCGATCTTTCACAGCGAGCCAACCCGGATATGAATCCTTCCAATAACACCGATGAATGTCACCTGAAGGTGAGGATGAATGCAGGAAGCAACGTGATGAAGATCACCACACCTCAAACCAAAGCACGACAATCCTTGATGAATGCAAGAACCTCCGTAGCAATCTTAATATGATAGATAACACGACATCGCCATCCCCGGAGGGATGCTTCACCAAGAAACACACACGATAGTTTTAGACTAAAATTCTGAACCCCCTAAACTCTAGGCCAGCTAGCTCCTTATATGGAGAAGCGGACGGATCTGCGTGGGGCCAGATTATCTGGTCCTAGTTGGGCTGGATTATCTGGTGCGGTGACTCGACCCTAGTTCAGTTTGGACAGGCCCAAACCAAACACACTCAAACTGACTCTACTCTGATTCAATAACATAATAGCAATATTTTGACACAACCTTAGACTTATCATTACATATCGTAGGATGTCCTGGTGTGCCAATCTTCAACGAAACACCTGCATCATCCACACCTAGTTGGGCGTCACCTCCTCCATCATGCCCGTATCAGGAAACCCTGCTGGAATCGCTTCCGGTGGACTGCACCCCCTGGCGTGTTCATCATCAACATCTACAGCAACATCCTCTCCAGACCCCTACTATAATATCTTGGAAAACATGATGTGTGGTACGATCTATTGTTTTCCCATGATCTATTGTATGTATGTCTAAGTTTGAGTAGTGATTGTTCTTGGAAATTTTGAAATACTTTGTTGATTGGTTGCATACAAGTTTGTTATCTTCGATGATGGTCTTATGTACTTATATATGAGTGCACACATATCTGGGGGAGGCATAAGGTTATCATCGTTGCATGTTGTTAGGAGGAGGGATGGATGGAGTTGAACAGAAACTGTGTTCCGAGTCCAATATGCATTTTTTATTATTTCAAGCTTAATCAGCGAGGAATATATTGGGGACCTTAGAACTTAAAGAAGTGGTTGCACATTCTTGTCTTAACAATCCTTGTTAGCACATTCTATTTCCTTGGTTCCAATCACTAGGGTGTGTAGTAGTTCATTTACTTGACTACTCCGATTTATGGCTCCACCTAGAGGAAACAATAAACTTTATCTATACAAGTTATATGTGATGGTTAGGGGTATCACTTGCTAGACACATGTCCTTAATTAATCCTATTGTTGCTCTAGATTCTAGTGCCTTGGGTTTTTACTCATTGAGTTCTTTATGCTTTATTTTCTTAGTACTTATGCATCTATCTATAAAATGTGATTCAATAATTGTTCCAACCAAAACAAATGAAATAGAAATTTGCTAGAACACTTTCTCCCGAGAGTTACCCTCACTTCACCTTACTGCTTCTACTCTGCTTGCTTTACTTTACTTGGATTAGATAGTTTTACTTCTCGTATTTACTTTCAGGACTAGATAGTTCTACTTTATAGTACTTTGCATCTTTAGTTCATTACATTGCATAAAGGGCCATATAAGTGGGTCATATGGCTTTACAGAATAGATAGTTTACCTTCAGCTACTTGTGGGTTCGACAGTCAATACTTATCAAATTGTGCTATAGTGATTCCATGCTCTTGGGGATTATCAAGTACTTTTTCTAGCTCCTTTGCCCGGAAGCATAGCGCTAAGCTTCTATTCTTGTTTGCATTGCATTTAGTTTACTTTCAGCAACTAACATATAAAATTTAAAACCCCCAAAAAATAGATAATGGAATATGGTAAAAAATATGCGTATGGTATGCTACTGAAATAAGTTAAAAGTTTGAATATCCCTCCTTGTACTTATGTTTATAAAAGAAGTGCCATAGAAGCACTCATATTTTGCAGGAAGAAGATGACAAAAGCCTTAGCTTGGGGATGCACATGCATCCCAAAGAAAAGAAGATAGAGGAGTAATAAGAACAAGTGGAGGAAGAATGGATTAGCTTTCCATCTTCTAGTCCCAAAAATGGTAATACAAAAATTCCTATGAACACCCCTTCTTATACTATTGACGATGATCTTCTTTGTGATATAATATTTTCTAATATATGGTAGGATGAAAATTATCTAGTTGAGTTATATGATACATTATGCTCATTGGATGACTTGTATTTATGTGGTGATTCTATTCACAACTATGATGTTGAGTTTACTTTTGATGCTTGCAAATATTTTGAAAGAGGAAGTGATAAGAGGCCTCTTTATGCTTCCATGCTATTTAAATTGCAAGCTACTGATCAATATATGTAGTGGTTACCACATAGTTGCTGCTACTTATTCATGTATAAAATTCCAATGCATAGGAATAGAGTTAGACTTAAAACTTAATGGTTTAATGTTTCGTGGTGTGCTCCATATGCTTTTTAATGCTATTCAGTTTGAGCACACCTTTGTATCCTTTGCAACATGGAAAATATGTTTAGCAACTGTGTTCTAACAATTATTTTAGTAGTTAACTAAAAATAAAAATTTGGTGAAAGTAAATGAAGAAGATAAGTAATGGAGAAGTTGGGGTCGACCTTGAACATGTGTTGTTCATGCCAATCGAGTCATTGCAAAACCTTCATAATTAATCCTTTTATCCAATAAAAAAGAGTGTGTTTCTTTAATGTTTGTTTGTTGTAGAGTAAGGTGGTTTCCTAATTATTTGTGTGTTGAGGGTCAACCTCGAGGATGGCCCGATCTTTCACGAATCCCGTTATAATCGAGGGTGGAGTTTGGGGGGAGGAGAGGGGGAAGAACACAACGAACTCATGCGCGAAGAACCCGATGAACACACTCACGCAAAACCATGATACACACCAATAGCTCACGCCGGCAGTGACCGGTCCGGGCGCAATCCCTAGGATTGTCGTCGGGCGGAAGTCTCTCTCGAACCGCCACTGCCAGTAGGGAGTCTTGGTGAGATCTTGATGTCTTGGCAAAGAGACACCGATGCCAAGGCCTTGTAAAATGAGGGAGGCATGATGCAAACTCCAACGAGGTTTTTGATATTTGGGTGCTCTCTAGTCAAGGAGCATGAGACAAGAATTAGATAGATCCACAAGGGTGTCCACTAATTCCAACATGATGCCTAGGGGTTTACAATAGATGTGGGGGACTATATATTGGCCAGCCACTAAGTCAGGGGTACTTTGGGGATAAAAGTGTAAGTTCTGGATGACTAAAGGGTACATGGGCCGAAGGCCCAAAGGCTTTTACATTCCTATCAACGCACGGTCCGGAGACACCGGTGTCGTGGATCGGTGACTCCGGTCTCGGCCGGAGATTCCGATCGGTCTCTGGTCCGTCTCGGGAGTGGCATTCTGAGTGTCCTCAAGCTTGATCTGGGGGCCGGTTCGGAGATGGGTCAGAGACTCCGGTGTCCCAGTCTAGTGACTCCGATCTGTCAGGCCGGAGACTCCGGTGTGAGCAGGTCCATCAGCTTTCTCTTCACTCCTTGTGTGCTTGGTGATGTGTTGGGGCTTCGTACCTAATGATGCATAGACTAGTTGCATGAAGTAGCACACCATCCAAGTATGTATCAAATTGGCACGAGGAGAAGAGCAAGTTAACCTAGGCTTGTAGGAGTTTAGCTCATGCATGTGTCACTGGGCCACTTGGTGGACTTGGTGGTGGAGATGTAGGGATGTCCATAGGATGGGCTGCATCATCTCCCCCTTGGGAAAGAGTCGTCATTGACTCTTCATGGTTATCATATTGAACATCTCCATGGTAGTGTGAGAGGTCCTTGACATTTAATGTATTGCTCGCAAGGTACTTGGAGGTCGGAATGTCGATGATGTAGGCGTTGTTATTGATTCTCTTTAGTACCTTGAAGGGGCCATCTCCTCAAGGCTTGAGCTTGGAGTCACGTTCTTTGGGGAAGCGGTCCTTGCTTATGTGTATCCACACGAGGTCACCTTCTTCAAATACCATTTCCTTCTTGTCCTTATTTAACCATGAAGCTTGGCGAAGGACTTGTTGCTCGATAGTGGCTCTTGTTTCTTAGTGAAGCTTCTTCATTGCTTGGGCGCACTTGTCGACATCCATGTTGGTGCACTCATGAAGAGGTAGCAGTAGGATGTCGAGTGCGGTGAGGGGCTCGAAACCATAGATGATCATGAAGGGACTCATCTTTGTTGTTAAGTGCTTGGCCCTGTTGTAGGCGAACTCGGCGTGGGGAAAGCAATCCTCCCAATCCTTGAGGTTTTTCTTGATCAACACACGAAGGAGAGTACCACGGCTTCGGTTGACAACTTTGATTTGGCCATCGGTTTAAGGATGCGATGCGAATGAAATGAGGAGCTTGACGCCAAGCTTGGCCATGAGGGTCTTCCATAAGTAGCTCATGAATTTTACGTCGCGGTCGGAGATGATTGTTCTTGGCACACCGTGAAGACGGACAATTTTCTCTGAAAAAACAAGTTTGCAACAGGTGAAGCATCGTCTGTCTTATGGCACTGTATGAAGTGAACCATTTTGAAAAAGAGGTCCACAACGACAAATGTAGAATCATGACCATGCTTAGACCTAGGCAATCCAAAAACAAAGTTCTCATGGAAATGGCCATGGCAGTCGCTGCTACGGGCAGCGATTTAATGAATCGGGGGCGAGAGTTGGCGGCCATCTGCGGTTCAAGATGGGGGCGGATGCACATGGTTTACCCAGGTTCGGCCCTCCGGAGGGTAAAGACCTACTCCTGCTAGATTAGATTGATGGAGAGCGAGTTACAAGGGTGGCGAGCTCGGCGTCTAAGCAGCACGTCACTTGAAGGGGTGTATGATGGAACGTAAGTCCTAAGAGTACCCTAGGGAGGTTTATATATGAGGCACCTCGCTAGGGTTTATAGCTTACAACCGAATAAGATATGGATTCGAAGGCTCTGACCTAATCCGACTGGGCTTCGAGTACGCTTCTGGGCCTCCAGTCTCCAGTCGCCATGCCTTCTCCTTAGTCGCATTCCAGTCACCGTCCTGCAGGCCCACTCGCGAGGCCTTTGTCCCAATCGGAACGTCCTGCTGGGCATACCCCATTCGGTATACCCCCATCAGTAGTCCCCGAGGCCATCGTTGATTCAGACGTAGGTGCTCATTTGGCGGTCGGAGTAGGCGAGTCCAATTTGGATTCCCAATCGAATCAGCGATGGAATCCATCGAAACCAAGGAAATTTTCCCTAGGTTTCTAGTCGCTCCTTCGGCGAATGCAACTGCTGTCAAGTCGCTGCTTCGGCGAGTGGGAAGGGCTCAGTTGCAAGCGAGTCGAGTGAAGGAGTTGCACCGTCAAATTGGTCAAACTATCCGTTGGATAGTCCAACGGTAACTTCGGCGTAATTACTGCGGGTAACAGCTACCCTGAAATTGGCGGGTAGCACCCCCTTATAAGGGAAGTGATAGATCAGTCATGTGGATCCTTCCCCACATTCTTCATTCTCGTGCATCCATTTCTTCTGTCTTTCCTCGATCCAAACTTTCCAGGCCAAGCGACCCGACTCCCTTCCAGATGGCGCCTTTGAAAGGTTCGTGGGGGAAATCCAAGTGCAATGCAGCACAGCTCAAGTCCTTCGAGGACACCGGAGTCCTCCGTAAGGGGAACTGGTGGGTCCCTGCGTCTTCCGAGATCGAGCTGAAGCCACGCACCGGCGAGTTCATCTGCTTCCCAAGCCACTTGGAGAGGGGCCTGGGGTTCCCTACTTCGCTATTCTTCCGGAGATTCTGCGCGTACTACGCGATCAAGCTGTCGTATCTCGGTCCGCACAGCATCGAGCAGCTTGCAATCTTTGTCGCCTTCTGCGAATGTTACCTCGGCTGCATGCCGTACTTCCCATTGTGGTTGGAGTTGTTCCACGGCCGCATCGGGCGCGAGGTGTCTAGTGGCCTGATGTTGGCGGCCGGGGGCGTCACATTCTAGTTGAAGCTGAAGGCCAACTTCATCAAGCTTCTGCTGCCGAAGAAGGCCACGAGCGAGTGGAAAAAGAGCTAGTTTTACGTGAAGGAGTCCACTCCCTCCGGCGAAGTGGTGCTACCCGAGTTTGTCGCAGATAGTAGCGAGCCTCACCGGCTGGCGGCGAACAAGCTTCCCAATGATCAGAGGATGGCTGTCGCGGAGATGAACCTGTACAACTGGTTCCATTAGCGGCCCGACCGCATTGGATGTTTGAGTACAGCGGGAAGCACGACCCCTCTCGGACCAGTAAGGAGTCATGGGATGCCGAAGATTATAATGCCGCTCTGAAGAAGATCACCGACGCGGAATCTACAACCACGTCGGTCGGGCTCGCCCCGTACATCCCCGTGAAGAATGAAACTCCCACAGTAAGCTTTCTTTCCCCAAATTTCCTTTCGGTCGCGATTCTTGCGCTGCAATTTGCAGCCACATCATTCGATACTTATTTGTGGCTACTCACAGTTGTTCCAGGTTCTGGAGGGTTGGCTCCGCCCGCTCGACGAAGAGGTCCCCCAGGAGCTCGAAGAGGCCTCCAAAGGAGAATCCTCCGAAGGCGACGAGGAAGAGAGGGAGGTTCCTCCCCCAGCGCCCATGGCCTGCAAGACTCGCATGCAGAAGCAGCGCGAGTTCAAGGAGAGCCGTAGTCTCGTAGAGCACGAAGAAGGCGATGAGATCTTGCAAGAGCACACTTCTCGGCACATGGACACAGCGGCGATGCCCGCGTGCAAACCAAAGTCTCCAGCGAAGAAGCTGGCGTCACCGCCCAGGTCAGCGGTGGTGTTTGAGTCAGATGACGAATCTGACGATGACGCGGTCGAAACCTCACACAAGATCCCAGAGGGAGCGATTCCGATGACGGGATTGGAGGCTGAGGGCACCTAAGCAGCCATAGAAGTTCCTCTTGTGGTGATCGCGCCAATAGCTTCGACGGTGCCAGAGCAAGAAGCGGCTAAGGCCGCGGCTTCGAAGTCATCGGAACCTTCGAGAACGGCCGCATCTTTGGAGCCAGAGATTCCAGCGACGGCGGCTTCATCAACAAAGAATCCCGTGGTGTCATGGGCTTCGGATGTTTTTGAGAGAGGCCTCACACGAAAGATAGGGCTGGAGTTAGACAAGCTGGGGCCGGAGTTTTTGAGAGAGGCCCACATCAGCACGGGGTTGCGCGTTCTTCCGGTCGCCAAATAAGCCTCGAGTTCTCCCTTCCAAATCTTGATTCATTTAAGTGTGATTTCTAAGCTGACTTTGGAGGTTTGCAGGTCTGGCATCAAGAAGATTGGTCGCCCTTCAGTGGCGACGATTCCGCTAGTCGCCATTGCAAGGGGCGGCGATCTCCCCAAAAAGAGGAAGCCTGCTGCAGATGTCGCGCCCGCGGAGGGCGCAAAGAAGCAGAAGGGAGGTGCCGGCGACGCTGCGGCAGGAGATAGTGCCAAGGGGAGTGATCCTGCCGCAGGCACCGAGGAGGTAGCGGTTACCCGATCGGAGCCAGCCAAAGGGGCTCCGATGACGGAACCGTCGGCCCCTTTGACTAGTGCCCCGGCGAGGGCCTCTGCGACATTTCCACGCTTCATGGCGAAGGGTTTTCTAGCCGTGGCGGAAAACCAGTCTCCGTAGATGCTGGAGATTGTTGACGAGGACGTACCTCCTTCGTGGTCCCTTCGACGTATGCCAGGGAACTTCACAATATGCTTGACGTCGCTATTCAAGTACGTCTAGTCCCCGAGTGTCTAGTCGCTAAATTTCAGTGGCTAGGTACTGAGTTTCTTCTAGTCGCCAGTCCCCGAGTGTCGAGTCGCTGAATTTCAGCAGCTGGACACTAAATTTGTGTTTTCATAATTGCTAATTTTTTGTTCTGCTTGTAGGGCTTGCAGAGGGAGTCGACTGATCGGCAGGCCGCAAGAGAGCGTCTGGAGCGTGATCTACGCGTGGTGCAGGAGGCGAACCGGCGACTCCAGGATACTGTTTGTGAGTACTTGATTCATTTTATGGCCACGAGCTGCTGGTGTTTCGCAATGCTGACACTTGTTTCTGTTCTGTTCAGATGGTCTCCCGGCTGCGATTGGCAAGGCCAGAGAAGGATATCTCCCAGTTGCCGAACTGAACATGGCGAATGGGCATATCGACTCGCTGGTCAAGGAGTTGGAGGTGGTGAAGGCGGCCTTGATCTCTTTTGAGGATATGGCGAAGGCCGCAGTCGTTGCGGCTGAAGAGGAGCAGAAGGTTGCGGACTCAATCATCCTTGGGCTGCAAAGTGATCATGCTGCCTTGGAGAAGCATGTCACCAAGAATTGTCGGAAGCTCCTCGGTGAGTCTCTGCTCTTCTTTTTGATATGTGCGGTGAGTCCCCGAGTGGGGGAATCCGTAGTGGCACTGACGCCTGAAGTTGCAGCTGTGATAGGGCAAAGCGACCTGGTGGTGCAGGCCTTCAACGCCTCGCAGTGTGTGACAGTGGTGGTGAACACGGCCACCGCCTCGGCGTTGTGCGTCTAGGTAGTTCTTCAAGGAATGTCCCCCACCGAGGTTATACTTGGGGGACTGACTGAAGTATGGCGCTACTTGGAGGAGGTTCCCAGCATCGTAGAGTGGATGGCGCGCTCGACTTTCAGGTGTGGGGCCACCACGGCATTGAGTCTGGGGATTTCCTAGTTACCCGACGACTTCGATCTCGACGACGTCACCAGCGGCTATCCTTCAGCGACTAGCACGGTGGAGATGTCGAAGGTGTTGAAGCTGACCGCCAAAGCCGCCCCCTTTGTTGATCGGGTGCTGGCGATGGGGGACTTGATGCCATACCAGAAGACGGTGGTGGCGCCAGGCGACCCCGAGGCAGAGCATCGCGACCTGAAGTCTGAGCAGCCCTTCCGATCGGCACTATCGAAGTCGCTGACAACCTACCCGACGAACCCGTGGCAACCATTCGTCCATGTCAAGGGTGGTGGAGAGGGTTCTTCATCAGGGCCTGTGAAATAGATAGCTTCTCTAGGCAGTTTGTAAGATATGCCAAGTGCCGACTTTTGTAATATGAACAATATTTTGTATGGGAGTAAGAGGAGTCAATCGACTCGCAATGCGAGCTTAATTGTGTGGTGTGTTTAACTATTTTTTTGAGCGAGTCCCTGAGCGCGTCCGCCCTTTAGTGGGTTATAACTCGTTTGTATGCATACGTGTTTTCTTTAGATTTTGTGTTGGTTGTCCCTTGCAACTCTGAAGGGGCGAGTCCCCAAGCGCGAGTAGGATTGTTTTTAGGAGAGTCCCCGAGCGTAGTGCTTAGCCGTTTTGGGAGCATGCCTATTGTGAGTTATTGGTGCATTGTTTGTAACGCGTCTCTTCCCCTGGTTTGGAGAGCCAGTCGCTAGGCGAGTCCAAGGCAGCTCTCTTACTTGGTGTGTTCCCGAGCCGCGTGAGGGTTTACGTTTGCGAAGTCCCCGTGCGTGGTACTTCACTGTTTGAGTTGCTTTGCACGAGGATGGGAAGGACAGGTCGCTGTGGGAAGTGTATGTCGGTCATCTTGGCCCGTTGGGCTAGTCGAGCTGGGCGACCCGATGGTGGCTCCGGGTTGCCGTATTCATGGACGACACAAAGCCCGAATATTTTCGGTGCCTTTGGGCCACACTACTTAGCCATGCCGGTCAGTAGACCAAGGGTTGACTTCTGTGCGTAGCACATTGCTAATTGTACGAGTGCGAGTGGCACAAGAGTATGGCGAGTGCACACAATTTGTGTGATCCGAATGGATTTCATTATATATCATCTGTGTACAAGTTTGAGTTCTATGTATAGAACTTTCGGAGAAGGTTTACATTACATGGCCTCCTGACCTCGAGTAGGCTGTCGCCTCGTATGTCGATGAGGTAGTAGGCGTCGTTGCCGAGGACTCTCCCTATGGCGAATGGCCCCTCGCATGGGGGAGAGTTCGTGCATGCCCTTCTTGTCCTGAGCCCGTCGTAGGACCAGATCGCCCTCTTGGAAGGTGCGGGTCCGGACTCGGCGGTTGTGGTAGCGACGGAGTCCCTGCTGATAGATGGCGGTGCGGGAGCGAGCCAGGTCGCGTGCCTCGTAGATCTGGTCGATGCTGTCTTGGCGGGCGATCTCGTTTGTCGCCTCGACGTATTTGGCGACTCGAGGTGAGTCGTGCTCCAGGTTGGTAGGCATCACGCCTTCGGCGCCATACACCATGAAGAAGGGTGTAAACCCCGTGGAGCAGTTGATGGAGGTGCGGATTCCCCATATTACAGAGGGGAGCTCTTCGACCCAGCATCCTGGGGTGCGCTCGAGGGGCACTTGGAGTCGCGGCTTGAGCCCATGGAGGACGCTTGGATTGGCACGTTCTGCTTGGCCGTTCAACTCCGGGTGGGCGACTAAGGCGAGGTCGAGTCGTATGCCGTGTTCTTCACAGAATTCTGCCATGGCACCCTTGGCGAAGTTAGTAGCGTTGTCCGTTATGATGTTGTGCGGGTAGCCGTATCGGTAGATGAGATCGCTAAGAACTTGGTGGCTGTCTTGCCGTCGCACTTTATGATCGTCTTGGCCTCGACCCATTTGGTGAAATTGTCGACCGTGATCAGGAGGTGGGTGAAGCCGGATGGGGCCTTCTTTAACGGGCCGACCATGTCCATGCCCCATACAGCGAATGGCCATGTGATGGGGATGGTCTTGAGTGCCGAACCAGGGAGGTGCATCTGGTTGGCGTATTTCTGGCACCCGACGCATCGTTAGACGATGTCGGTGGCATCGACATGCACGGTGAGCCAGTAGATACCGTGCCGCATGGCCTTGGCGACCAGCGACTTGGCACTGGCGTGATGGCCACAGTCGCTGGCGTGGATGTCCTAGAGGATCTTGCGGCCTTCTTCTGGCTATACGCAGCGCTGGAACACGCCAGTCACGCTACGTTTGTGGAGCTCGCCGTTGATGAGGACGAAGGATTTGCAGCGGCACACAATCATTCGCGCTTCTATCTTGTTGCTTGGGAGGATCTTGTGCTCGAGGAAGGCGACATACGTTGCCGTCGAGTCGCTGGGCTCCACGATCATGGCGACTAGGGCCAGCTCGGGTTGTAGTGGTATCCCGATGTCAATCTCCTTCGGTGGGCAGAACGAAGGTTTGTGGATGATACCGAGGAAGACACATGTGGTTGGCGTTTGCCGAGCCAACCCGATGCGGGAAAGGGCATCTGCCTCCTCATTCTTTCGCCTGTCGATCCACTCAATTGAGTAGCCGTCGAAGTGTCATCCCAGCTGGTCTAACGCTTGGCGGTACGCTATCATTGTCAGGGAGACAGCGTCGCAGGTTCCGGGGACTTGGCCGGCCACTAGATCGGAGTCGCCATAGCACCATAGGCGGTTGATGTTCATCTCCTTGGCGGCCGCATGCCGTGAAGGGCTTGAAGTTGTTGGTGCAGGGTTTGAAGTTGAGGTGGAGCACGTAGCGGAGCTTGTGTCCTTTAGGGGAGGTCAGTATGACCCCGGACGTTGCGCCGTCAGCGTTCTTGGACCCGTCGAAATGGAGCAACCAGTAGTGGAGGTATGGTAGCTTCTCCAGCTACTGTGCTTCTTCCTAGTCTGCGAGGAAATCAGCTAGGGCTTGCAACTTGATCGCTTTGCGGGGCTCGCATTTGATGTTGTGGACGCCGATTTCGACAGCCCACTTGGTGACTCGCCCAGTTGCCTCGCGATTGCGAATTATGTCCTGTAGTGCTGCGGAGGAGACCACCATGATTGGGTGTTCCTGGAAGAAATGGGGAGTCGCCGTTGAGCTCGAAATACCGCGTATACCAGTTTCTGGTACTGCGGGTAGCACTGACGTGAGTCCGTCAGGACTTCACTGATGTAGTAGATGGGGCGCTGTATGGGGCGCTCCTTGCCCTCCTCTGGCCGTTCGACAACCATCACGGCGCTGACAACTCGAGTGGAGGCCACCACATAGACGAGCATTGGCTCTTTGTTTATTGGAGCGGCAAGGAGTGGAGCTGCGAGTAGCACTTCTTTGAGTTCTTTGAGTGCATCGTCCGCTTCCACGTCCCATTGGAACTTGGGGTTCTTGCGCATCAGGCGGTAGAGCGGCATGGCCTTCTTGCCTAGCCGGGGAATGAAGCGACTGAGAGCCGTGACTCGCCCGGCCAACTTCTGGACATCGCGCAGGCACTTGGATTTCCCGAGTCACGCGATGGTGTCGATCTTGGTGGGGTTGGCCTCAATGCCTCGCTTGGAAACCACATATCCCAGGAGCTATCCGGTGGGAACGCCGAAGGTGCATTTTCCTAGGTTTAGCTTGATGATGTACCTCCACAGGTTTGCGAAGGTTTCGGCCAGGTCGGCGAGCAGGTCGTCCTGGTGGGTGGATTTGACCATCACGTCATCGATGTAGACGTGAATGTTGCAGCCAATTTGGCTCGCAAGGCACTACTGCATGCACCTTTGGTATGTGGCGCCGGTGTTCTTGAGGCCAAATGTCATGGCCGTGTAGTAGAAGGCGCCGAATAGCATGATGAACGCCGTCTTCTCCTCATCCTCGAGCGCCATCTTGATCTGGTTGTAACCAGAGTACGCGTCGAGGAAGCACAGTGACTCCGATCCCGCGGTCGAGTCGATGATCTGGTCGATGCGCGGTAGGATGAACTCCTCCTTCGGGCAGGCGCTGTTGAGGTTCGTGTAGTCGATACACATTCTCCACGTGTTGTTCTTTTTCAAGACCAGGACTGGGTTTGCCAGTCACTTGGAGTATTTTATTGGCCGAATGAAGCCTGTGGCTAGCAGGCGCTGTACTTCTTTGGCGATTGCTCGACGGTGCTCTTCATTGAAGGGCCATAGCGACTGCTTTACTGGTCGCACTTTGGGGTTGGCGTTGAGTTTGTGCTTAGCGAGTTCCCTCGGGACACCTAGCATGTCACATGGTTTCCATGCGAAGATGTCGCGATTCTCATGGAGGAACTTGATGAGCGCGTGAAATGGATCGTATGGGCACCTAGAGGGGGGGGTGAATAGGTGCTACACAAATTTTTATTTCTTTTTCAAATTTAGGCTTAGCACAAAGGTAAATTCTCTAGATAAACTAATGTGTGGAATTTCCCTATATGCAAACCTATCTACTAGCGAGTAAAGAGAGAGTGGAAGAGGAACGAGTGAACCGAAGTGAAGCACGCGGAGACACAAGATTTGTTTGACCGCGGTTCCTTCCTTGTTAAGGCAAGTACGTCTGCGTTGGAGGGGTGGGCGGTACTAAGACCACCACGCCACAAAAGGCATCACCCTGTTCTCCGATGGATCTCGCCACAACAGGCCTGATCCACCTTCCACTAAAGGTACCCTTCGAGGCGGGCACCGGCGCCTTTACACAACTAGCGGGGCAACAACTCCACAACAACTTGGAGGCTCCCGAAATGACAACAAGCTGCCACAAGAACAAAGTTGTCAAATACAATAACAAGATCTAGGTATTAACAAGAATACTAGATCAGCGATTTCTCCAAGTGAATGGAGAGGAGTTGAAGCGCATGATTCTTGATGTTGATGATGAACTTCTCCTCCTTCAATTCCACCAAAGATCAAGACCTTCGGGTGGTTGAAGTGGGAGATCGAGATTTAGAGCTCTTGCACAAGGTCTGGTCAAATTCGAGTGAATCAAGAGATCTAGACGTTGGGGAAGAAGGGGTACTTATACCCCCTTCCAAAAACCAGCCGTTGCACACTTTGGGGGCCGGATTATCCGGCCCATGTGGGGGTCGGATTATTCGGTCTGGGGAAACTCTACCCTAGACTCGGAATCTCTAGCAGAAAATCCGCCTCTCACAGTGAGACGCGCTGAGCTTACCCTTGATCATCTTCTGGGGCCCGGATTATCCGGTCCTATGCGCAGGCCGGATTATCCGGCCTGGGGAAGAAAAACCGCCCCAGTTCGGATTTTCTGGGAGAAAATTCGACCGGATACCGTGCGACGCGCCTTGGCTCCTTTTCCACGAAAGCTGGGGGCCGGACTATCTGGCCCTTGCGAAACCCGGATTATCCGGCCTAGGGAGGAAAAACCGCCCTAGTTCGGATTTTCCGGGAGAAAATCTGACTAGGCACAGAGCTACGCGCCTTGGCTTTTTTGAGAGATGAGGTAGGCCGGATTATCCGGCCCTTGGAGGGGCGGATTATCAGGCCCCCCTTGGAGGTACACAGTTAGCACACATGAAAAGTCTCCATAGTATTGTTATCTAACACGCAAAACAAAGGAAAACATGAAGTGTTCTTTCAATCTCCTTCTTTTTGGTGTTAGATGACAATACCAGGATTTGCAGTAGAAAGACACAAGACAAACAGCGATAACTATGAAAGGGACTCCCCCTCAATGTGTGCATAATAGAGTTTTGCATTGGAATACAAATGCACACAAATAGGTGAATCTATTCCATAGACATAAGGGCAAAAGCACATACCACCGAAGTAGAGAATAGGCACCCTTGACAAAAATCACAATTATTATTGGATAACCATTATGAGCGCGCACCTTCCGTGATAAACCTCCAGCAGTAGGATATGAATAGATATAGCCATGAGCATAATCCATGATATGAAGTCCATAGGTACCATCCAGACAACCACATAAAGTCTTAACCACAAATCACAAACCACGAATTTAAAAGTTCTAAATGGGCATAAGCAAGAAATAACGAATAAAAAGTGCAAGTGCTTATGCCCGACCCATGCAAATCCACGGACAACCTAATAGAACTACTTCTCCCCCTTTGGCAGCGAGACACCAAAAAGGGAGAAGAGCGATGCTAGCGCCCCATGGGATCACTCATCATAGTCCTCGTCCTCGGCCTCATCCTCTTCTGCATGCTCATCCTCATCCTCATCCTCAAGTTCCTCAGTGTCACCTTCCTCATCATCAGCATCAGCAGCAGGCGTAGAGGGGAACAAGTGACGCTCCAACTCACCATAGTTCAACCCGGAGGAAGAGTTCCACCGAGCATACGGAGTGGGAAGTGTAGGAGCCAGAGGCGCACCCGAAGCGCCAGACACGTGGTGGAGAATTAGCTGCTGGGAGTGAGCCAACTCATGGCGCTGCCTGTATGCCTTGTACTGACCCTTGCGCGTGTCCACGCCCATGCAAAGAATGTGACGCTGGAACCAGTTTAGCTGCTTGATCTCACGGGCCACGGGAGGCACTAGGGGCCGGCGAGCATCCCTCATGAGGCCTTCAGGAGCAGATGAGGGGTGAGCAGTCTTCCAAACCTTGTTGTATATCTTCTTGGCCTTGTGCACCGAGTCAATATGGAACTCCTCGGCAGGAAGCAGGTGGCGGATGAGCATCATAATGTATGGCGCATAGTGAATGGATAGACGGTTGAACATAGCATCACATAGCTCATGGTAGATGAAGTCCATGACATCCAGCCTGTACTGCACTGACTCGTCCTCGCAGGAGGCAACCTCATGAGAAAATTGAAGTAGCTGAACAAGGTGACCACGGATGCTGTCATTGTTGCCCCCACTCGGTGTAGTAGAGTCACGGAAGAGACCCACCAAGGCAGCATAGATGGGGGCAAGACCAGCCACAGTACTGACAATTCCATTGTCCACAGTGCACGGAGAGAGAGCTGCATCCTTGTTGGGCTTCAACTGAGTGATGATGCGGTGGCCACTGGCTCTATCCCTGCTGCGGAAGGAGTACCCCAGAACCTCAGCAAACACGTGAAAATCAGAAGTCATTGGCCTATCATGAGTCATCCACTTCATAGTGCGACGCTCATCCCCACAAATCACCAAAGTGGAGAAGAACTGCTTCACCACCTCAGAGTTAAAGGAGCACTGGTGAGACATGAGATGGTGCAGCCCCATCCTCTCCGCCACATACATCGCATCCACAAGATGCGCCTTCTCCAAGGCATCAGCAAGTACCAGAGGGTGCATAGGCCTAATGTTCATCCTGGCATGGATGTCTTCATAAATCCCCTTCTGTTCGGCACACCAAAAGCGGGTATCCCCCAGCTCATCATCATGAGGCAGCTCAGCAAACAAGTCACGGTGACAGATGGCAGAGAAGGAGACTGCATCCAAAGCCCTGTAGTTGATCTTAGGCTCCTTGCCCTTCCTCTTGGACACCCCCTTCCTAGTCCTCTTGGATTGTTCAGCCATTTGCCTCTCTTCGTTCTTCCTTCTCCTCAATTCAACTTCGTCCACTAGGTTACCTTGACCGTCGTCCCGAAAGTACTTGGCGCGAGGATGGCGCTTGTAGGTCTTGGAAACACCGGAACCACCTGTGAGGAGAATAAGGGCGATAGCAAGGGGATAAGCATACACACAAGTCCAGGAAAGAGCACGGAAAAAGTAGTCAAAAAGTTCATAGGACAAAACTACTCAATGCATACACATAGTGAAACTGAAGGAGAATTGAATCTGTCAGCCCGGATTATCCGGCCTGGCTAGGGGTGGATAATCCGGCCCTAGCAGAAATTTTCGATTTCACCAAGAATGCATGCAAAAAAGTAGATCGGGCCTAGAAACTGTAAGACTACGAGTTCTATGCGAAAACACATCCTTCTAGACAACGTTCCACCCAACAAGATACACATCTAGCCAAAGATGGGGAGAGAGGGAGTTACCCTCACTCATTGGAGGAAGAACGCGGAGGAGAAGGTACCCGGAGGCGCGGAGAAGAAGATCCGGGGAGGCCCAGAAAATCCGGTGGCCAGAGAGGCTCCGGGGAGGGTGAGGGGCGACAGGCGGCGGCTGGGAAGAAGGAGAGGGATGGGGGAGAAGTGTTGCTCGATATGAGCCCTTCCCCCCCGAGTCCTGCCCTTTAAGATCGAATCCGCCAGGGCCGGATTATCCAGCTAACACTTGGGCCGGATTATCTGGCCTAAATTCTGGGATTCTGTTATACATAGAACCAGGCCCTCGCGTCCCCAAACAACACCCCCACAAGGTGTACAAGGGACTTGTGTGCAAGAATAGACGGCTTAGGGGTAGGGAAGGCTTAGGATTGAGAAAGCCAAACTTAGATGGTACTAGACACTCAAAATTGCAAAATCCAAATCAAATAAAAGCCAAGATTGAGTGTGATTCCCATAAGAACATGAGAGAGCAAATAACATCCAAAAAGATCCAATTCTCCACAAGGGAGAGGGCGGTGGCCGAAGTCACCTTGTTGGAGTGTATGGTGTGACACCGCGAAGATATATCTTGGGTTCACGACCAATACTCATCAATAAGCTCACATATCACAACATGATATTAAGAGAAATGATATAACTTGCTATTGGAATTATGGGGGGGGGGGGGGGGTTAGCCCAATAAGTTAGGACCACACTCCCCCTATATCCATGCCCACACCTAGACCAAACAAGGATTGAGACGTACGAGTGAGTGCATGGGTAATCAAGACAAACTCCCGGAATCAATGATATTTAGCTCATTCCTCAAATAGCAGAGTCTTTCTTCATCAAGTGGCTTTGTAAAGATATCCGCCAATTGGTTCTTCGTGCTCACAAAAGATAGATCAATATCGCCTCGAGCAACATGGTCACGAATAAAATGATTTTGAATCTCAATATGCTTCGTGCTTGTGTGTTGAACTGGATTGTACGCAATTTTTATAGCACTTTCATTATCACATAAAAGAGGCACTTTGTTACAATTGACACCGTATTCCTTTAAAGTTTGCCTCATCCACAATAATTGAGTACAAGCGCTGGCAGTAGCAACATATTCAGCTTCGGCGGTGGAGAGAGAGATACAATTCTGCTTTTTGGAGGACCAACATATAAGAGATCTTCCCAAGAATTGAGAAGCTCTAGAAGTGGATTTCCGATCATCCTTATCACCAGCCCAATCTGAGTCAGTATAACCACATAAAGAGAAATTGGAGCCCTTGGGATACTAGAGACCAAAGTTGGGGGAATGAACCAAATATCGAAAGATCCTCTTGACCGCCACTAAGTGGCTTTCTTTAGGAGCTGCTTGATACCTTGCACACACTCCCACACTCAACACAATATCGGGTCTAGATGCGCAGAGGTAAAGAAGAGAGCCGATCATGGACCGGTATACCTTTTGGCCCACATCTTTACCGTGAGGGTTGAGTTTGAGATGACACTTTGTTTGCATCGGAGTAGCGACACTATTTAGATCCGTCATCTTGAATCTCTTGAGCATGTCTTGGATGTACTTTTCTTGATTAATAAAGGTTCCTTCTCTAAGTTGCTTGATCTCGAATCCAAGAAAGAACCGTAATTCCCCCATCATAGACATCTCAAACCTGTCAGTCATAAGCTTTGAAAATTCATCGTTAAAAGCTTAGTTAGTAGAACAAAAAATGATATCGTCTACATATAGTTGGCATACGAAGAGCTCCCCCTTAAGCTTCTTAGTAAAAAGAGTAGGGTCGATTTGCCCAACTTCGAAGCCATGATCTAACAAAAGCTCTTTAAGGTGCTCATACCACGCACGTGGGGCTTGTTTAAGGCCATAGAGTGCCTTATCGAGTTTGTAGACATGGTTCGGGAAGTTAGGATCCTCAAATCCCGGGGGTTGCTTTACGTATACCAACTCATGTAGAGGACCGTTAAGGAAGGCACTCTTGACGTCCATTTGCTGCAACTTGAAATTGTTATGAGCAGCATAAGCAAGTAGGATACGGATGGACTCAAGGCAAGCCACAGGAACATAGGTCTCGCCGAAGTCGATGCCCTCAACTTGGGAGTAACCTTGTGCCACAAGTCTTGCCTTGTTCCTCACAACAATGCCATTCTCATCTTGATTGTTCTTGAAAATCCACTTGGTGTCGATAACATTGTGGCACTCTTTGGGTTTCTCCACTAGTTTCTAGAATTTACTACGCTCGAAATTATTCAATTCTTCATGCATAGCAACAACCCAGTCTGGGTCTTCAAGAGCTTCAAAGACCTTCTTAGGTTCCACCATGGAGATATGAGGTTGATGCTCACCAAAACTGGCCAATTCTCTTCTTGTAGACACCCTTCGTCAAAGATCACCAACAACCTTGTCGAGAGTGTGACCCCGCAACTCAAGGTTACGATCCGCCTGAGCCTTGCGATGAAGTTCAATAAGTTTGTTGTCTCTTAGTGGAGGAGACTCATCACTTGAGCCTTCATTGGAAGCATTTTCTCCGCCTTTATCAGTAGCTGGAACATCAGTAGCAGGTGGTGGAGATGCATGCCCTTGAGGTGAATCCAAAGCCATAACAGGAGGCTGCAGAACTGGAGAGTCAGGGCCGGATAATCCGGCCGATGAAGAGGCTGGATAATCCGGCCTGGGAGAACTTGCAGCAGCTTCATCAGGAAGCCTGGGACTTGCTTGAACTGGCGAGGGGCCGGAAAATCCGGGGTCAGCCGGAAAATCCGGCCTGGAGCTTGTATTGATATCTTCACCACCAGGAGCTGCATGGTCAGCTGGAGCGGGGTGGCTGGAAAATCCGGCCTGGAGCTTTCTGGAGCATTTTGACCTTCAGCAGTTGATGGAGATGTTGTAGACGTTGCCCCGTGGTTGAAGCATGTTGCGTATGTGTAGATGAGGGCTCTATATGAGTAGAAAATTGTCCTTCCCGGTCCGCCACAAGGGGTTCCTCAATGGGGCGGAAGAATCCCACGCCCATTCTTCTTATGGCATATTGGGGTATTTCAACATCTGCATCACAAACACCAACTTGCTCCACATGGGAACCGTCATTTTCCTCGAACACCACACTACAAGATTCTACAACAGTTCCGGAGAGCTTATTGTAGACTCTATAAGTGTGGGATTCGGCACCATAACCAACAAAAATACCTTCTAGAGCCTTAGATTCAAACTTAGATAAACGAACTCTTTTAATAAGAAAGAAACACTTACACCCGAATACCCGAAAGTATGAGATGTTTGGCTTGTTACCGGTAAGTATTTCATATGGAGTCTTGTCCAAAATCTTGCGGAGGTATAAATGGTTGGATGAATGACAAGCAGTAGAGATTGCTTCAGCCCAGAAATTATATGGAGATTTGAATTCAGCCAACATTGATCTTGCCATGTCCATTAGAGGTCGATTCTTCCTCTCGGCTGCACCATTTTGTTGAGGGGTGTACGCAGCGGAATATTGATGTCTTATCCCCTCTTCACTTAGGAACTCATTTAAGGTGTAGTTCTTGAACTCCGAGCCATTATCACTCCTTATAGCCAGAATGGGGACGTTGTGTTGACGTTGAACCTCGTTGGCGAAGTCGATGACAGTTTGTTGAGTTTCACTCTTCAACTTGAAGAAATAAACCCAAGTGTATATTGAGTAATAATCAACAATCACGAGACAATACTTCTTTCCACCGAGGCTTGCATGAGATGGAGGTCCGAAAAGATCCACATGAAGGAGCTCCAAAATCCTTTTTGAAGAGATAATAGTTTTCCTTCGATGAGAAGAATCATGCATTTTCCCTTCAACACATGCCCTGCAAACATGATCTTTGGCAAAAGAGACATTTTCTTTTAGTCCAAGAATGTGGCCACCCTTGTGGAGACTTTGCAAAGTTCTCATATTGACGTGGGCTAGTCGGCGATGCCATAGCCAACCCGCGTCAGACTTTCCGAAAAGACACATCGGACCTGTAGTGGTTTTCCCCGAAAAGTCCACCACGTACAGGTCGTTTTCGACATATCCCACGAAAGGGACTTTTACAGACTTGCTCCACAAGAGTACCACCAAATCGGCATCAATGTAAACTGCAAAGCCCATCTTACCAAGGGCACGAACTGAAAGTAAGTTATACCCGAGGGTCTCAACAAGTATGACGTCCACGAGAGAGATATCGTGAGCTACCACAACTTTGCCTAGACCCAATACCTCAGATTTTGACTTGTCACCATAGGAGACGGTAATGTGATCAAAGTTTGGCCGCATCTCCATGATGATCTCCTTGCTTCCGGTCATATGACTCGTATAACCGCTATCGAGTACCCATTTAGACCCACCGGAAGCATAACCCTGCAAGAAAATTACTTCTTGGTTTTAGGTACCCATTTTTCGATGGGTCCTCTCATGTTAGTAACAAGGGTCTTGGGAACCCAAATAGACCAACGAATGTAACAATCATAAGGGCCTACATAACTAGCATAAACATCACCATAAGAATCACAATATAGTTCGAAGTTAGGATTGTTGATCCCTGCAAAACCATCATAATTAGTCTTGTCATTGGTAATGGTGCTAGTCTTTGATTGAGCAGTCTTCTTCTTCTTCTTGTTTTTCTTGCTCTTTATCTTGGGTATGTAACCAAGACCTTCTTTACTGTTGTTTGTCCTTTGCCTTCTCAGTATCTCATCAAAAAACCCTTTACCTTTGTGTTCAGAACTCCTTGCAAGATCTTCTTTTCCAAAGGATGAAGAGGAGGTACTTGGCACATCATACCGTTTCAATTGAGTTTGGAGCTGGTCATGAGACTCCTTTAGAGTAGAATGATCACTCTTGAATGCCTTGTGAGCACTTTCAAGATCATCAAACTTCTCCAAAAGTATAGCATGAATAGCCCCAGAATCAATCTTTCTTTCTTTAGTTTCTTTACCTTGGCAAGAGCATGGTCACGTTCTTTAATGAGCTGAGCTACAACTTCTTCTTGTGACTCCTCTAGGGATTCGAATCTTTCTTCCAAAGAAACTCGAGTTTCCTCTTCGTCTTCCAAGGGATTCTTCAAAGAGGCTATCTCCAAGGCATCTTCTCTTTCAATTCTGCCCTTTTCTTCAAAGAGATCTTTGGCTTGAGCAAGTTGACTCATAAGAGCATCAAAATGGAGTTTGTGCTCACCTTGTAGGTTAGTGATAAAAGTATCCAAGGCAATAACTTCTTCTTTCATTTCAAGACTGTCATGATCATCCATATCCAAAATTATGTTAGTCTTAGGAAATGAGGAGTTAGAAGTTGATACCTCGGATCCTCTTGCCATTAGACAAGTGGCGTTGTTGTTGATGGCATTCTCGTTCGGCGAGTCGAAGAGAGAGGAGGGAGTCGATGTGGTGGCTATAGCAGCCACTTCGCAGGAACTATCATCATCCTCTTCATCTTCACTTGCGGAGGAGTATTCCTCTTGAGCTACAAGGACCATCTTGGGTTGCTTCTTGAAAGGGCCATTCTTCTTAGAAAACGGCTTCTTCTTCGGAGCTTTGGATTTCTCTTTGAGGATGAGCCTGCCACCATTGTCTTCTCTATTTTGATACGGACACTCGGCTACAAAGTGCAGTCTATCTCCATAGTTGAAGCAAGTTCTCAATCTTGCGCCACTTTCTCTTCTTCCATTTGACCCATTCTTGCGCTCAAGTTCAGACTTGGCTTTGGCAGGGTCCTTCCAAAAGTTCCTTGCATAGAATGCCATGTACTCACCATGAGCACGTTTGACCTCATCGGGGCAGTCCATGGATACCCTCTCAAAAACTCCTTCATCGTCCTCTTGCTCAACAACAGTGGCTTTGAGAGCCATATTGACACCCTTTTGCATTCCAATGGCCCGAGCACGGGCATCTTCAGCATTCTTTGCTGCCACTTTGAATGACGCCATTTCTTGCATGACTTCATTGGATGTCATTTGATGATAGTTGTGTCTACCTTGCAAGCTCTTCAAATCCGTCGGTTCGAAAGGCATTAAGGCACTCACATACTTTCTTTTTATCCATGCATCATCAATGTGAGTGGCCCCATGCTTCCGAAATGTTGTTGCGATGCCCTTGAGTCTTCTATACATGTCCTCATGGTTTTCACCATCCAACATGTAGAATCCCTCAGCTTCGTTACTAAGGGCATCATACCGGTTTCTTCTCATGCTTTCATTTCCAACAAAAAGGTCTGTAAGAGCATCCCACGCCTCTTTAGCTATGTTGATATGTTTCAATGTGTGGCATGTCCTTGGGACCCACACCTAGCTGTATCATGTGGAGAGAAGTAGCATTCAACTGGCTATCCACAACTTCCCTTCTTGTTAGATTGGTTTGATCTCCAATATGAAGACCTTCTTCAATAATCCTCCACAATTCAATAGAGGAGCTGCAAACATGAGATTTCGTTAGAAACTGCCATTGGTTAAAAGAAGATGCAGTGAGCTTGGGTGGATCACCCCTCTATGAGGATGAGGGATAGGTGGGTCGGGGGAATATACGTGGCGAACCTCACTATATTCCTCCTTACCATTTCCCTTTTTGGAGGTGGAGCCATTTAGTTTATCACCTTCCACATCATCATCCTTGGATCCGGTGTTACCCTTTTCCTTAGATGATGGTGTGGGAGCCTCGGAGGAGGATGGAGCTGGGGGTATGGATGATGTAAGGCGAGCAATCATTTGATTCATCTCCTCCATATTGGCCTCAAAGGATTTCAACAAGGTTGTTTCCAACGACTTGAGATCATCCATTGTGACCTTATCCACAGCCTCATTTCCCTCATCCCTGGTACCCATACTACTCTTAGGCGGTTAAGCCCGAATTAAGAGCCGGGGCTCTGATACCAATTGAAATGGATCGTATGGGCACCTAGAGGGGGGGTGAATAGGTGCTACACCAATTTTTATTTCTTTTTCAAATTTAGGCTTAGCACAAAGGTAAATTCTCTAGAAAAACTAATGTGTGGAATTTCCCTATATGCAAACCTATCTACTAGCGAGTAAAGAGTGAGTGGAAGAGGAACGAGTGAACCGAAGTGAAGCACACGGAGACACAGGATTTGTTTGACCGCAGTTCCTTCCTTGTTAAGGCAAGTACGTCTGCGTTGGAGGGGTGGGCGGTACTAAGACCACCACGCCACAAAAGGCATCACCCTGTTCTCCGATGGATCTCGCCACAACAGGTCTGATCCACCTTCCACTATAGGTACCCTTCGAGGCGGGCACCGGCGCCTTTACACAACTAGCGGGGCAACAACTCCACAACAACTTGGAGGCTCCCGAAATGACAACAAGCTGCCACAAGAACAAAGTTGTCAAATACAATAACAAGATCTAGGTATTAACAAGAATACTAGATCAGGGATTTCTCCAAGTGAATGGAGAGGAGTTGAAGCGCTTGATTCTTGATGTTGATGATGAACTTCTCCTCCTTCAATTCCACCAAAGATCAAGACCTTCGGGTGGTTGAAGTGGGAGATCGAGATTTAGAGCTCTTACACAAGGTCTGGTCAAATTCGAGTGAATCAGGAGATCTGGATGTTGGGGAAGAAGGGGTACTTATACCCCTTCCAAAAACCAGCCGTTGCACACTATGGGGGCCGAATTATCCGGCCCAAGTGGGGGCCGGATTATCTGGTCTGGGAAACTCCGACCCACACTCGGAATCTCCGGCAGAAAATCCGCCCCCTCACAGTGAGACGCGCCGAGCTTGCCCTTGATCATCTTCTGGGGGCCGGATTATACGGTCCTATGCGAAGGCCGGATTATCCGTCCTGGGGAAGAAAAAACGCCCCAGTTCGGATGTTCCGGGAGAAAATCTGACCGGATACCGCGCGACGCGCCTTGGCTCCTTTTGCACGAAAACTGGGGGCCGGATTATCCGGCCCTTGCGAAACCCGGATTATCCGGCCTGGGGAAGAAAAACCGCCCTAGTTCGGATTTTCCGGGAGAAAATCCGACTGGACACAGAGCGACGTGCCTTGGCTTCCTTGAGAGATGAGGTAGGCCGGATTATCCGCCCCTTGGAGGGGCGGATTATCCGGCCCCTCTCAAAACTTCCTACACACTTAGCACACATGAAAAGTCTCCATAGTATTGTTATCTAACACACAAAACAAAGGAAAACATGAAATGTTCTTTCAGCGCGCTTTCCTATGTGGGCCTCATGTGTGCCCCGATGGTGACCGCCTGGCTAGAGTCGCCCAGGACGAGCTCGACGGTGCAGGTATGTGTGGTCGCCTCGAACGTGGAACTCTCGGCGGTTGGCTTCTTCAGTATGGTGGGATTGTCCTTATTGATGTTGCCCGCGTACTTCGCGAGTTCTTCTGCATGGTCGGTCTTCGCGGCGATGACGACGTCAGCGAGTTCAACGCCTTTGTCCTCGCATTCCACGGCCATATCGGGGTCGCCGTGGATGGTGATGATGCCGCTTGGTCCTGGGAGCTTCATCATGTTGTAGGCATAGTGTGGTGTCGCCATGAATTTGGCGAACGTTTGGCGTTCTAGGACGCAGTGGTAGGGGCTGCGGAAGTTTACCAGCTCGAACACGATCCTCTCCGTGCGGTAGTTTGCCGGTGTGCCGAAGGTGACTGACAGCGTCACTTTTCCAATCGGGTACGCCTTCCGACCGGGGACGATGCCATGGAAGGTTTTCAGGGTCGGCTCAATTGCTGCTTAGGGGAGCTGGAGCCTCTTGAACGTGTCTAGGTACATGATGTTGATGGAGCTCCCGCCGTCCATCAGTGTCTTGGGCAGCCAGTAGTCGGCCACCTTGGGCCTGCCACTAGGGCGACTCGCCCTAGATATTCGATCCTGGGCACGTGGTCTTGGCGACACCTGGTGATGCTTTGCTCAGACCAGTTGAGGAAGCGGGGGACGTCAACTTGGGTCGCCGCATTGACGGTGACCGCGTGGGCGAGGACCTTCTTATCGCGTTTGGTGCCGAGCCCGGTGAAGGTGTGTAGCAAGCCGCCGGCGTGTCCGAACCCGCCGGCATTGCCTTGTCCCTTGGTGGATTGTTGTTGGGGTCCTCCCTTGCTCGCCTTGGCTTTTCGATCTCTTTGAGAATGGCAGTCCGCGGTGTTGTGGGTGGCGGGTTTTCCCTCCCTGCTGTGGTAGATGCAGGGCTGGTTGAGTAGGGCAGCAGGGTCAAATTTCGGCCTCACCGCGTTGTTGGCGCGGTAGTTTCCTCCGTCACGGTGGTAGCTCTTTGTGTCGCGTTGGCCGTAGCCGGTGTTGGCGACGAAGTCGACTCACCCATCAGTACGGCGCTTGCTGGTGATGCGAGTGTTGTTGTAGCGCATGTCGTGCTGTCGCCCGCTGTCGTGGCCGCTGGTGCAACGTCTTCCTCCCGACTCGTCGCCAGAGTCCTGGTTGGGGTCCTCCTCTGCCTAGCGCTTGGCGATCTCGAGGAGGTCGAGGATGTTGTCGAGCGTCTAGTAGACCCTCTTGATCTTAGCGACCAGGGGTTCGTACCGGCACGCGTTCTTGAAGCAATGTATCGCCGTGTCCGGGTGGATGCCGGAGGCATTGATCCACAGTTCCTGCTACCTTTGAATCCAGTGGCGGGTCGACTCATGTTGTCCCTGGATGCATCGCTCCAGGTCCTCAATGGTGGTGGTGTGGGTGTAGGAACCCTCGAAGTGCCTAATGAAGGCATCCCGCATTTCCTCCCAAGTGTCGATGCTGTCGGTGGGGAGGGTGTTGATCCATTCCCAGGTCGCACCCTCCATCAACAGGGGGAGTGTAACACCCTAAAATCGGCCCTATCAAAGTTTTAGCGCTTCCCGCCAAACCCCCATAGAAATGATTCAAGGACGCCCACCAGGCACTTGTGTGCGGGTGGAGAACGAAGTAATACCATTACACATTAGTCCATGATGGAACCCATAGAACATATATATATATACAACAACGACTCCATGAGTCAAGAATACAGATATACTATAGAAAGATCCAAATCACCTTGAAAACGATAGGGCGTCCGACTACGGACAAGATGCAAATGGGGCTAAGAGCCCTGAAGAATAACCAATGGCATCCATAACCCTTCCCAGGCCAAGCCGGAAGGGTAACCCTGCTAACGACGTTGATCTCAAACCTGCTAAAACAAAAGGGGTCCCGACAAAGGGCAAAGGAAAAAGAGGAGCGCCAGTACTGAGGCCAGTACACGGCGAGGCTAGAATTCGGCGGCTGTCGCCTACATAGGTATGGTGGACTGAAGCGGCAGTGAAGCATGCACTAAACAACCTATCGAGACTTGATGCATATGTCGGCTATTAGAGAGGGATAAGAAAGACCTATTCGGGACCAACCAGATACTAATACCTATCATACCCATCCTGGCATATCCCCCTCGAGATCAAACGAGGAAGTCAAACCGAGGAACTCACACAGTTGGCAGTTTTATTCATTCTATTATAGTTGCAGCACTTACTAGTCAGGTATAGATAGCATGAGTCAACCTGGTAGCGTAAGTAGTGGGCAGTTTTAGTTAACCATTCAGTTTTAGTTGCAGTACTTACTAATCCGATACAATTAGCGTGTGACATCCCAACCCAGCAGTTGTTGGCACTTTTATTTCATTCCATTGGAGTTGCGATACTTACTAGGCACGTATCACATGAGACGATACACCTCAGTTCCACCAGTTGTTGGCACTTTTATTATCCATTCCATTGTAGTGAAGCTGATTACTAGTCACATATTAAGTCAAATTTTTAGCACTACTTTAGTTATGCTTGTCTATGATCGAGATACTGTGCTCCAAGTCGTCCATAACCGCGGACACGGCTTTCAGAAAGATTTACCCTGCAGGGGTGCACAAATAGCAACACACACACGATCAACCTCGGAAAAACCAAATCAAAACCCAACGAGGATTTCACGACAAAGCAATCACAGGATTCATAAAAGATTTCAGGGGGCCACCCCATTAAGCTACCCGCAACGAAGTTGGCCGGCTCCGATACGTACCCAAGGTTTGTGCCAATGGCTGTAAACGACTAGGAACCCCAAAGTGTGACTGGGCTTGTCGATACTGCGAAAACATTCCATGTTCCAAAACAGAACAGGTGCTCCACGAACAATCATAAATAAAGAAGTAAAGCATGGCATAAGTACATGATAGTAATAAAGCCCCAAACTACTTCGTGGCCCCAAGAAATAAGAAATGACTCAAGCTCTGGCTAAGGGGATTCATGGTCCCATATGCGGATAGTGCGATAGTCAAGGAACAGGTATCAAGTACTCGGGGCCTACGGGACACAAGTGAGCGGTTAAAAACCAAATATTTGTTATTGCCCACCGATGCCTCTGCATTAGTTATAACTATTCCCAACAATTTAATAGTTGTATTTAAAGTCATGATCCTCTCCACCGTAAAGCATATGACAACATTCCAACAACTGTGTGGTACTTCACGACACGGGATCACAACTGAGCAAGCGACTACGACTCGCAATACCATCTATCTACCAAACAACATGTAATAGGAGATATCCAAGGCAATATAAAGGCTACACGGAATATATATGGTACGAATCACTAAAGCATCACCACTCAGATAGCAATAGATCAGCAGGAGGAAATAAAAACTATAAATGCAAAATAGGTAGAAAGGGGGAGAATGCTCGCCTGGGAAACACTGCCGAAGGTTCACTATCCGAAGAACTTGTCGATACTCGCATCAACTAAACGGCCTAATCCGCAAAGAAGCAAACACTAAAAGAAACACCGGATGCACTATTTAATACTATGGCAGAAGATCGGGCATGATGCATGTATGATGTATGATATGGCAAAGATGCGATGCAATTAGGCAATATTAAGTGGAACCAGGGTCCCGACAATTAATTAAATTGTTCAAGTTATTTAGATACCCCACAATTAAATGTGGAATTAATAAGGCAAAGCATGGCATCGGTTTGCTACACAAATTGAAAAGGAACCGAGACATATAAATATTAATAAGTCTCATATTAGGTTTTATGCAAACTATGCCCAAAACACATGATGCAAGGTGCAAACAGGAATATGGATGTCATATTTGGATTCTATGCATTTTTCTGATAAACTTTCATATAAAATACTTTTTATTTTAGGTTACTAATCGAGAGATATGATTTATACATGATATATGCCGTTTTTGGAATTTAAGAAAAGAGAAAGAGAGGATGGGCCTGATCTGAGAGTTGGATCGCTACCTACAGCACTAGTGAAGGAAAAGCAGATGAGCCGGCCCGTCTGCAGCTGGTAGAGTCCTGGTTGCCTACTGTAATGGCACCTTCAGTCATCGACGGCTGGGTCCCGGCTGTCAGAGGCTAAGGAAAACATGCAAAAAAGATTGGCTTATTAGCCTGAACGAGATTCGAACCAGGGATCTGCAGGGTTCGATGAATGCCACGAACCACTGGGCCAACTTGCGGATTGTGATGACGAGAAGGCACATGAACATTTAAAGCAGACCGCCGCGAAGTAAACTATCCCCTGGCGCACGCCGGAGATGCTGCTGGTCGTGCAAGGACCTGACGATGGAGGCCGATCTAGGGCATGGAAGCTGGCACGTTCGATACGGCAGACTACAGGGAGTCAGAAGTGGAGGCCTTGGAGTCCCAGGTACACTAGAGCACCGACGCAGCCGACGAGAACCTGCTGAACATGGCAGTCACGCCGGCATAACACCTGAGAAGGCTGGAGCGACAGAGGAGAGGTTCAGGAGGTGCGCCTTCTCACCTGGATGTTGTAGGAGGTGACAGGGAGGTTGGGGAAGCAGGAGAGCCACCCAAATCGGTGCCGGAACATGGCGGCCGGAGTGAGGAAACAGCGACCGCGTCGTTGATTTCAGGCGCTCCAAGGTCAATTGATCTGGCTAGGAGGACGAAGGTGTCGGGGCGCATCTTCTGGTGTGCTCCGCTCGGATGGGGGTGGACAGAGGAGGGGGCTCCATGTGGAGGCAGAGCCAGCGGCGCTCGGTGTGCTTGCAGAAGAAGAACAACAAAGGGGAACAAGGTGGCACTGGGGCTAGGGTTGCTAGAATCGGGGATAAGATCGTGCGTGGTGGACAGGGTGGTGATGAGAGCATATGGCGCGGGGATGGCTACCTGCCCTCTCCGTTTCCCTGCAGATTGGAGAGGTCGAAACGAGGATGACGAATAGTAACAGAGTGTTCTCTCCCACGAAGGGGGACATGGTCTGGGCCGAACGAAGGAGGGAGGTGGACTCCGGGTGGGCTAGAAGCTGGGCTGCGGCCTAAGGGGCTCACGGGGTGGAGAGGGAAGTTGGGGCCCTGCCGAGCTGTTGGACTATAGGAGTGGTTGCTCACTGCCTCTCTCTCTCTTATATATATTTTTACTGTTTATTTCTTATTTGTATTGTTTAGTGGTTTTCACAATTTCTAACAGCCAATTAATTCAACATACTTTTGAACATTTGCAAATGTATTTGAACAAGGGAGATAGGCATAGTAAAAGTGATAAGAGGGAATAGCAAGGGGAGAAGAGATGCCCACACGTAACATGTCAACTTGGGCATTTACAATAATATGATTAGGGTTTTAGAAAAATGAATAAAATCATTTAAAAGTAGTGGATCCTAATAAGTGGATCCCAACTTTGTAGAAAACAAAATAGAGAGGTTTTAAAGGAGAAAGAGAGTAATGTGATATCAAGATTACACAAGCCAGACAAACAAATGCAATGTTGACATGATGCTCAAATACAATGTGGCATGATGACATGAGCATGATATCATGATGATGCACAAAATATAAACAAGAAGAAAATTTCTAGTAGTGGTTTTACGCGGGGTGCTACAATTCGACACCACTAACAATGGATCTCGCCCTCGAGATCCGCCTCGTGGTACGGGGAAGAAGGTCGACGATCTGAATCTTGTCACTTCATGTAGGTCCTCGCGATACCACTAACAAAAATTCTTGCTCCATATTGGCATCTCCAACACCACCAACAAGAGGTCGTTGCTCACATTCATCAAGAACACTCCAGAGAAACAAAGACGAAGAAAGAGGTCACAAGGCTACCTCTAACTTCAACGGAAGGAGTAAATTGCATAGATCCGCCAATTCAATGTGCAGAGCGAATGATAAGAGTAGTTGTATGGTCGCGACTCCATCCCCCACTCAAAACATTACTCTGTACATGAATAGTAGAATTATGCAATCAACTCTCGAAATCAGACTGAAGATCTCGACAAGCGAGGTTCGGAAACAAAGGAGTGATGCAGGGTTTCATCGGATCTGATGTAGATGAGGTCCTCGTGTTGGAATACACCGGAAGGCACAAGAAGGAACAAAGAGAAGTCCAACAGATGAAGGATTCCTTAGATAGCATGAAGACCGGATATACAAGCACTGTTACCAAAGGAGGAAGCGAAACCCTGAAGATACGACGAAAACCCAAGCACGAGAATTCCTGGACTTGAAGAAATGATAAGAGAGCAGATTCAAAACACGCAGAGGTAAGAGGAGAATAGCATAGGGGTAAGAAGTAAAAGCAGACCTAATCAGATCTATCAAACCGATTTTCAAAAATAGTTTGACACTCTACAACGTCCGTTAGCTAGGTTATCCTACAGGCTGGACCAGTGGGGTATCGCAATTGCTAAGCTCTGATACCACTTTGTAACACCCTAAAATCGGCCCTATACAAGTTTTAGCGCTTCCCGCCAAACCCACATCGAAACGATTCAAGTACGCCCACCAGGCACTTGCGTGCGGGTGGAGAATGAAGTAATACCATTACACATTAGTCCACGATGGAACCCACAGAACATATATATATATACAAAAACGACTCCATGAGTCAAGAATACAGATATACTATAGAAAGATCCAAATCACCTTGAAAACGATAGGGCGTCCGACTACGGACAAGATGCAAATGGGGCTAAGAGCCCTGAAGAATAACCAATGGTGTCCATAACCCTGCCCAGGCCAAGCCGGAAGGGTAACCCTGCTAATGACGTCGATCTCAAACCTGGTAAAACGAAAGGGGTGTCAAAAAAGGGAAAAGGAAAAAGAGGAGCGTCAGTACTGAGGCCAGTACACGGCGAGGCTAGAATTCGGCGGCTCTCGCCTACATAGGTATGGTGGACCGAAGCGGCAGCGAAGCATGCACTAAACAACCTATAGAGACTTGATGCATCTGTTGGCTATTAGAGAGGGATAAGAAAGACCTATTCGGTACCAACCTGATACTAACACCAATCATACCCATCCTGGCATATCCCCCTCGAGACCAAACGAGGAAGTCAAACCGAGGAACTCACACAGTTGGCAGTTTTATTCATTCTATTATAGTTGCAGCACTTACTAGTCAGGTATAGATAGCATGAGTCAACCTGGTAGCGTAAGTAGTGGGCAGTTTTAGTTAACCATTCAGTTGTAGTTGCAGTACTTACTAGTCCGATACAATTAACGTGTGACATCCCAACCCAGAAGTTGTTGGCACTTTTATTTCATTCCATTGGAGTTGCGATACTTACTAGGTAGGTATAACATGACACGATACACCTCAGTTCCACCAGTTGTTGGCACTTTTATTATCCATTCCATTGTAGTGAAGTTGACTTCTAGTCACATATTAATTCAAATTTATAGCACTACTTTAGTTATGCTTGTCTATGATCGAGATACTATGCTCCAAGTCGTCCATAACTGCGGACACGGCTTTCAGAAAGATTTACCCTACAGGGATGTACAAATAGCAACACACACATGATCAACCTCTAACAAACCAAATCAAAACCCAACGAGGCTTTCACGACAAAGCAATCACAGGATTCATAAAATATTTCAGGGGGGCACCCCATTAAGCTACCCGCAACGAAGTTGGCCGGCTCCGAGACGGACCCAAGGTTTGTGCCAATGGCTATAAACGACTGGGAACCCGAAAGTGTGACTGGGCTTGTCGATACCGCGAAAACATTCCATGTTCCAAAACAGTACAGGTGCTCCACGCACAATCGTAAATAAAGTAGTAAAGCATGGCATAAGTACAGGATAGTAATAAAGCCCCAAACTACTTTGTGTCCCAAAAAATAAGAAATGAATCAAGATCTGGCTAAGGGGATTCACGGTACCATATGCGGATAGTGCGATACTCAAGGAACAGGTATCAAGTACTCGGGGCCTACAGGACACAAGTGAGCGGTTAAAAACCAAATATTTGTTATTACCCACCGATGCCTCTGCATTGGTTATAACTATTCCTAGCAATTTAATAGTTGTATTTAAAGTCATGATCCTCTCCACATAAAGCATATGACAACATTCTAACAACTGTGTGGTACTTCACGACACGGGATCGCACCTGAGCAAGCGACTACGACTCGCAAGACCATCTATCTACCAAACAACAGGTAATAGGAGATGTCTAAGGCAATATAAAGGGTGCACGGAATATATCTGGCATGAAACACTAAAGCATCACGACTCGGATAGCAATAGATCAACAGGAGGAATTAAAGACTATAAATGCAAAATAGGTAGAAAGGGGGAGAATGCTCGCCTGGGAAACACTGCCGAAGGTTCACTATCCGAAGAACTTTTCGATACTCGCATCAACTCAACGGCCTAATCTGTGAAGAATCAAACACTAAAAGAAACACCGGATGCACTATTTAATACTACCGAAGAAGATCGGGCATGATGCATGTATGATGTATCACATGGCAAAGATGCGATGCAATTAGGCAATATTAAGTGGAACCAGGGTCCCGACAATTAATTAAATGGTTCAAGTTATTTAGATACCCCGCAAATAAATGTGGAATTAATAAGGCAAAGCATGGCATCGGTTTGCTACACAAATTTAAAAGGAACCGAGACATATAAATATTAATCTCTCGCATGTATTCCATAAGTTGCATATTAGGTTTTATGCAAACTATGCCCAAAACACATGATGCAATGTGCAAACAGGAATATGGATGTCATATTTGGATTCTATGCATTTTTCTGATAAACTTTCATATAAAATACTTTTTATTTCTGGTTACGAATCGAGAGATATGATTTATACATGATATATGCCGTTTTTGGAATTTAAGAAAAGAGAAAGAGAGGATGGGCCTGATCTAGGAGTTGGATCGCACTAGTGAAGGAAAAGCAGATGAGCCGACCCGTCCGCAGCTGGTAGAGTCCTGGTGGCCTGCTGTCCTGGCGCCTTCAGTTCATTGACGGCTGGGTCCGGGCTATCAGAGGCTAAGGAAAACAAGCAAAAAAGATTGGCTTATTAGCCTGAACGAGATTCGAACCAGAAATCTGCAGGGTTTGATGAATGCCACGAACCACTAGGCCAGCTTGTGGATTGTGATGAAGAGAAGGCACATGAACATTTAAAGCAGACTGCCACGAAGTAAACTATCCCCTGGCGCACTCCGGAGATGCTCCTGGTCATGCAAGGACCTGACGATGGAGGCCGATCTAGAGCATGGAAGCTGGCACGTTTGATACGGCAGACTGCAGGGAGTCAGAAGTGGAGGCCTTGGAGTCCCATGTACACTAGAGCACCGACGCAGGCGACGAGAACCTGCTGAACATGGCAGTCACGCCGGCAGAACACCTGAGAGGGCTGGAGCGACAGAGGAGAGGTTCAGGAGGTGCGCCTTCTCACCTGGATGTTGTAGGAGGTGACAGGGAGGTTGGGGAAGTAGGAGAGCCACCCAAATTTGTGCCGGAACATGGCGGCCGGAGTGAGGAAACAGCGACCGCGTCGTCGATTTCAGGTGCCCCAAGGTCAATTGATCTGTCTAGGAGGACGACGGTGTCGGGGCGCATCTTCTGGTGTGCTCCGCTCGGATGGGGGTGGACAGAGGAGGGGCTCCATGTGGAGGCAAAGCCAGCGGCGCTTGGTATGCTTGCAGAAGAAGAAGAACGAAGGGGAACGAGGTGGCACTGGGGCTAGGGTTGCTAGACTCAGGGATAAGATCGCGCACGGTGGACGGGGTGGTGATGAGAGCAGACGGCGCAGGGATGGCTACCTGCCCTCTCCATTTCTCTGCATAGTGGAGAGGATGAAACGAGGATGACGAATAGTAACGGATTGTTCTCTCGCACGAAGGGGGACGTGATCTGGGCCGAACGAAGGAGGGAGGTGGACTCCGGGTGGGCTAGAAGCTGGGCTTCGGCCTAAGGGGCTCACGGGGTGGAGAGGGAAGTTGGGGCCCTGCCGAGCTGTTGGACTATAGGAGAGGTTGCTCATTGCCTCTCTCTCTCTCTTTATATATTTTTACTGTTTATTTCTTATTTGTTTTGTTTTGTGGTTTTCACAATTTCTAACATCCAATTAAATCAACATACTTTGGAACATTTGCAAATGTATTTGAACAAGGGAGATAGGCATAGTAAAGGTGATAAGAGGGAATAGCAAGGGGAGAAGAGATGCCCACATGTAACATGTCAACTTGGGGATTTACAATAATATGATTAGGGTTTTAGAAAAATGAATAAAATCATTTAAAAGTAGTGGATCCTAATAAGTGGATACCAACTTTGTAGAAAACAAAATAGAGAGGTTTTAAAGGAGAAAGAGAGTAATGTGATATCAAGATCACACAAGCCAAACAAACAAATGCAATGCTGATATGATGCTCAAATGCAATGTGGCATGATGACATGAGCATGATATCATGATGATGCAGAAAATATAAACAACAAGAAAATTTCTAGTAGTGGTTTTACGCGGGGTGCTACAGGGAGGTAGCGAGTGGCTAGCAGGTCGGTGTGGCCGGCCATTCCCATCGCCATGAGGTATGTGTCCAACTAGACCGCTGGATCGTACATCAGGTCATACTTTTCGATCTCCTTGGACGCCTTGAAGTTGGCGGGGTACCTCTCTCCTCGGATCATAGGTCCGAAGCACTGGGGGCCAACTCGGATAAGCGAGCCCCTGGGTTTGGGGTCGCCGCGGTTACTGAGGGTGTGCCTCAAGTCGTTGGGCTGGCATGCCCACCAAGCTTGGTTGTTGACGATGTGTGTCTAGGCATCGATGGGCTGCCCGTTGGAGGCGACCGTGTTGTTCACAGGTCACGGCTCGTTGGTGGAGAGCGCAGGGTTGGCGGCCCGTGGCTGGTTCGCCAGGGGCTGCGGTGGTGGGCAGGTCACGGTGTTGGCGATGGTGGGGTGACCGCTTGAGGCCGCCCTACTTGCCGAGGAGCGGGAATACATCCGCCCCCGCGGGTTGACTCCCGTGGCTTGTTGCTCGACGACCATGGCGAGTAGAGCCTTGGCGTACTGGATCTGCAGCGCGCCTTCTCCCTGGACGTCAAGGTTGGCGACCGCAGCATCGGCCGCGACGATGTTGTCCATCGGGGTGGAGTACAGTGGGAGTCCGTTGGCATCGCGGGCCCTTGGCGAGATTATGATCCGCGGCTGGTCTGGGGGGCGCGTGACCAATGGGTGCTGGTGGGGACACCAGTCACTGGTGCGCCGGGTGGTGGTTGGTTTCTTCCACCTGGTTGCGCGTTCTTGCAGTACTCGCGCTCAGCCGCGCATGCGGGGTCGCTTTCTTCGTTGAAGTTTAGGACGCGGCCCTGGACGTTGGAGTTCAGGCGGGTCCTAATGTGGCGCTGGTGGTAGAGCGATAGCTCCCGCGCCATTTCCCGCTCGAGACGGAATCTCTCGCGCTCGGAGAGCTCATTGCGCTGCGCCTCTACGAGTCGCAAGAGGGCTTCCTCCACCTCTGTGGCCATGGCGGTTGGCAGGATTGGCATAGAGAATGGATCTGGTGGGCGACCGTGCTGCCCGCCATGTATATCGCGTTGAAGCGATTGGATCTGGCACGGATGTCCTCGAGGGACTCCGAGCCGGACTCGGAGTCGACGATCCCAAGGATGGAGGATTCCTCGAAGTCCTCAGGGTTGGAGACCCACGTGATGGAGTCCTCCCGCGACACTGCGGTGATAGATCCATCGATGGAGGCAGGGGCCGCGGAGTCGGTGTCGTCGTGGAGGGCCACGTCGTCCGTGGCGACGTTGGTCCGGGCCATGCTGCTACCGGCCGAGTCGTACTTGGTGACAAGGCTCCTGATGGAGCGGACCTCCTCCTCCGAGAGCAGATCATGGCGCGGCGGCGATCCGCCGACGACCACTGTCGCCGCTAAGTCGACCACGCCGGTGAAACTGACGAAGAGGTTGATGGTGCCAACCGGCGTTATCGCGCTATGGCTGATCGGGCGCGACGCCGGGATGTAGCTGCTGGGCAGGATCTGTAAGATCACGCCGATGGCGATCATGCAGCCAGTGGCGATCGGCCGATCGATCAGCGAGTAGGGTCTCGCCGCAGAACTCAGGCCAATCCGGCTAGGCCCCACGGTGGGCGCCACTGTCGTGGAAATGGCCATGGTAGTCGCTGCTACGGGCAGTGATTGATTGAATCGGGGGCGAGAGCTGGCGGCCATCTGCGGTGCGAGATGGCAGATGCACATGGTTTACCCAGGTTCGGCCCCCGGAGGGTAAAGACCTACTCTTGCTAGATTAGATTGATGGAGAGCGAGTTACAGGGGTGGCGATCTCGACGTCTAAGCAGCGAGTCGCTTGAAGGGGTGTATGATGGAACGTAAGTCCTAAGAGTACCCTAGGGAGGTTTATATATGAGGCACCTCACTAGGGTTTACAGTTTACAACCGAATAAGATGTGGATTCGGAGGCTTCAACCTAATCCGACTGGGTTTCGAGTATGCTTCTGGGCCTCTAGTCTCCAGTCGTCAGGCCTTCTCCTTAGTCACATTCTAGTCTCCGTCCTATAGGCCCACTCGCGAGGCCTTTGGCCCAATCGGAATGTCCTGCTGGGCATACCCCATTCGTCATATCCCCATAAAAAAACCATGGTAATGTCGGACCAAGGTGAAGGGGATCCGCAGCAGAAAACAAAAAATTTCCTACGTTGGAACCCCAAAAACTGCCTAGGATCTATCTATGTAGTAATCCGGTAACGACCGAGCGTAGAGAATACATATCCTTGTAGACCGTACGCGGTTAACGTTCCGAGGGGAAGGTGGTTGAAGTAGTCGTACTCGTAGCCGACCACAAGGTCGCGAAGCTCCTCGTAGGTCACCCCTTGCTCCTTCTTCATCATGCAGCAGCTCCAGCTGACGACATTTAAGTGCCCCAAGTGTTGCGCCTCGTGTCTTCGTATACATCCAGTGCACGATGAGACCTCCAGCTCCCCGATCCTGTCGGGAGTGCGGAAGTTGATATCCGGCTAGGAATACCTACAGCGCAATGGCGTGCTGTAGGTGTGCCTCGTTCGCACAACGCATACTTGGGGCCATGGTCACAAGGTATAGAGAGATTGGGAAGGAGGAATTCAACAAAAGGACTTCTCCAAATATTGGTGTGTGTAATCCCACCCATGGGCACCCCTTTATATAGGCGGAGGGGGTGTGCCCTCCCCATTAGATTAGCCATGTGGGACTATTAGCAAAGGAAAAATCACAGGAATTTTCGTCCTAGCCGGTTGGGCTGAATCAGCACAGCCCAACAAGCAAAGGAAGCAAACAGCAGCTGGAGGAGTGCCAGTCGGGTGGGCCGGCGAGCTCCTGTGGCCTAGAGTGGAAATCATAGGTGGCTGCGGCAAGAGGCCCGTGTGGGCTAGATGCCCACCTTGCGGCCCAAGCGTGCTCGTGCGGCCTGCTCGACAAGAGGCAGCGGCTTGGCAGCCTGGGGGCGGGCCGGCCAGGTGCGGCGGCCCAGCGCAGCACCCTCGCTGTACAAGCACGGTGGCCCACACTCACTGGCGCTCCGCGCGGTATAGAGTATCTGCCGCCTGCCCATCTACCTGCCAGCGCGTGGGCTGCACAGATGTGGCCCATTAGCGGTTGTAGTCTATTTTCCTTTTTCCTTTTGTAGGGTAATTTCCTCTAGGTCAAGTCCCTCCAGGGTTTTGGCCTAATAAGGAAGTTGCCCTATAAACTTTAATTTAAATATTTATTTATAATATATTAATTCATAATTAATATATAATAAACATATATATTAAATCTCTATTTAACCAAAATACCTTCCGGTCTTTTCCTTTATTCCTTCTCCGAACAACTTCGGATCTCTCCGTGGAACATTTCTGGCTTTCTCTTTCTCTACTATGATTCCGTCTTATGAATGATCGCTCTCATCATACCCTTAAGTGTATCCCCTCACGGCTCGGGAATGCTCTAGACATGATCTATATCAATGATCAACAGAGGGACCAGGATGTCGATGTGACCCCTATGCATTCCTAATGACAATGTTGTTTGAACCGGTAAATGTAGCATCCCATTTCCTTTTGTTTCTCGATACAACTTGTCCAAGATCCGATCAATGGTATCCCATACCTTGTTCAATCTCGTTAACAACAAGTTCTGTTTTCTTGTTACTGTGATATTACATCCCCGTGACCGAGTCACATGTTGCAACATTTATGGATATAATATCACCAAGCCAGCCGTATGTATCTTTACCCATCATGTGGGTGAACAAATCCCGCTCTTGACATATATTGCCTTTACGGTTCCTCCGAATACCTGAACACACCTTTATTGTCACTGTATTACCAAGTGACGTTTGATGCTATCTAAGCATTCTCGGGAGACAGTGATTGATATAGCCTCACGTTCTAAGGAATTAGGAGTCTAGATTTAGCTGTTGCAGTAATGAACTATATGATTTTATCATGTTACAATCCTTCGAGGAATTTCCATCACATCATTCTCTAATGATATGACCCCATTGTCAATTGGCATAAAAGCCCATGATCTTGAAACCCAGATCATCCTCATGACCAACGAACTAGTATGAATAGAGGCTACTAGGGACTTGGTTGTTTCATACCACACCTGTACCAATGTTTCTACTTGATACAACTACCTGTATCAAATCGAGAATTCCACTAACAAGATTTCAATGACCATTCATTTCTCGCACTTAGGTCCATCTCGCTTCTTTGTATTTCGTAGGTATGTCTTGTTCAAAACATGACAAGTGAATCAACAATATAATTCCACAAACTTGTAGAATATATAGTTGAATCCTACTTTCTTTAGTAAAAGTATTTACTTGAAACTTGATGATCATTATCAATAGTTTCTCCATTATTTGTAGAGTTTGGTTTCACGAAACAAATTTCACTGCGCCACTCAATAATTCGGAGGTAAGGTCAAATACCTTGTTCTGATCTTTTACTTTCTTCCACTTGTATCTTCACCAAGACACGTCAACTTTCGACAACAGCAGGTTTTCCCCTTTTTGGAAGATCCATTCATATAGATTCCTAAGAATTCTCTACAAAGACCTGTTTATTCGCCACGACTTCGACTTATTGAAATCTCCAGAAACTCGAACTTTCCATAACACTTATGGTGTTGTTTCCACGAATCTTTTAGATGTTCCTTTGTATTTCAAACGAGTGTTTTCTTATTTTGATCTCTAACTCTAAACGATAACTATAACCCCAATAAGAGATAATATTATACCATGTGTATCTAATACAAAATAATTATGATATTTTAGACATTTCAACACAGTTTGAATTCGTCAAATTATTATAATTTGTGAAACATCTTTCACATGTCCTTTTATGCCAAAATTAACTTAAATACTTTAGTCATGTTGATCAAATTGAAGAGACTTGTTATTCGGTTAATTCAATATCCCATTTAGTTATGAACTCATTTGAACAATTCAAATCATTTCAAACTTATGTTTCACCAAGTAAATATGCTTATTCACTTAAGTCCACAATTAACTAATGATTTCCACTATTTTTTGAAAATACGATATATCACTATGTATAAGATTCAACATTTCTTCGCATATCACCGTTTTACCAGAATGCGGAGTTTTAGTCATTCTGCCTAAAAGGCATGGTTTTGCAAAGTCTCTAGATTAAGCATTTAGGACCCCGATCTTCACTAAGAACATGCAATAACCAAAATGACTTAAACTATAGTGTCATTTCATTATTATACTTTGGATATCTTTTAGCATTCTAATCCTTTTATAAATGTTTAAACTATTAACATTAACATAGTGATGAAAATAAAACATTTATAATCGTAATGTGACCATATTGGTATTGTTCATAAGAATAGTACAAACTGGCTTGTAACTTGTTCATATGAATAATCGTCTCGCCAAAAGCAAGACACACAAACAAGGATTACAAATTATATTCAAGTCCACTACTCCAAATGATAAACTTTCAAGAAAGAGGTGATGTCGGCCATCAACTGTTTTAATTGCCGTTATCAAGTCATGTTGCCTCAAATCCATCAATTCTCAAGCAGATCATCCTATTTTCACAAATCAGGACAAGTATCAAATACTTTGCAAACTACAGCGAGTTTTTGCAAGAATTATACTTATAACTTTGTATATCTAACATATAACTTTTTCATCCATGACTGATACATTGCAAATGTATCTATAATTTTTGATGTTCCATGCTTGGTTTTATCTACTTTCTTATATTTTGTTCCAACTTTGGAGTACTTTTCATATGATTTCTTGGACTAACCTATTAACAAGATGTCACAGTGCCAGTTGCATGTTTTCTGCTGTTTTTTGGTTCCAGGGAAGTCAGAAAATCAATATTCTCGGAATTGGACCGGATAAACGCCAAAGTTGATATTTTCCCGGAAGACTCATGGAGCCAAAAGGAGAGTCGGAGAGGGGCCACAGGGTGGCCACACCACCCCATGGCGCGGGTCCCCCCAGGCCGCGCCAGGGCATGGTGTGGGCCCCCTAGCTGCCCACCGACCTTGCCCTTTGGACTATAAGAAGCCTCCCGATGCATAAACCCTAAAGAGTCAAGCCTCTAGCCACGAAAAGTTCCACAGCGCTGCTGCCACCGAAGGGGAGATTCTAGGGACAAAAAGTCTTTTTTCCGGCACCCTGCCGGGACAGGGAAGTGCCCTCGGAGCCATCTCCATCGATCTCCACCACCATCTACATCACCATTGCTGATTCCCATGATGAGGAGGGAGTAGTGCTCTCTCGAGGCTAAGGGTTCTACCGATAGCTATGTGTTCATCTCTCTCTCTATGCATGATCACATTGTGATCATGAGCTTGTAATCTATAGATCTACCTTGCTACTCAAGTGCTTTAATAGATCTCTGCTCTCCCCATGTGTGTGAAAGTCACAGCGTGCACACCATGGTGGCACTTAGGCTAGAGATTACAAATACTTTTTATGAGTTATATTTGGAGTTGGATGTCTTTATGAAATTGTGGTGTTTGTTGGACTCATCAAGTACTCAACGTGACAGTGTGGGGTTTTCTAGATGGGAAAGATGAACTTTGAGGTGTGCTGTTATAACCCTACCATCGATTAGAGTGTCCAACCGGAGAGTAGTTCAGAGTAGTATCATGAAGATAATATAGTTATATGAGAGTGTTCACTAGTGAAAGTATGATCCCTAGGCCTTGTTTCTAAGAATTGAAACACCGTTTGCAATTAGATCTGTTACATGTTTGCTTGTTTCCATCTTTATTTCAGTTTTACTTTAGTCTTTTCCACGCCATCAAACTATTTTCAATCACCGTTACCACTTATAATTATCTATACCACTTGTATTTCACTATCTCTTCGCCGAACTAGTGCACCTATACACCTGACAAGTGTATTGGGTGTGTTGGGGACAAAAGAGACTTCTTGTATATTGATTGCAGGATTGCTTGAGAGGGAATACCTTTGACCACTTCCTCCCTGAGTTTGATAAACCTTGGGTGATCCACTTAAGGGAAAACTTGCTGCTGTTCTACAAACCTCTGCACTTGGAGGCCCAACAACTTTCTACAAGAATAGAAGTGGGTAGACATCAAGCTATTTTCTAGCGCCGTTGCTGGGGAGGTAAGGTAAAAGGTACTCACATCCTCCGGTGTGAGTGCTCGAAGTTATTTCCTTTAGATTCTGCAATTTTGTCTTTTTGTTTCTTGTTTTCACTAGTTAGGCTCAATGGAAAACAACAACAAAATTAGAGAGCTTTATTGTATTTATCTTGAGTTAGGACATGAAGTGTTTGAAGAGAAAATTAAAAAACCTATGGAACTTTATTTGCATGCTAATAGAAATGTTTTTATTATGAATTCTTTGGACACCATTATTGCTAATGCTATGGAAAATTCTAAGCTTGGGGCAGCTAGTTTCGATGAAAATGATATTTTTAGTCCCCCATCTTTAGAGGAGAAAATTTACTTTGATGATACTATACCTCCAATATATGATGAATACAATGATGAATATGATATTTTCAGTCCACCTACTATTGAGGAGAAAATTAATGATTACAATATGCCTCCTATAGTTGATGATTATGGTGATGAGAATAGTAATGATAGCTATTTTGTTGAACTTGCTCCCACTACAATAAGAATGACTATGTTTATGTGGAGAGTAATAATTCTTTTATGCATGTGGCTCATGATAAGAATGTTTTATATGATATTTATATTGTTAATTTTATACATGATGCTACTGAAAGTTATTATGAGAGAGGGAAACATGGTTTTATGCATCTCAATAATATTAAGTCTCCCCTCTTTATGTTGAAATTTTTGAAGTTGCACTTGTTTTGCTTTCCTATGCTCGTTGCTTTGTGTTTTCATGACTTGTTTATTTACAAGATTCCTATGCATAGGAAGTGGGTTAGACTTAAATGTGCTTTGAATTTTCTTCTTGAGGCTCTCTTTTACTTCAATTTTTATTTCTTATGGGAGCATCTTCTCAAACTATCATGCCTAACTTAAAGGCGTTAAATAAAAGTACGTATTGGAAGATAACCCAAAAGTTTTAGATGAGTCTTGGAAGTTATTACTTCAGTAATAACCGCTCCTTATCGTTTTTATTTCTTTTTGTGCCAAGATTAACCTCTAATGAGAGAGAAGTAATGATTGGGAAAGTTGCAGTCCCGAAACAGATTTCTCTGCTTCACCGCAAAAATTCGTGTAAAATCTCTGGACGTCCTTTTGAGGCGTGAATTTTTGTGCTGCTGCCCCAGCTTGCTATATAACTTTCGTTAGTTCAACACTTTTTGACCTGAGCAACAGAAGGTCTTTGAAAAAATTTGTCTTTACCTGCTGGTCTGTTTTGACAGATTTCTGCCATTATTTGCATTTGCTTCTTGTTGGTTCCTTTTTGAGTTCTTTTAGGGTATTGAGATTTTTTAGGGAAGTGCTACAGTAGCTAGTGTTCTAATGGAAGTTTATTTGGTGTTAGAACTGAACCTTAAGCCTTATTTATCTTGAGTGCACTAATGTTGCTAATAAAGATTGTGTGAAGTTTTGTATGAAGGAAAATTTTCAGGTGTATGGAAGGAATGAGTAATGAGATGAAGGATGGACTAAAGCTCAAGATTAGGGATGCCACGCGTGTTACCCCAAGAAATACACAAGAAGTACAAGCGTCAAAGCTTGGGGATGCCTAAGGCATCCCCTTCTTCATCAATAAAAATCCTAGGTTTCTTCCAAATGCTTCATTTTTATTGTTTCATGCACAATTGTGTTGTTCTTGGAGCATCTTTTTTTTTCATTTTTGTTTTCGTTTTTTGTTTTCTTAGTTTGCTGAATAAATTGGTTCGACCCCCTCTTTCATACATTGGTTTTCAATTAGTTTGGTTTGGATTGGAAAAGAGTAGGAAAGTTCATGCTTATGTGGTAAAAAGAGCTCGTTTTTGACTGTGGCCTATGCTTTGTCATGCCATGCTTGATATTGTTTTGGATTTATGCTTAGTATTCTTTGTTGTAGCATGACTTGTTATAAACAATTAAGATTGCTTAATGTGCCTTGGATGAATCATGCGTTGTTTTAGCATATTAAAGCATAGTATAGTGGTATTCTCATTTGATGCTTTATTTGGATTGACTTGGCGCATGCTCACACCATGTTATGACTATCTCAAATCACCATAGCCTTTATGATCCTTTAGTTTTCAACTTTTAGTATCACTTTATGCTTTGATCAATGATGTTTTGTCGCTCTGCATGATTATGGCCATTATTGCTCTCTTAGTTTGTCACTCCCAGTCTTTTGCTAGCCTCCACAACCAAATATGAGTTCCACTCATGCATCCAACTCCCTAAACCAAGTTATTCCAAAGAGTCCACCATACCAACCTACTAGCTTATGCTATTCCAAGTATATTAATGCTTTTGTTTACCTTCCAAAATAAACTTGTTATGAGAAAACTAGTGATTAAAGCTCTCACGAACTTGATGGCACACTTTACTTTTCTTCCCCTTAATAAACTTGAACCATTGTGTCGTCTATGTTATATATGCTTGCACTTATGTGTTGGGAATTAGCAGAACCATGCTTTCATGGGGAACGCTTTCAACATTGCACTTGGTACTTGTACCTAGTTGATATCATGCTCTTTTGTATATGGATGTCGTCGGTGTGAAATGAAAGGGGAGCTTGTAAGTCCATGGAGTTATGTATATGTGTTAGAAAAACGCCTAGGCCGCTGGTCTAATCCATGCTGTCATGGTGAAAACCTGCAGCGTAACCATAGTGAGTTGTCTATGAAGCATTCTTCTTATAAAAAAGGAGTCAGATATTGAGAAAAAGGAAAAAAAGAAAAACAATGAGATTATGAAAAGAGGAAACAGAGAAAAAAGCACCATATTCCCATGGTAAATAAGAATATTGTTGAGATGCGTGTTGTCCGCTTGTCTTGTCATTTTGATATGGGGATTCTTCCGTATCATCGGGCAAGGAGTACCTCGTTGGCGGTTCTCTATGATACACATGTACTTACGATGACAAGAACTTACCGGTGACTAAACTTGAGTAGCATGAGGAGCGGCCCTCGTATTCAAGGGACATGAGATTTCTAACTTATACTTCGTCAAGCATGTACACCATAGTTTGTTCACTTTAACCTTAATCACTTCAACATGCTTATGATAGGGGCAATGAGAGCTGAAAGCTACAAGTACCATAATTTTTGGAAGCGCTTTATGAGACTTGAATCCCTACTTCCTTTTACAAAGGCTTTTCTTCCACCATTACATTGAGTCTCCACCTTCTATCTTTGTGCACTTACTTTGAGAGCATAGTGGCCATTCTTAGTTCTATGTGCATTGTCCCAAGACTAGTTGATTGATGCATACTTTGATATTGCTTGTTTTAAACTATTGTATCTAGTCATTCTTATGAACTTTGATGGTGTCCTATGCATTTATATTTGCTACTCTATGAGGGACAAGATGAATGCTACTATGCTATATTTTCTTTATGTGAAACAAACAAACTTCTTGCAAAACAATTATTCATGAATCTTTGTACCTTTTCATGTTGCAACATAGTTTCTATGTCTTATTGCTAGAACTTTATCCTTCATGCTATGTGAAACCAGCTATCAATGTTTTACAAATACTTTGATCAACTTTATGATGGTGCATGTCACCTCAAAAATTATTCTTTCTTTTTATCACTTACCTACTCGAGGACGAGCAGGAGTTAAGCTTGGGGATGTTGATACATTGCAAATGCATCTATAATTTTTGATGTTCCATGCTTGGTTTTATCTACTTTCTTATGTTTTGTTCCAACTTTGGAGTAGTTTTCATATGATTTCTTGGACTAACCTATTAACAAGATACCACAGTGCCAGCTGCCTGTTTTCTGCTGTTTTTGGTTCCAGGAAAGTCAGAAAATCAATATTCTCGGAATTGGACCGAACAAAAGCCAAAGTGCCTATTTTACTAGAAGACTCACGGAGCCAGAAGGAGATTCGGAGAGGGGCCACAGGGTGGCCACACCACCCCATGGAGCGAGTCCCCCCAGGCCGCGCCAGGGCATGGTGTGGGCCCCCTGGCCGCCCACTGACCTTGCCCTCTGGCCTATAAGAAGCCTCCCGATGCATAAACCCTAAAGAGTCAAGCCGCTAGCCACGAAAAGTTCCATAGCGCCGCCGCCACCGAAGGGGAGATTCGGGGGATAGAAAGTCTCTGTTCCGGCACCCTGCTGGGATGGGGAAGTGCCCCTGGAGCCATCTCCATCGATCTCCACCACCATCTACATCACCATTGCCGATTCCCATGATGAGGAGGGAGTAGTTCTCTCTCGAGGCTAAGGGTTCTCCGATAGCTATGTGTTAATCTCTCTCTATGCATGAGCACATTGTGATCATGAGCTTGTAATCCATAGATCTACCTTGCTACTCAAGTGCTTTAATAGATCTCTGCTCTCCCCATGTGTGTGAAAGTGACAGCATGCACACCATGGTGGCATTTAGGCTAGAGATTACAAATATTTGTTATGAGTTATATTTGGAGTTGGATGTCTTTATGAAATTGTGGTGTTTGTTGGACTCATCTAGTACTCAAGGTGACAGTGTAAGGTTTTCTAGATGGGAAATATGAACTTTGAGGTGTGATGTTATAGCCCTACCATCGATTAGAGTGTCCAACCAAAGAGTAGTTCAGAGTAGTATCATGAAGATAATATAGTTATATGAGAGTGTTCAATAGTGAAAGTATGATCCCTAGGCCTTGTTTCTAAGAATTGAAACACTGTTTGCAATTAGATCTGTTACATGTTTGCTTGTTTCCATCTTTATTTTAGTTTTACTTTAGTCTTTTCCACGTCATCACACTATCTTCTATCACCGTTACCACTTATAATTATCTATACCACTTGTATTTTGATATCTCTTCGCCGAACTAGTGCACCTATGCACCTGACAAGTGTATTGGGTGTGTTGGGGACACATGAGACTTCTTGTATATTGATTGCAGGATTTCTTGAGAGGGAATACCTTTAACCACTTCGTCCCTGAGTTTGATAAACCTTGGGTGATCCACTTAAGGGAAAACTTGCTGCTATTCTACAAACCTCTGCACTTGGAGGCCCAACAACTGTCTACAAGAATAGAAGTGCGTAGACATCAATGACCTCCTTTTGCAATCAAGCCCTTCTAAGAGTTCTCAACTCTAATGCAAGATCGCTAAGTGATTTTCCAAATATACTTTTTCATCCATGATGGAGGACACCCATCCAACGGCTCATACTCCATGTGCCTTATTCTATAGAATACAAAATGTAGCCCAACTCTCCATCGAATGGAGAATGGCTTATTGGATGATTATGGAGAAAACACAAACATTCTGGAGTCATCAAATTATCTCCTAATGGTTATTGTATCAAGAAGAGAAGATCACCTTTTATGAGGATATCCCTCAGGCGTGGGTATTAATCTATGAAGTTGGACCCTTTTGCTAAGTTACACATTAAGAAATATATTCCCATGGTCGCAAAGGACCTTAGTGGGATAGGCCATGATCTACTAAGATATTTGCAAATAGACATCTAGACTAAGTTCATAATAAGAGATCAATTTAGAATTGGTCTGCACTAAAATTGTCATCCCCTGGACAATTTTAGTGATCACATGATCCCTATCCTCTGCACCTCCCCCAATCATCACGGCCATCAGTGCAGCCTCAAAGGTAGACATTCCCTAATGCCAATCACATCATCCATGTGACTCATGCTCGATCTTTCGTTCTCTTGTGTTCCGAGGCCACGTCTCTGTAACATGCTAGGCTCGCCAAATCTAACTTGTGTGTATTCGCTGTGCAACATGCCTTACATCCACTATATGCGAACATAGATACGGCTGACACCCCCTCATCACGGCCTGCCTCATACCAAAGAACTTTCTTGGTGGTGCACACACAAGGGGAACACGGAACATTGGAATTCAATAGGGATTATCTTATTTGCTACCATTGGGTATCTAATACTAGCACACAATAAGATGTAAAATAGGTATCAACATCATATGTATATTGTGATATGATATGGTCCTCCTTGCGCCTTGATCTCCATTGAGCACTCCGGCATGATCTCCATCTTGCCCTTGGTTTGACGCCAAGTCCACGACGCCACAACCAGGTCGTTCATCGAAACGATGACTATTACTACACTACTTAGTAACAGAAAAGTAAACTACGTTATCTTCGTAACGACCAACACCATATTAAAATCACATGCCCTCCTGCAAAACAAAGTTAGTCGCCTCTACTTTATCTATTGCAAGTTTTACGTGGTTGTTAGGGCTTTCACAATAGAACTTTTTCTAAACTACGAACTTTCCAACCACAACATGGATCCAATAGTTGTCTCTACTACACCCCTTATGGGGCCCTCCCTTGTAAAAGTTATATCAGCTATTGAATGAGAGACATACACCTGCTAGCCACTTATACAGTACAAGCCGTATGTTGAGCATGGAACCTGTCTCATGTACAAATACACGTAAGGTCGGTCCGGACTGCTTCATCAAAGAATACCGCGATTAAACAAGTACACGTTAGAGGGTAACAACTAAGGGATAAATGCCCACACAATACTTGTGCATATTGGCCGTACAACACACCTACGCATAGATCGGCTCTAATACTACTGAAGGGGATCCGCAGCAGAAAACAAAAAAATTCCTACGTTGGAACCCCAAAAACTTCCTAGGATCTATCTATGTAGTAATGTGGTAACGGCCGAGCATAGAGAATACATACCCTTGTAGACCGTACGTGGTTAAAGTTTCGAGGGGAACATGGTTGAAGTAGTCATACTCGTAGCCAACCTCAAGGTTGCGAAGCTCCTTGCAGGTCACCCCTTGCTCCTTCTTCATCATGCAGCAGCTCCGGCTCACGACATTTAAGTGCCCCAAGTGTTGCGCCTCGTGTCTTCGTACACATTCGGCGCACGATGAGACCTCCGGCTCCCTGATACTGCCGGGAGTGCGGAAGTTGATATCTGGCTAGGAATCCCTGTAGCGCAACGGCGTGCTGCAGGTGTGCCTCCTTCGCACAGCCCATACTTGGGGCCATGGTCACAAGGTATAGAGAGAGAGGGAAGGAGGAAGTCAACCAAAGGACTTCTCCAAATATTGGTGTGTGTAATCCCACCCATGGGCACCCCTTTATATAGGAGGAGGGGGTGTGCCCTTCCCATTAGGTTAGCCATGTGGGACTATTAGCAAAGAAAAAATCACAGGAATTTTCGTCCTGGCCGGTTGGGCTGAATCAGCACAGCCCAACAAGTAAAGGCAGCAAACAGCAGCCCGGAGGAGTGCCAGCCGGGTGGGCCGGTGAGCTCCTACGGCCTAGCGCGCCAAGCACAGGCGGCAGCGGTGAGAGGCCAGGGTGGTCCGGATGCCCACCTCACAGCCCACACGCGCTCGCGCGGCCTTCTCGGCCAGCGGTAGCGGCTTGGCTGCCTCGGGGCAGGCCGGCCAGGCGCGGCAGCCCAGCGCAGCTCCCCCGTTGTACAAGCGCGGCGGCCCACACTCCCTGGCACTCCACGCGGTACAGAGTACCTGTCGCCTGCCCATCTTCCTGCCAGCGTGTGGGATGAACAGATGTGGCTCATTAGCGGCTGTAGTCTGTTTTCCTTTTTCCTTTTGTAGGGTAATTTCCTCTAGGTCAAATCCCTCTTTCACTTTATTCCTTCTCTGAACAACTTCGGATCTTTCCGTGGAACATTTCCGGCTTTCTCTTTATCTATTGTGATTCTGTCTTATGAATGATCGCTCTAATCGTACCCTTAAGTGTATCCCCTCACGGCTCAGGAATGCTCTAGACATGATCTATATCAATGATCAACAGAGGGACCAGGAATGTCGATGTGACCCCTATGCATTCCTGATGACAATGTCGTTTGAACCGGTAAATGTAGCATCTAATTTCCTTTTGTTTCTCGATACGACTTGTCTGAAATCTGATCAATGGTATCCCATACCTTGTTCAATCTCGTTAACAACAAGTTATGTTTTCTTGTTACTGTGATATTACATCCCCGTGACCGAGCCACATGTTGCAACATTTATGGACGTAATCTCACCAAGCCGATCGTATGTATATTTACCCATCATGTGGGTGAACAAATCCCGCTCTTGACATATATTGCCTCTACGGTTCCTCCAAATACATGAACACACTTTTATTGTCTCTGTATTACCAAGTGACATTTGATGCTATCTAAGCATTCTCGGGAGACAGTGATTGATATAGACTCAGGGTCTAAGGAATTAGGATTCTAGATTTAGCTGTTGCAACAATGAACTATATGACTTGATCGTGTTGCAATCCTTCGAGGAATGTCCATCACATCATTCTCCAATGATATGACCCTGTTGTCAATTGGCATAAATGCCCATGATCTTGAAACCCAGATCATCCTCATGACCAATGAACTAGTATGAATAGAGGCTACTAGGGACTTGGTTGTTTCATAGCACACCTGTACCAATGTTTCTACTTGATACAGTTATAGCATAATTTGAAACTAGTATAAACTAATTGAGATATGACAATAAAAACCTATTTATTATTTGCCTCTAGGGCATATCTCCTTCACGAGGTGCATGAGGAATAGGCAATGTCATATAATGACCATAAGGGTTAGCTTGCGACTTAGCTTGAACACATGGAATGCATCATTGCACATAGCGCTCCACGTCTCGCTTCATGTTGGGCCAATAGTAATGAGTGGCAAGCATGTCCAATGTCTTGTCATGACCAAAGTGACCCATGAGGCCTCCACCATGTGATTCTTGTAGAAGCAAAAGTTGAAGAGACGACTTCAGAATGCAAAGCTTGTTTTGTTTAAATAGAAAGCCCTTATGCAAATAGAAATCATCAATTCTTTTGTCAATGGAGCATTTTGCGCAAATTTGTCCAAAGAACGGGTCGGAAGCATACAAAGTTTTGATTTCATCGAGACCCAACACGTTTACTTCAAGTTGAGGAAGACGGCTTGTGTGCTTGCAATACAAAGCGTCTGTAACTACATTATCTTTGCCGTTCTTGTACTTGACAATGTACGGAAAAGACTCCATACACTCAACCCACTTAGCATGTCTCTTGCCCAAGTTTGCTTGGCCTTTGAGATATTTCAACGACTCATGGTCGAAATGTATGATAAATTCCTTAGGCCAAAGGTAGTGTTGCCAAACTTGAAGAACACGAACCAAGGAAAAAATCTCTTTGTCATAAATCAAATAGTTAAGGTGAGCACCATCAAGTTTCTCGCTATGGTAGGCAATAGGGCGTCCATTTTTCCTAAGGACTCCTCGAATGCCAATACCACTAGCATCAGACTCTATCTCAAAAGTTTTAGTGAAATCCGGTAATGCAAGAAGGGGTGCTCCGGTTGAGCCTCTTTTTAAGTTCATCAAAATCTTTTTGTTGTGATTTTCCCCACATGAAGGTGACATTCTTTTTGGTCAATTCGTTGAAGGACAAGCAATGGTGGAAAAGTCTTTCACAAAGCAACGATAGAAACTGGCCAACCCATGAAAACTTCAGAGTTCACTCACATTAGTGGGAATGGGCCAATCTCGTATGTCCTTCACTTTAGAAACATCAACTTCAATGTCATTTGAAGAAACGACAAATCTAAGAAAAATTAACTTGTCTTTAGCAAAAGTGCACTTGGGAAGATTAGCATATAGCTTTTCACATCGAAGGATTTGCAAGACTTACTTGACATGTGTAACATGGTCCTCAAGTGACTTGCTATAAACAAGTATATCATCGAAATAGACAACAACACTTTTTCCAATGAGAGAACACAAAATATGATTCATAAGGCGCATGAAGGTGGATGGGGCATTAGATAAGCCAAAAGGCATGACCAACCATTCATAGAGACCAAGTTTTGTCTTGAAGGCGGTTTTCCACTCATCACCTTCCACCATGCGTATTTGATGGTAACCACTATGGAGATCAATTTTTGAGAAAATAGTGGCTCCACACAACTCGTCAAGCATGCCATCAAGATGTGGTATAGGATGTCGATAACGCACGATGATAGCATTGATTAGACAGTAGTCCATTCATAACCGCAACGTATCATCCATTTTTAGAACAAGAATCACGGGTACCACACTTGACTAGTGCTTACTTGGATCAAAAATTTGGAGACGAGTTGGTTGATTTGACGTTCGATCTCCTTTGTCTCCTCCGGGTTCGTTCTGTAGGCGGCACAGTTTGGAAGGTGTGCGCTAGGTATGAGGTTAATGCGATGCTCAATTTCGCGAAACGGAGGTAGTCCATGTGGGAGTTCTTCGAGAAACACATCCTTGAAATCCTGCAAAACAATCATGAAAGAGGGAGGAATATTTCTCAAGTCATTACTTCCTTGCGCTAGTCCCTTGCAAATGAGGACATATTGAAAGATGGATGGGTTGTTCGTCACATCTCTCATCTCACTTTTGGTGGCAAGGAGAACAATCTTAGTTTTTCCACTCAAGTTAGGCTTGTGGCTCTCACTCACTATGAGGTGGTTCTCTCGCTCACCGCTCTGCTCACAAGAAGGTGTTATGTTTTGTGCCCTCGCTAAAGCCTTTGCATTGTCTGCAATTATTTGGCTAGGAGTCATCGGTTGCAAAACACATGTCTTATTAAGCCATTTGAAGGTGTATACATTTGTGCAACCATCATGTAGAGAACCTTTGTCGAATTGCCATGGTCAACCAAGAAACATGTGGCAAACCGTCATTGGGACCACATCACACTCCACCGTGTCTTTGTATGGCCCAATAGAGACGGTGTGCTTGATCTTCATGGACCCTTGGTCACTTAGCCATTGCACGTGGTAGGGATGCTTGTGTGGATGGAGGGTGAGGTTGAGATTCTCACAAAACTTGGTGCTAGCAAGGTTGTGGCAACTCCCTCCATCGATGATCACCTTGATAGATTTTCCATTGATGCTTGCACATGTTTTGAAGATATTTGAACGTTGATCTTCATGCTCTTATGCTTGAGTGGTCAAGATCCTTATGACGACAAGCGATGGACTTGCGTCATGTTCACACATGAGGAGTTCTTGGTCAACTTCCACTCGTTGCCTTGCCATTGCTTTCTTGACTCTGGCATCAAATTCATCTTCACTCAAGTACTCTTCGTTTCCCTTGTCATGGATAAACAATACTTTCTTCTTTCCACACTCGGCCTACTTGTGTCCTTTTCCTCCACACTTGTAGCATTCGTCATTGAATGTCGTGACAACCTTTGTATACTTGCCACTTGGGGGCGGTTTTCCTTGAGGATGTGTGGGCTTGAAAGAAGGCTTGGAGGTACTTGAGGAGCTACATTGACGGTTGTTGGCGTAGCGGTTGAAGCTTGCTTGTAGGTGAAGTATGTCTTTTTCTTGTTGTACTTAATGTCCTCTTGTACTTGACGCTCGGCCTTTATTGCGATGTGCACAAGCTCTACCATATTGTGGTATGTTTGGAACTCGACGATGCACTTGATTGGATGGTTCAAGCCAATGAGAAAATGTGCCATGGTTTTCTCCTTGCGCTCTGCAATGTTGGCACAGATCATGTTGAGCTCCATTTCCTTGAAGTACCCTTCCACCGTCTTTGCCCCTTGGGGAAGCAAATTGAAGGTTGTTGAAGAGGTCACGCGTGTAGTGTGAACAAACAAAGTGGGATCTCATATGAGCCTTCATGTCATGCCAAGTTGTGATTGGGGCTCTCCTCTTGCGTCATGAGCAACTTGAACTTGTCCGCACCAAAGGTTGGCATAATGATCAAAATCAAGTGAAGCCATGGCAACCCTCTTCTCGTTGGTATAATTGTGCATGCGGAAGATCTTGTCGACTTTGACTGCCCATGAGAGATATTCTTTGGGATCATTTGAACCGGTGAACTTGTGCATCGTGAACTTGAGCTTGCTGAAGGTTTCTTCATCATTGCGGTCACGGTGATGGTTGTTGACATGATGTTGAAGGTCTTTATCTTCCATCCAACCATTGCGATGATCTTGTGAGCTTGGTGATGAGCTTCCGGTTGAGGAGTCACATTCGGAGGTGGCAGAACTTGCTCTTTCTCTTGGCACGATTGTTGACGAGGAGGAGGCACTTGGGCCTCGTGATGATCATGAGGAGGTGGAGCCTCTTGAGGTTGTTGTTGACGAAGAGGAGGTTCATTCCTCAAGTGTTGTTGTGGGTTAGGCACTTGGGCCTCATGGCGAAGATCATGGTCTTGAGCCTCATGACGTGGTGGGCATCGCTCAACATGTACCACTTGATGCTCCATGTTTTGATGTGGTGGAGGAGGCACCTCATGATGCCCATGCTGTCGGCGCGGACGTTCAAGGAGGCGATGACGAGGAGGAGTATCTTGGAGAGCTTCATGTTGGTGATGAGCTTGTTCCTCCAAGTTGGAGTCATCAATTGTTGTGTCAAGTATGTGTCACGGGCGATGGTGGTGGACTTGAGGTTCCACTTGTGGTTGCGCTTGTTGGATCACTAGTGCCCTTGCGTGATGATGGTGTCCTTCACGCCTTGCTTGGGGCCTTGAGGAGAAATCACCATCATAGCTTGACGTTGCGACATGCCGTGGTGAAGGTACATAGTTCAAAGAGCTTCCATCTTCAACCACGGGGGCGTCATTGCGTCTTGGAGGTCTTGGATGAGGATCTTTGTGTTGGGCCACGCAGAGATAAACAAAAACTTTTTCCCCTACGCGGTACTCCCAAGATCCAGCTGAGGTGATAGGCCACGAGATTTACCACTAGACGCTCAGGTGCGGATTATTGATGAAGCGCGTCAGTTGATGTCGTGCCGAACGATCCCCGTACAACACGTCCAGATCCCCACAGACCTCCTTGTCTCCAGCGCCGCACGTGCAACGCCTCTACCGGTATCCACACGTACAGGAAGGAGCTCCAGGCAGAGGATTGCTAGATCCTGTCTAGCCCGAAATGGGAGTGGAGAAAGTGACGGCTAGATCAGGGACAATCCCTTGTCACTCCACTTATATACACTTCTAGCTGGGCTCAACGCTTGAGGCCCATTTAGGCTGTACCCAAATCTCCACATGGATCTAATCTACATGGGCTCCTTACCCTTAAGTGTGTGACCATGTAGGTTCATGTAGACCTGGACACGACACGAGTCACCACTCCAAGTCGATAGTTGGTAGCGGCCTCGAACAAGACGTGCCAACTCCCAAGCGATGTAAAGTCAGAAGACAAACCTTTATCAATGTGACTTTCGTCCAAGTCCCTTTGCCTCATGATATATCTTGTCAAGCTATAGGCGAGTTGTTGCCATCCCTTTAATAGCTTGACTCTCTCTTCTCGTTCCGTGATATACGATTCACTGGCCTAACACTTAGTCCAACTCCTTGTTTAACACTTAACCAAGTCGCGCATGGCTACGCTTCCGAATCATATCACACGAGAGGGTCCAGAGAATATATCTCCATTACGGAGGGGCAAATCCCATATCTGTAATCCATGTTACACAGCTTGCTTCACAACCAACCCGAATCCTACCTTTATAACTTCCCATTTACGGAACAGCGTTTGATAGGACCTAAGCTGGCGATCCGCAACTCGGATATGCGATCACCTCAGGTCGAAGGATTCCATTGCTTGAGACTACAAATGACAACATGCTCGTTGCATCTCAACAGTGGGTCGGTCTGATTCGCTAAACTCTTTAGCTAAATCAGTGTAAGTCGGAATAGCGTCTCCATGCCCATGACAAGTGGAACCGAGTCATTAGTCGACTTTCACATTAGTCTAAGTTGTGTGTCCGGCACAACCTCAACAACCAAGGATAATTAGTATGAACAACATGAATATATAGTTCCACAATCGAATCACATATTCAATAATACATATTAGTAGTTCATACATGGACAATAACTTTATGAATACATTGGAAATAACGTCATACATGATTGCCTCTAGGGCATATTCCTAACACTTTGATGAGGACATCCCTATACTTAAACCCACCCCAATTACTACTGAAGATGTTCTAGCTGTTGCAAGGAAGGATTAGTCCAATGAGATTATAATTGGACCCATTACAAGAGCTCGTGCTAAGCTACTTGAACAACGGGTGAATTCACTCCTAAACGGATCTGGTACTTTAATTCATGAGAACTTTATACTACCTAAGTCTATGCATTTATGTATGATCAGGTTCATTGGAGAAATAAGCATGGCGTGAGGAGGAGAAGGGCTACAAGAGAAACCCGACATGATGATCCCCCAAGGATGCATGAGGGAGGAGCGGGAGGAAGGCGCAAGAGAAGATCATCAAGATGGAGGCAAGAAACTCTGCAGCAACCGGAGTGTCCAGCCGAGTCCACCCGAACTGTCTGGCCTGCCCGAGAGAAGAATTGGTGCGGACAATCATTACACCAAATAGGACACTACATGGGCACCACACGGAAACTTTGAAAATTCTGGCTAGATCGGACAATCCAGTTGACTCCACCCGGAGTGTCCGGCCAGACCGGAATGTCTGGCCCAATTCCATCGGACTGCCCGCCCATCGACCGAATCTGCTCTGAGTCGGCATATATCAGTTTGAGTCGTACGCGTCTTAGTTTCGGTTTCAAGCCACCCCAGCCCTTATAAGCCCTAGGATGCCCCAAAGTTAGGGTTTAGACCACGTTAAAACTATTTTTTGGAGTTGTTTCTTTTTAGAACCTCTGAAATTACCTAGTGATCGAATTATACTACTCAATTTATTGTGATCTGTTGTTCCATTAAGAATTAGTAGATTGCAAACTACCGTTCATGGTCGACGGTTGCGTGTGCAAGAGCGTGGTGTTGTGACTATCCCACTGGGTTCGAGAGCGGTTGCATTGGCATCAAGGTTTGAGCGGGAGAGGTCATAGCTACATGCTAGTTATCTATCCACAGTTATCTTCATCGACAAGTGCTTGCTGAGAAGATCGGGCCACCCCATATCATCTTGGTATCAAATTTCCTTGTTTACTCGGTGAGCATCCACAAATCCATCCATAGATTAGTTTTTGTTTCGTCCTATACGGAAAAAGCTTCACAAAAAAAGATTTTCCATAGACTAGGTTGCATTGCTTTTGAGTTTTAGTTGCTCGTCGTATCTTCTCCTAGATACGATCTACATGTTTTTCTCGTAGGATTCTAGTTTTCGTTTGTGTCTAGGTTTAGGGTTTGATCTTGTTTTCCGCCGACTCCACCATCACCGTTTTCCGCAAAGTTTCATCGTTTGTCCGAGTCCACATAGCATACCTTTGTTTGCATACCATAGACACAGCCTATCTACAGCATCCGTGCCTAGGAACGTACCCACAAGACTAGTTGCTTTGCTCCGACAGGCTGATCATTAGGGTTTCAAAGTGCAGAAATTTTCGACAGGCAAAACCGGACTATCCGACATATCTACACTGGACTATCCAGTCTGACCGGAGTCTCTGGCGCGAATCATCCGGACTATCTAGCCCAGTTTGTTTTACGTTGCTGCACTCGTGTTTGCATTGACTCATATAGTTGAAAAATCAAAAAAATGAGAAAAGAAAAGAGAATCAGTATAAAAAAGGGAGAAAAGAGCTACAAGCATGACAAAAAGAGATATCAAAGTGTGCATTCTTGAATGCCTAGTTGATCATAGCACTTGTAGATTGAGCAATCTTGTGCCTGTTTAATTTGAGCTTTTACTAGCATCTTTCTTGTGCATTGCAATATTCCTTTTCATAAATTTATTTGCCATGTTTATCTCCATGTGTGTGTTTCTTGGGTTTTTGTACGATCAGAACTAGGACTTGTGTGCGGTGTAGTTAGGATACCATACCTAGAGCTCCACCATAAATAACACGTGTGCCCTGTGATCGTTCTCCATATCCTTGATATTTACTTCATCACATCAGTGCATCAGTCTTTGATTTCCTTTTGGTAAAGAATCTCTATTCACTTTGGAACGGTAAGATCTTCTTGTCAGTTGTGAGTGAGTTGTGAGTGTTCCACCAAACAGATTTTGATTTTTGCACTAACCTACTAATCATGTCTCTTAGTGATGATGATGTTGTGTTGCAGAAATAGAAGGATGATGATCTTGTTAATTGGTGGGAATATGCATCATTGAAATCCCACTTGACACGTGGACAGATGCCATTGACAAGAATATTCAGGACGTGCAAGTGGCTTTGCGAGAAAACGAAGAGGCAGTCACTATACAAACACAAGTGACAACTATCGACACCAATGTCATAGCTTTGTAGTGTTCTATTGATGCTTTGAATAGTAGCACTTGAGCAACGGCATCAACAACCACTTGAGGATAGTGTTTATGAAGATGCCGAAGGAAGTGTTGCTAGTGCTACCCCAAATCTTGGCAGGGGACGTGCTAATCCCCCTGCGCAACGTGTTCCTAACCAAGCTTTTGATGATGGTTTGGGCAAGCCGAAATTCTCAATTCCCAAGTTTGACGGTGCACTTGATCCTAAAGATTACCTCACATGGGAGTTGAAGATCGAGAAGCTCTAGCATTTGTATGATTATACAGAAGACAATAAGATAAAGCTTGCAGCGTTAGAATTTGATGGATATGCTTTGAGTTGGTGGGATGCTATTGTGCAAAATAAAAGGGATGACAATGACCTTCCTGTGATGACTTGGCAAGAGATGAAGCGCATCATGAAGGACCGTTTTGTACCCACCAACTACTTGCATTCAGTTTTTGACAAGTTGACACAATTGAGGCAAGGATCCATGTCAATTGATGATTACTACCTGGAGATAGAGATGCTTATGCAGCGTGCTAGAGTTCGTGAATCCCTTGAGATGACCATGCAGCGATTTCTTAACAATTTGAAGTTACCCATAAAGAGCATTGTTCGTCATCACAAGTACGAGACTATGAATGAACTATTGCATCATGCTAGAGAGGCTGAATCACAAATAGTTGAAGAAGCTAAGGCACGTGCGAGGTTCCCATCTACCAGTCGTTTTTCAGCCAGGTCTACACCGCTAGCACCTATGGCGCCAACTGCAACTGCTGCTAGCCACCTATCACCATCTTTTGCTAAGCAAGCTCCCACGTCTTCTTATGGTTCCATTGCTAAGAAACCCACAGCTCCTACTGCTAGCTTGGGTTCCATTATGTCCACCGCGTGTACTCGTGATGTGGAGTGCCATACTTGTAGAGGTAGATGACACTACAAGCGAGATTGTCCAAAGCGCAAGGTAATGTATGTCAGTGAACAAGATGAGTATGAGAGTGGAGATGAAGTTAACCCTAATTGTGCTAATGACGATGGTTATGACAATGAGGAGGTATGGATGCTATTCCTGAGCATGCGCCAACCATTGTGGTTTCTCCACGTATATTTAGTGTGCAGCCTATTGTTGATTTTCAGCACTGCAACTTGTTCCAAACCAAAGCTCTAGTTGGACCTAACAAAGCTTGCAAAGTAATCATTGATGGAGGTAGCTGCAGAAATCTTGCAAGTAAGGAGTTATGTGCCAAACTTAATTTGACTTATTTACCTCATCCCAAGCCATACTACATATAATGGTGAGATGAAGATAAATCATATGGTACGTGTGAATTTTGAAATAGGGCCATACAAGGATTCTATTGATTTTGATATGGTTCATATGACTATTTTCCATATATTATTGGGTTGGCCTTGGCTTTGTGACCGCCATGTGCAACACAATGGCCGTGCCAATACCTATCACTTGGAATTCAAGGGCAAGAAATTTAATATGCAGCCAATGACACCACAACATATTGTGAATGAGTCTCGTCAAAAGATAGAAGTGAACTTGAAAGATGCACCTATAGATAGGCGAAATAGTGTTGCAGCTGTACTTGATGTAATAGATCCCAAAAAGAGTGATATAACGAAAAGTGAGAGAGTGCCTAATCTATTGATATTAGCCACCAAGGAAGATACGAGAGGGTTTAGTGAGGATCCTACAACCATGCCGCTTGTGCTCAAGTATAAGGGTGAGGTATTGGTTTCTAACGACGGGACCCCTATTTCTCTTGGTGTATCTACTATTTTGCAGGATTTTGGCGATGTGTTTCTAGAAGATGTGCCCGCATGATTGCCTCCATTGCTTGGCATTGATCATCCAATCGACTTGATACCTAGCATCACATTACCAAACCGTGCACCCTATAGGACCAACCCCGAAGAAACAAAGGAGATACAAAAACAAGTACAGGCGTTGCTAGATAAAGGGTACATTCGTGTTTCTCTTAGCCCTTGTGTTGTTCCTGTTATTTTAGTACATAAGAAAGATGGTACATGGCACATGTGTGTAGATTGTAGATCTATTAATAATATCACTATTCGATATTGCCATCCTATTCCGCATTTAGAGGATATGCTAGATGAACTGAGTGGTGCTACTATTTTCTCTAAGATTGATTTGCGTAGTGGTTATCATCAAATTAGGATGAAAGAAGGGGATGAATGGAAAACTTCTTTCAAAACAAAATTTGGTTTTTATGAATGGTTAGTTATTCCATTTGGTCTTACTAATGCACCTAGTACATTCATGAGATTAATGAATCATGTTTTGAGAGAATTTATTGGTTGTTTTCTGGTTGTTTATTTTGATGATATACTTATCTATAGCCACAACGAAACTGAACATTGTAGTCATATCTGACAAGTTTTGCAAGTGTTGTGTGATAATAAATTGTAGGCTAATTTTGTGAAGTGCACATTTGCAAAAGATAAGGTCATATTTCTGGGATATGTTGTATCTAAGCATGGGGTAGAAGTAGATGAATCTAAAATTGAATCAATTCAGAATTGGCCTATTCCCATGAATGTTAGTCAAGTGCGTAGTTTCCATGGATTAGCTGGTTTATATAGGCGCTTTGTGAAGGATTTTAGCACTATTGCTGCACGATTGAATGAATTGACTAAGAAAGGTGTTCCATTTGTGTGGGGCGCAGCCCAAGATATTGCATTTGATACATTGAAACATTTGCTTACTTCTGCACCATTACTTTCATTGCCTCATTTTCTAAGCAATTTGAAATTGAATGTGATGCTAGTGGTATAGGTATTGGTGGCGTTTTGATGCAAGAGGGTCACCCTATCGCATATTTTTCTAAGAAACTTGTTGGTGCTAGATTGAATTATCCTATTTATGATAAAGAATTGATGCACTTGTTAGAGTTCTTGAAATTTGGCAACATTATTTGTGGCCAAAATAATATATCATACATTCTTATCATGAAGTATTGAAGTATTTGAAAGCTCAATCAAACTTTCATAGAAGATTAGCTAAATGGGTTGAGTTTATTGAAACTTTTCCTTACATCATTAAGTATAAGAAGGGAAAAGAGAATGTAGTTGCTGATGCTTTGTCTAGGAAAAACATGCTATTAACCAATCTTGATGTTACAATTCCTGGATTACAGAGTATTTGTGCACTTTATGCAACTGACCATGATTTTGCTGAACCATATCGTTTGTGTGCTCTCAAAATCCATGGGATAAGTATCATATACATGATGGATATTTGTTTAGAGCTAACAAACTATGCATTCTAGAATCGTCGTTGCGTTTGTTGTTAGTGCAGGAATCACATGCTGGTGGTTTGATAGGTCACTTTGGGCATGAGAAGACATTGCTCATGCTTGCTGATCACTTTTTTGGCCCAAGATGAGGCGTGATGTGTACAGATTTGTGAGCCATTGCATTACATGCCACAAGTCCAAATCAAAGTTGAAGCCTCATGGTTTGTATACACCTCTCTCTGCACCTACTACACCATGGGAAGACATTAGTATGGATTTTGTGCTAGGTCTACCTAAAACACAGAGAGGTCATGATTCTATATTTGTGGTAGTGGATAGGTTCTCTAAGATGACTCATTTTATTGCCTGGCACAAAAGAGACGATGCGTCGCATGTTGCTAACCTATTTTCCAGGGACATCGTGAGATTGCATGGAGTACCCAAGACGATTGTTTATGACTATGATGTGAAGTTCATGAGCTACTTTTGGAAGACCTTATGGGGGAAGCTGGGAACGAAGCTATTATTCAGTACTACATGTCATCCCCAAATAGATGGTCAAATGGAGGTTGTGAATAGAACATTGTCACAATTGTTAAGGACTATGATAAAGAATAATCTGCAAGAGTGGGAAGAGTGTCTGACACATGTTGAGTTTGCATACAACAGGGTTATGCATTGGACTACTCAACTTTGTCCTTTTGAGGTGGTGTATGGTTTCAAGCCATTGACGCCACTTGATTTGTTGCCTTTGCCATTACATGAGAGAGTTTATATGGAGGCATCAAAGCGTGTTGAATATGTGAAGAAGATTCATGAGAAGACACGAGAGGCTATAGAGATGAAAGGCAAGAACATTGCTGCTGCAAAGAATCAAGCAGGGAAGGAAGTTTTGTTCAAGCCTGGCGACATGGTATGGGTGCATCTACGCAAGGATAGGTTCCCACTACTGCGACAATCCAAATTGAAGCCACGTGGTGCTGGTCCTTACAAGGTGTTAGCCAAGATTAATGATAATGCCTACACAATTGATATACCTATTGCTGATTTTGGTGGAGTTAGAAACATCTTCAACGTTGCTGATTTATCACCATATGATGGACAAGACCTTCGAGCGTCGAGGTCGACACCTTTTGAAGGGGGATATGATGAGGACATCCCTATACTTACACCCACCCCAATTACTACTGAGGATGTTCCAGCTGTTGAAAGGAAGGATCAAACCAATGACATTAGAATTGGACCCATTACAAGAGCTCATGCTAAGCTACTTGAACAATTGGTCAATTCACTCCTAAATAGATCTGGTACTTTAATTGATGAGAACTTTATACTACCTAAGTCTATGCATTTATGTATGATCAGGTTCGATGAAGAAACAAGCATGGCACGAGGAGGAGAAGGGCTACAAGAGAAGACCAACATCATGATCGCCCAAGGATGCATGAGGGAGGAGCGGGAGGAAGGCGCAAGAGAAGATCATCAAGACGGAGGCAAGAAACTCTGCAGCAACCGGAGTGTTTGGCCTAGTCCACCCGGACTGTCTGGCCTCCCCGAGAGAAGAATTGGTGCGGACAATTGATGAGTGCATATTTGCATCATGTTTTACATTATTATTTTGCATTGTAGATGTAGGATCTTAGCCGGGAGAAGAATTGGCACGCACATTTTATGTCTGTTTTCACTAGGATCGGGACAGATGATGGAACCAATGGATACAATTTTTGGAGCCGTTGTATTGGGGAGAAAAGGAGTCAAAAACAACGCGAATTGCTTATTTGGGAAATATCAATAATATCAGAAGAAAACCCAAAGCAATCAAGGCATACAGACGGTTCAACGACAAACTATACGATAGGAATACTTTTTCCGGCCGTATAGTTCCGGTCGTATAGTTGGCGCCGCCTCCGCCTCTTAAATAGTTTCACCCCGTGCAACTAGATCGGGGAGACGACATACAGAACAACCAGAAAGCGCGAAAACATCACCTCTGGAAGGCATCTGGAGGGGGAACTAGCCCAAGGGATCCATCTTCGCCCTACGCAGATCTGGCAGGCCAAGGCATCGATATCCATCTTCATCAACCGCTGCATCATCACCATCTCCATCCATCCCATCTCATCCATCTAGATCTTGTTGTAATTTCCATACTCGTTATGGATTTATACAACTACTATTCATCTATGATTGTTTCCATTACCATTGCCATGATGTTGATTGCCTCTATGTCTGAGTAGATCTTTAGTTCTTGGGGAGATAGAGAAACTCTAGCATATGATTGAGATGAGATAGAGATTATTATGTTATACATCATTATGTGTATTTGTTAATTGTCTTCATCTTGATTTTGGGAGTTGTACACCTCCTTAATATTTGCCTCCTACAGGGACTCGATGAAGAGGATTACTTGTTGGTAGACGGAGGGATGATAACACTTACTGTGACTATAAATCTGTTGTCATTCTTTACGTACTAACTTGGGGAATCAAAGAGAACTCATTAAGGCATGTCCATGCCATGGGAGAAATCTCTTAATAGCGGGATAATACGATTGATGTCGTTTATTCGTCAGTTGTGGTTATGAAGGATGATGTGAGCAGCGGTTGCTGCCTATTTGTCCATACATGGAGCTCCTCCCACATACATACATATCATGAGAATATTCGTTATGATAATCTAGATTTCTTAGTCTAAATTGCTAGAGGTGTATCCACCACCCCCCGAGAACGCCTTATTCCCTATTGCAGTTCCAAAGTTCTTTTACACAAGCGATTCTTACTTTCTGCATTAAGTTTTACTTTATTTTAATTGCCTTGTTCAATCAAAAACCCAAAAACAAATCTACTATTCTTGCATCTTAATTTATCCCTTAAGTACTTCGTCTAGTTATAGTTAAAAGCATTTTAGTCTTTCGCCTACTGCTCCCTGTTGGATCGATATCTTTGTTTCGAAACTAGCTACAAACAATCTGTGCACTTGCAATCAACAAGCTATTTTCTAGCGCCGTTGCCGGGGAGCTTAGCGCTATAAGTCACTTTACTTTTAGTTATTTACTTTCATTGTACTAATTTTTAATTTAAGTTGCAGGACCACAACAATGGACAACACTCACCATTTAAACCAGCTTGAGGCAGTAAGGAAAATGGCTCTACACATGGATGCTTTTATAACTATCAATAAAAGCATAAATCTGGGTGGAATTAAGATCCACCCTTTATTATTGGAACTACTGCACTCTAAGAAATTTGCAGGAACCAATGAAGAGAGTCCATACGGAAACTTAAAATTCTTTGAAGACGTTCTCAGTTCCTTTATATTTGATGACTGTAATCTTGATATGGTTAAAACCCAGTTGTTTAGACAAACTCTCTCTAATAATTTTTGTGCAGAAGCATCAAGGACTTGGAAGGAATTGACAACCAATTTTCTATCAAAATATTATTCAGAAAGCAAAGCTCACAAGATGATAGGTACTATTATCCGTTTCTAAAATAATCCTGGTGACGGTTTATATGAAGGATATCTAAGGTACAAAAGTTACCTAGATAATTGCCCCCATCATCGTTTGCCTGATTGGTTAATCACTCATACTTTTTATGGAGGGCTTAATATTGAAAATAGAATGAATCTAGACACTGATTCTAATGGCATCTTTCTATCTTATACCTATGATGAAGCCTGGAATCTAATAATAAAAATGAGGGAGGCAACGGAAAATCTTAGAATTGAAGAGAACATTACAAATAGTTTTTATGAATATGCTTGCGTTAACGATTTCCTGGCAGATGAAAGGACGGGTGCAATGATTAAAACCCTCGGTATTGATTCTTTCTCAGTAAAGAAAATTATTGAGAATTATGCAGGACATTTGCAGGTACCAACAGAATGGGAACCCCATAAACCCCTAAAAGAGAAGAAGCGTGCAAGAGCACTAATGGAAGAATTATCCTCAGTACCTATTCAAGGGATCATCAAGAAAAGGCAAAAAGAGGAAGAACAAATAAAGAAGAGACCGAAGAAACTAGAAAAGAACCCCGAAGCTACCAATATAAATAATGTTATATTAAAGGATCTTATGGAAGCACGAATAGTGGATGATGAAGTGGTTATGCTAGACCACTAAACCTTAGAGTTTATCGAGGGTAAGGTACGAGGTAACAAAACTTCTAAACCTATGACTCCTATATATTGTGGAGAAACTTTCTTATACGGAATTTGTGAGCCGATTTCCACTATAAATATTATGCCTTCATCACTTTATGAGGAACTTCGCTACAATTTAAATAATCCATATGTGGAACCGGTAGACACTACTATTAAATTTTCTAATAGGACCAATATAAAACTAGAAGGTGTAATCAGACATATCTATGTCTTTATTGGATCACTCATGTACCCCCTTGATTGTCATATTGTTGATATGCCTCGGGATTCTTTTTGTCCTATTCTTTTAGGCAGGCCTTTTGTTTCCATAACCAAAGCTCGAGTTGACAGTAAGAATGAGACTATTTCACTGATGTTTGGAGAAGAGGAAATGGCATTCCACTTTTCCAAACTAAAGAAGATGCCATATGAAGTGGAAGATATAAAGGAAGAGAAAACAATTGCCGAGCTAGCCGCAATTCATTTTATTACTCCACAAGATGAATTAGAGAGGACCCTAATTAATTGGGAGGAACCATCAGATGATGAGGAAAGAGAAGACATGGATGATTACCTTGATTCAGTTTCGGAAGCACAAAATCCACATGACTATGAAGAACTGGTAAGAAAAGGAGATGAAGAACCTCCACCAATTGAATTGAAACAACTTCCAGATGATAGGAGGTATGAGTTTTTAGATAATGAAAATAAATGTCCTATTATTATTAGCAAAAAAATTATCAGAGAATGAAACAAATAAACTCCTTCAGTCTTGGTTAAGCATCGTGAAGCCTTTGGATATACTCTAAGTGATATTAAAGGAATAGATCCATCTATAGTAACACATAAGATTACCATGCTTGATGATGTTGAACCTGTAGTGGATATGCAAAGAAGACTTAATCCAAAAATGAAGGAAGTAGTAAGAAAAGAGGTTATACGGTTGTTAGATTCTGGCATCACATATCCTATCTCTGATAGTGGGTTATCCCAACTCATTGCATACCAAGAGAAGGTGGTCTTGATGTTGCTATGAATGAGGATGGTGAGCTAGTTCCTGTAAGGCCTATTGTAGGATATTGTATGTGCATTGATTTTAGGAAGCTAAACCGCGAGACACAGAAAAATCATAAACCTATACCATTCATGGATAAAATTTTAGAAAGACTTAGTAATAATTCTTATTTCTGTTTTCTTGATGGTTATTCTGGATATTCTCAAATTACCATATAACTGGAAGATCAAGAGAAAACAACTTTCACTTGCCCTTATGGCACATATGCTTATAGATTAATTCCATTTGGCTTATGTAACGCATCAGCAACCTTTCAAGAATGTGTTCTAAAATTCTTTGATGATTTTGTTGAGAAGACTATGCAAGTTCTAACAAATGATTTTGTTATTTGTAGAACAACCTTTGATAATTGCCTCTACAATCTAACCAAAGTCTTGCAGAGATGCAGGCAATCAAATTTGGTTTTGAATTGGGAACAATGTTGTTTCATGGAAAGAGAAGGTAAATTTTTCGGGCATAAGGTTTTGGAGAAGGGAATAGAAATAGATAAAACTAATATAAATGCTATAGAAAATCTTCCAATACCTCAGGACATTAAAAACTTAAAATTGTTTCTAGGACATGCAGGTTTTTATAAGCGTTTTATAAAAGATTTTGCTAAAATAGCTATGCCTCTCACCAACCTTCTTGATAAAGAAACCCCATTCTACTTAGATCATGACTGTATTACAGCTTTTGAGAACCTTAAGAATAAATTAGTTTTAGCACCTATCATGCAATCTCCAAAATGGGATGAACCTTTCAAAATCATGTGTGATGCAAGTGACTATGCTTTAGGGGATGTGTTGGGACAGCGAGACGGAAAGAATTTAAATTTTATTTATTACGCTAGTAGACCTCTTAATAAGATTCAAAAACATTACGCTACTACAGAAAAAGAGTTCCTAGCTATAATCTTTGCTTGCGACAAATTTAGATCCTACATCATTAATTCTAAGGTAATAATTCATACGGATCACCAAGCTTTGCGTCACCTCCTTGTTAAAAAGGATGCGAAGCCCAGGTTGATTAGGTGGGTTTTATTACTACAAGAATATGATTTACAAATAGTAGATGGGAGGGGTAAAGATAATCCGGTAGAAGATCATGTCTCTAGGATGAAGGGAATAATTACTAACCCCGTACCTATAAATGAATCATTTTCGGGAAAAGATTTAGCAAATGTTGAAATTGCTGATCCATGGTATGCAGATTATGTTAATTATCTTGCAACAAAATTTATACCTCCTAGTATGACAAGAAATCTAAGAATGAAATTCTTTAATGATCTTAAATATTACTTTTGGGATGATCTGTATCTATATCGTCATGGACCCGACGGAATGATTCAGAAGTGTGTTCCTAACCATGAAATGAATGTAATATTGAAAGCTTGTCATGACAGTCCGTATGGAGGACATCATCTAGGTAAGCGAACTCTAGTGAAGGTACTTCAATCCGGATTCTATTGGCCCACCTTGCTCAAGGACACACACACATGTATGTGGAATACTGCGATGCTTTTCAAAGAAGAGGTAATATAGGTAGGAGACAAGAAATGGCAATGAATTATAGTCTCATAATAGAACCCTTTGATGTATGGGGAATGGATAACATGGGACCTTTTATAGAATCAAATGGTTATACTCATATTGTTGTTGCTGTTGATTATGTTACTAAATGGGTTGAAGCTATTCCAACAAGTCATGAAGATGTAGCCACCTCAGTGAAGATGATCAATGATATCATATTCCCCAGGTTTGGAGTTCCTAGATTTTTAATCACTGACGATGGTTCTCATTTTATGAAAGGGACTTTCAGGAAAATCCTCAGCAAATATGGAGTAACTCACCGCATTGCTTCACCATATCATCCTCAGACAAGTGGTCAAGTGGAACTCTCTAATAGAGAATTAAAGACCATACTCAAGAAGACGGTGGACAAATCAAGAAAAGATTGGTCATATAAGTTAAATGACACTCTATGGGCATACTATACTACGTTTAAAAATCCGATGGGTATGACACCTTATAAGATGGTGTATGATAAGGCATGCCATTTACCTTTAGAATTGGAACACAAAGGTTTTTGGGTAATCAAGAACCTAAATTATGATCTTAAAGCAGCAGGAGAAAAGCGTATATTTGATATTCATGCTTTAGATGAGTTTAGAAGTGAGGCCTGTGAAAATGCTTGGTTGTTTAAGGAAAGAGTGAAAAGATGGCATGATAGAAAAATAGAGAATTATACCTTTAAAAGTGGAGACAAAGTGTTGCTCTATAATTCTCGTCTTAAGTTGTTTCCATGGAAGCTTAGATCAAAGTGGGAAGGCCCATATATACTTGAAGAAGCTTAATCATTGGGGGCAGTGAAGCTCCAGGGAAAAACACCCTCTCTTACATGGGTGGTAAATGGACAACGCTTGAAGAATTATCGAGTAAAAGAAGATATTAGCGCAATCACCATAGAAGTGATCACCCCAGAAGAGTTGATTGAGCAAAATTTGCAAGGGATGACAACTTCAAGAAAAATGGACTCTGGACGAAATAAGCAACACTATGGTCAAGATATTGACCATAAAAGAGCGCTTCATGGGAGGCAACCCATGCAAGGTAAAGGCTTGAGTAAGTTTTAAAAGTTCTTATGAGCTTGTGTTAAAAGAGGAACATTTTGAAACTCTAAGCAAAGAAGAAGGAAGATTGATAATGCCAAAATTGGTCGAAAATTTAAGTTGTTATTTCTCTATCAAAACTTGATATTTCGTTAAGTTTCAGATTGATAAAGAATCCTTGGAGAAGCGGGAAATTTTTGGTGGACATAGAAGGTTTAGCGAACAACTATATGGCAGGAATAAAAATTACGGCCGTATAGCTGCGGTCGTATAGTTGTTTCGACATCACCCCTTCCGTCCACGAAAGAGCTACAACCTTCAGCCTCGAAAAATCCTCGCCATCCCTATACAAGCCCCTCTAAACAACATCCGTGCAGCGAAGCCATGCAGCCCTTCCATGTCAACAAGATCTAGAAGAAGAAAGAAGAGAAGCCCGTGAAGAGGATCAAAGAAGTAGAATCTAAAGGGTCATCGTCATCATCCAGCCCGGAGATCAAGCCTCTCCCAAATTGGGAGGACATGTTCCTGCAAAGGATGGATATGATGAGGCAAGTTGAGCGGGGAAATAACAAGGATGAGTATATCCCTAATCCCTATCATCACAACATAGGATCCTATTATAAACCTCCTCTTGGTCCAGCACCTCTTAAACCTAAGAAGGTGCGGCAAGATGAGATTCATGATAAGATCTATGAGTTGGAAAAATCTTTGAAGGCATGTGTTAAAACAATTGGTGAAGGAATTGACTCCTACTGGATGATGAGAAAAGACCTTGAGAAGAGGGTCAATGACATCGATGGTAGAGTTGGTTTCTTGATTAAAACTTTCTTTGAGTTGATAGATGAGAAGAAATTCCTCAAGAAGTAAATGTTGAAGCTTCAATCCGACATGGCCGAGCTGAGCATCTGCTTTGCAAGCATAGTTAAAGATGGCAACACCAACGAAGAGGGCAACACTCTTCCTACCCAGGAGGAGGAATAGGTACCAACAAGGAGTTATTTGATCTCGCCTAGCTTGATTCCAAGCTTAGGGAGCTCTTTAAAGACCTTGTAATCTATCTTATAAGTTTTAAGTCACTATTTTGTTTTTGCATTAGCTCAAACTAGAAATAAATGTTTGCATCATTAGAATTCCCTTCAGGAATAGTCGATCCCTTTTATGAAATTCCGAGTTTACTATTATATATGGAGCAATTTTGAGTTTATGCTTGTCTTATTGGATATATGAATGGCTTAAGTACAATTTTACTTGCACTTGATGTTAGCAATAGTAGTCTTCCACACCATTGGTATTAATGGAACATATAAAGATAATTTGATCAACATGTTGTAAGTCTACAGTTTGATTTGCAAAGAAAATTATCTATGCAGTTAAATTGAAAAAGAAACCTTGAGCCAAGGAAAATAAAAGTGTTATCAAAATAGAGTGAGAACAAGTCGAGGTAGAATATTCAAGTCATAAGAATGCTTCATATACGATTGGAATTTGATAATTGAGATCGTTAAACTTTGAATTCCTACATGAAGTGAAATGTATGGCTAGATCCTTTGCACAACACTTAAACAAAAGTATGAGCATATAAACAAAAGGGAAGAAAAGAAAGAAGAAAAAGAGCGAATGTGCAAAGAGCAAATAGGCATACACCACTATATTGTAGTATGTCAAAGAGACTTTGAGATTTTGAATCCCAAGTGAATATGTCAATCCTTGAACACTTGGGACTACCTCGCTAACTCATTCGGTTGAACCCGATACTTTTACATTATGTTGAGATTCATCTTTTGTGACCTGTTAATGACTAAGGTGTGGAAGCCTTCTAATACTATTCAGATGGTTCGAGTAAGGTAATATTGATGAACTTATTTCTATGTATCGTATATGATAAACACATGCTGCAACCTCCTCATTTATTTTATCGACTCAGCTTCATGAATATGAGGATCACATCAATTAAGCTAAACTTGCTCAGGACGAGCAAGAGTCTAAGCTTGGGGAAGTTGATGAGTGCATATTTGCAGCATGTTTTACATTATTATTTTGCATTGTAGATGTAGGATCTTGGTATTTTACGGTGCTCACGTGCACATTTTATGTCAATTTTCACCAGGATCAGGACAGGTGATGGAACCAATGGACACAATGGACACAATTCTTGGAGCAGTTGTATTAGGGCGAAAAGGAGTCAAAACAACTTAAATCGCTTATTTGGGAAATATCAATATACCAGAAGAAAACCCAAAGCAATCAAGGCATATAGACAGTTCAACGACCAACTATACAACCGGAATACTTTTTCTGGTCGTATAGTTCCGGTCGTATAGTTGGCGCCGCCTCCGCCTATTCAAATAGTTTCACCCCATGCAAATGGATCAGGCAGATGACATACAGACAACCAGAAATCTCGAAAACCTCACCTCCAGAGGGCATATGGAGGGGGAACTTGCCCAAGGGATCCATCTTCGCCCTACGCAGATCTGGGAGACCAAGGCATCGATCTCCATCTTCATCAACCTCTGCACCATCACCATCTCCATCCATACCATCTCATCCATCTAGATCTTGTTGTAATTTCCGTACTCGTTGTGGATTTATACAAGTACTATTCATCTATGATTGTTTCCATTACCATTTCCATGATGTTGATCGCCTCCATGTCTGAGTATATATCTAGTTCTTGGGGAGATGGAGAAACCCTAGAATATGATTGAGATGAGATAGAGATTATTATGTTACACATCATTATATGTATTTGTTAATTGTCTTCATCTTGATGTTGGGAGTTGTGCACCTCCTTAATATTTGCCTCCTACGGGGACTCGATGAAGGGGATTACTTGTTGGTATATGGAGAGATGATAACACTTAATGTGACTATAAAGCTGTTGTCATTCTTTATGTACTAACTTGGGGAATCAAGGAGAACTCATTAAGCCATGTCCATGCTATGGAAGAAATCATTTAATAACGGGATAATATGATTGATGTCGTTTATTTGTCAGTTGTGGTTATGAAGGATGATGTTAGCAGCGGTTGCTGCCTATTTGTCCATATATGGAGCTCCTCCCACATACATACATATCATGAGAATATTCGTTATAATAATCTTGATTGCTTAGTCTAAATTGCTAGCGAAGTATCCACCACTCCTCGAGAACGCCTTTTTCCTATTGCAGTTCCAAAGTTCTTTTACACACGCGATTCTTACTTTCTACATTAAGTTTTACTTTACTTTAAATTAACTCGTTCAACAAAAACCCAAAAAAAACTCTACTATTCTTGCATCTTAAATTTATTCCTTAAGTACTTCGTCTAGTTGTAGTTAAAAGCATTTTAGTCTTTCGCCTACTGCTCCATGTGGGGTCGATATCTTTATTTCGAAACTAGCTACAAATGATGTGTGCACTTGTAGTCATCAACAATTAGTACACCAAATCGGACACTACCTAGACACCACACAGAAACTTTGAAGATTCCAGCTAGACCGGACTATCCGGCTGACTCCACCTGGAGTGTCTGGCCAGATTGGAATGTCCTACCAATTTCCATCGGACTATCCACCCACCGACCGAATCTGGTCCGAGTCGGCATGTATCAGTTTGATTCGTACGCGTCTTAGTTTCGGTTTCTGGACGCCCCAGCCACCCTTATAAGCCCTGGGACACCCCAAAGTTAGGGTTTAGACCATGTTAAAACTATTTTGGAGTTGTTTCTTTTTAGAACCTCTGGAATTACCCTGTGATTGAATTATACTACTACAATTGAGTGTGATATGTTGTTCCATTTGGAATTAGTAGATTGCAAACTACCGTTCGTGGTCGACGGCTGTGTGCGCAAGAACATGGTGTTGTGAATATCCCACAGGGTTCAAGAGCTGTTGCATTGGCATCAGGGTTCGAGCGGGAGAGTTCATAGCTATAGTCTAGTTATATATCCACAATTATCATCATCGACAAGAGCTTGCGGAGAATATCGGGCCACCCATATCAATCTTGGTATCAGATTTCCTCGTTTACTCGGTGAGCATCCAAAAATCCATCCATAGATTAGATCTTGTTTTAGTCCTATACAAAAAAGCCTCACAAAAATAATCGCCATAGCCTAGATTGCATTGCTTTCAATTTTTAGTCGCTGATCGTTCTATCTCGTAGATCCGATCTATAGTTTTGATCCGTAAGAGTCTAGGTTTCCCTTTATATCTAGTTTTTTCTTTCATACGTGTTCCCCATCTTTGTTTTCCGCCACCACAAGTTCTGATCCGAATTAAGCATAAGAGTCCTCATTGTTTACTACTTGGCAAGTTGAAATTGAAAAGAAATTGTCGACTCTGCCATGGCATAGAAATAGCTTGTTTCTCTGCCGTGTGTCCGTGTCTGCCACGGATCAGTTCCTGCCGCGGCACGATTTCCACTCGTTTCTCGGCCGCGCAGACTGTCTGCCACGGCACAATTTTGACCCTTTTTTTGCCATGGCACAAATATAAAATTGTGATTTTTGGCAAATTCCAAACCTTAGCTACAGCCACTCTATTAAAAGGTGTTAGGAACCTACCTATTGAGACTAGTTTCCGCTCTTACAGGTTGCTCGTAGGTATTTGGTGCTCTGTTTCATAATATTGGCAGTGTTCATAGTGTGATAAAAAAGGGAATATAGCAAAAGAAAAAGCAAAGAGAGAAAGAAGCTATACAAAAGAAGAAAAAAAAGAAAACAAAAGGAGAATTGAGCAAGAGGCCTAGTGATATCTTTGTGCACCGGTAGATTAAGCAATCTTGTGCCTGTTTACTTTGAGCTTTGCTATTATCTCTCTAGCATAGTGCAACACCCTTCATAGTTGCATTGCCACATTTATCTCCATGTGTGTGTTTCTTGGGTTTTGTGCGATCCGCACTAGGACTTGTTTGCAGTGTAATTAGGATACCATACCTAAAGCTCCACCATACATAACATGTGTGCCCTGTGACCATTCTCTATACCCTGGATATTCACTTCATCACATATGTGCATAAGTTGTTGATTCGAATTGGTAAGCATCACTATTCACTTTGGAGCGGTAAGATATGCTTTCTTGTCAGTTTTGAGTGAGTTGTGAGAGCTCCACCACCAGATTTTGTTTTGTGCACTAATGTACTAATCATGTCTTCTAGTAGTGTTGATGTGATGCAGAAAAAGGATGCAGATGATTATCTCTTGCCATTACAACCCTACTGCAGCAACACATTTTGGGAAGAGGAGTCAGGAGTGGTGCCTACTTCGGGTTTGTTCCACTTCATCACAGAAATTAGTGGTAGACAAGCTGCTACTACCATTGATACTTGTTCGTACATAAATTTGGTTAGTGTTGAAGTTGTTGAAAAGATTTAATTATACACAAGTGCATTAAAAACCCATTTATGTTATCAACTTCTGGTCATGCACTACCAGTTACACATATCGCATCTGTTCCACTCACCATTTATGGCCCTAGCAGAAAGATTTCTTGTTTTGTCATTCCTAGAGCGTTTAACCCCTTTCATATCATGTTGGGAACAAAGTGGTGTAATGAATTCCAGGTTGTGTTTGGTAGTGAGTGTTCTGATCCTTCGGTCGTTTGGAATGATAAGCACACGTGGTTATCACATACATGTATTAAGCAATTTCAGGAGATTAGGCGTAAAAACCTATGTGCACCTGTAACCACCAACATACAACCACATGTTGATCCTGTTGTAGAAGAACCGAGAGTGAGAGTTGATGAGACAAATGAGGTTCCTACTAATGTAACCATCTCTACTCCTAGTGTTGTTTCTTGTGATATCCATGTTGCTTTTGAAGAAAGGGAGCCGTCTATTTTACAACCTGTATTAGTGGACTATGCATGGTCACTTGTGGAGGATGTTTTAGTACCTACTACAACTAAGGAGATTGTTGATGACATTGGTACTGATTTTGAGCTTCAGCCAACATGTGCGACATATTGTGAGTCTATTCCTTTACTGAAGCCTCCTTGTGATTTGCCTTGCACTAATGTTTCAGCACCATGTGATAGTTTACCAAATTTTAATTTTGATCATGTGGGACTGATTACACATAAAGAAATACTTGCTCGAATACCACCGGTTGATATTGTGTATTCCATCATGCTAAAAGATCCTATGAGTATGAGTTGTGCTATGGATAAGATTTCTGAAATTTCATGTCTAAATTCTTGCACATATTCTCCTTGTTTCACTTTCAATCTAATTGGTGAATATAGCATGGATGATAATTTTCTTTTGGATCACATATGCATTTCTTGCGATAGAATCGCTGAACTTAAACAAGCTGTTTTCAGCCATATATGCAATGTGTCACAAAATGTTTGCTATGGGACAATAGTTCATGTTCGAGATATTATGGAAATACATTCTGGTTAAGTTGATATATTGCAACCAACACAAGTAATTTTACCTAGTTGGATTGTTCTAATCTTGCTAGAATAGAACCCATGTTTTCATATTCATTGTGTTTGTCCCAAAAGTCTTTGTCTAGTTATGTTACTACTTTAGACTTCACTGATATTTGGAAGTTGAGTTGCATCTTACATACTGGACAACATGATCAAGTTCATACTAATCAGAGTAGCGCAGTTGAAGCATGGCATGAATCAATTTGGTTTCACATATATTGAATTGGTTTGATCTTGTTCATCACAAATTTGATCATCGATCGTCTTTGAGAAAACTGAATTTAATATTGAACAACAAGACTATATATTTATTTGTTTTTCACCATGGGCATGATTCTTTGAACTTCACTTATACCTTCAATTTAATTTGCTTGATGTATATTGGAACTATTTTTCATGTGAACAACAATAATACAACATGTTATATATACATATACTTTGCGTACACGTTGTTCTTTTTGTTTCTTCCACTTTCAGCTTACCCCAAGCCGTGGACGGCTTTTCCTGAAGAAAGGAAGGATGATGAGGATATATAGAGGGATTATGATGATTCTAACTACTTGAACTGGAAGGAAATATTGAGGCAAATCAATGATGACTATCATGTGAATTCATTCCTAGATGAACATGATGCTTTCATTTATAAGAACTTTATACTGCCTAAGTCTTTGTGCTATTGTAGGATCAGGTACATGGGCGAAGAAGGCGTAGCACGGAGCGAGGAGTTGATTCATATGGAGCATGGTGTGTTGATCAATGAAGAATGCGCGAGGGAGGAGAGGGAGGAAGCACAAGGAGCTACCAAGAAGAAGATCAACACATGGCAGGATCTCTGCCGTGGTAGAGAAACAACGCGTTTTCCTGCCACGGCACAAAAACAGAGTCCCTTTCTGCCACAGCAGGCTGCCGCGGCAGAAAAACAGGCCCAATGTCTACCACAGCAGAATCCTGAGCCGAACCCAACTTTGGGTTAGTTTGTATCCCAGTTAGGTGGGACCAAGTCGTCCCAAGCTTAGGTCACTGCCCCCAAACCTCTTAAATAGATGGGGCACTACACAAGTTAGGTTTAGACCACGTTAAAACTATTTTGGAGTTCTTTCTTTTTAGAACCTCTGGAATTACCATGTGATCGAATTATACTACTGCAATTGAGTGTGATATGTTGTTCCATTGGGAATTAGTAGATTGCAAACTACCGTTCATAGTCAACGGCTGCGTGCGCTAGAGCATGGTGTTATGAATATCCCATAGGGTTCGAGAGCTGTTGCATTGGCATCAGGGTTCGGGCGGGAGAGTTCATAGCTACAGGCTAGTTATCTATCATCCACCATCATCATCGACAAGTGCTTGCTGAGAAGATCGGCCCACACCATATCATTCTTTGAAAGAAACAACTCCAAAATAGATTAAACGTGGTCTAAACCATAACTATGGGTTGTCCCAGGGCTTATAAGGGCGGCTAGGGCGGCTAGAAACCGAAACTAAATGCGTACGACTCAAACTGCTACAAACCGACTCGGACCAGATTCAGTCGGCAGCCAGACATTCCGGTGTAATGGGGCCAGACAGTCTGGTCAGGCCGGACACTTTGGGTGGAGTGCGCCAGACAGTCCGGTCTAGTTTCCGATTTGGGTAACAGATTGTCTGCACCAATTCTTCTCTTAGGTAGGCCGGACAGTCTAGGTGGACACGGCCGGACACTCCGGTCATGGCAGAGCTTGTCGCCTCCGTCTTGATGATCTTCTCTTGCGCCTTCCTCCCGCTCCTCCCTCACGCATCCTTGGGCGATCATCATGATGGGCTTCTCTTGTAGCCCTTCTCCTCCTCACGCCAAGCTTGTTTCTCCAACGAACCTGATCATACATAAATGCATAGAGTTAGGTAGTATAAAGTTCTCATTATTCAAAGTACCAGATTCGTTTAGGAGTGAATTCACCTGTTGTTCGAGTATCTTAGAACGAGCTCTTGTAATGGGTCCAATTCTAATCTCATTGGATTGATCCTTCCTTGCAATAGTTGGAACATCTTGAGTAGTCATTTGGGTAGGTGTAATTGTAGGGTTGTCCTCATCACTTGTACCTTACCTTGGGGATTGCACCGAATTAGAAACCACAAGTGAGAACTATTAGCTTGCAAAGTAAAATCACAAAGAAAACTCACACTAAAGAAAGAACAAACTCTCAAAAGCTTTTTGGTGGTAGGCTAGGATTGTGGAATGCCAAAGAACCAACCAAAAGAAAAGGGATAGTCCAAAGTAGGTAAAATCCAAACAAAACTCAAGTCAAAGGCAAAGGTCAACAACTCAAAAGGGGGTGACGGGAACCTACAACTATATACACACATGGAGATTAATGGGATTGACACGACTATGAAAATGAGCAAACAAAATGTCCTAACGAAGACTATGCTCGGTGTCGTGCCAATGCAAGGAGAGACCATGGCTCGTTTGCCAAGAAGAAAAATGAGCAAAAGATTTGTGCACTTGCCTTGGGCGCTCTTCTTTCTCTATTGCTTACAAGCTTTGAGACTCTCTTTTGCTATGGGAGACTATGTTTCTTTTTCTTTGTAACTTTTTCTCTTTTATTTGCTCTCCCTTGATGCTATTTAGTCACACTTGCTATTGTTATTGCACTCTCACTATCCAAGGACAAATTCACAATGCTCAAGCAAACACAAGATGAGCCACTCTCGTGGGATAGGTACACACAAAGGAGATAGGGGTTATCAAGGTCACACAAGTTATACCTTCGTTGGTGCTGATGAACTTGATGTCGGTAGTGCGGGATGATGTTCGTGGGCCATGGTGTCGATGAGCGCAGAAGTTTTCGATGCGGAATCTTGTTGTTAGTTAACGACACACACACGGGACACGAACAAACAAGAGGAAATTAGCCAATGCGAAATAAGAGGCAAAACTATCAAAATTAGGCGTGAGGGCTGGAGACTCCGATGGGGGCCGAAGACTTTGGTATGCAGGTCCGAAAACTCTGGTCTGGGGATAGAGCTCGAACTACTCGTGTTCTTGAGCGGAAATCCACGCCTTGGGTCCTCAAATCCGCGAAAACATTGCCAAATTGGGCTGGGAAAACATAGGATAAAGCTGGACCAATACCTAAGACAATATTTGGTTGGATTAAAACCACAAATAACACTCCAAATCAAGAGATCGATCCAAAGGCAAATTTGGGGCTCTTTTTGGGGATTTTCGAATTTTTGGCGGATAGAAGAAAATTTTCTGGGGGAATTCATGAGCAACGAAACTCTGATACCAATATGTTCAGGGTCAACCTCGAGGATGGACTGATCTTTCACAAATCCCGTTCTAATCAGGGGTGGAGTGCGGGGGAAGGAGAGGGGGAAGAACACGATGAACTGACGCGCGAAGAACACGATGAACACACTCACGCAAAACCATGATACACACCAATAGCTCACACCGACGGTGACCGGTCTGGCACAATCCCTAGGATCGACGTCGGGCGGAGGTCTCTCTCTCGAACCGGCATGGTGAGTAGGGAGTCTCGGTGAGATCTTGACATCTTGGCAAAGGGACTCTGATGCCAAGGCCTTGTATAATGAGGAAGGCGCGATGCAAACTCCAACGAGGTTTGTGATATTTGGGTGCTCCTAAATCAAGGAGAATGAGGCAAGAATTAGATAGATCCACAAGTGTGTCCACTAACTCCAATATCATGCCTAAGGTTTACAATAGATGTGGGGGACAATATATAGGCTAGCCACTAAGTCAGGGGTACTTTGGGGATAAAAAGGTAAGTTCTAGATGGACTAAGGGGTACATGGGACGAAGGCCCAAAGGGTTTTACATGCCTATCGACGCACAGTCCGGAGACTCCGGTGTGGTAGACCGGAGACTCTAGTGTGGGTAGGAGATTCCGGTCGGTCTCCGGTACGTCTCCGGAGTGGCATTCTGAGTGTCCTCGAGCTCAATCTGGGGGCCGGTCCAGAGATGGGCCGAAGACTCCGGTGTCCCGGTCCGGGGACTCCGGTCTGTCAGGCTGGAGACTCTAGTGTGAGCATCTCCAGCTGCTTCCTCTTCACATCATGCTCCTTTTCCTCCATCCTTGGGTGCTTGGTCATGTGTTGGGGCTTCGTACCTGATGATGCATAGAGTAGTTGCATGAAGTAGCACACCATCCAAGGATGTATCAAATTGGCACGAGGAGAGGAGCAAGTTAATCTTAGCTTGTAGGAGTTTGGCTCATGCACGAGTCATTGGTCCACTTGGGGGACTTGGTGGTGGAGATGTAGGGACATCCGTAGGACGAGTTGCATCATTGTGAAGCTTGCATCTTGGGAGAAACTATATTTTTTTGAGATCTAACCCTTTTGTAGGAACCTAAAGAAGTATGGATATAAAAATATTTCTTCTTGTTTGGAGTAAAACATGACACGATGAAGAAGAAGAATAATGCAAGAACTAGCAAAACCAAAATCTTGGGTATGCCCCCGCGTCCCCTTCTGCTTTTAAGTAATGTGAGGTCTCCAACTCCTAACTCACATTTTTAATTTTAGCACAATGAGTATTGTGTATATATTCGAAACCGTGACGTCCTTTTTCTTTCTTTGGTTCTTCTTTGAGTCATTCTTATAAAACTAAAAACACAAAAAGATTTATTTTTTCTTTGTTTGGTTTCTTTTCACTCCTTATTTCTCCTTTCTAGAAAAACAAAAACAACAAAAAGATATTCTTTGTACTTTGCATTTTCTTGGTTCTTGTTTGGTTCTTTCTTGCTTCCTTTTGCTTTTTTCTTTTCTTTTAGAAGCTTTGTTCTTTGTTAAGTTTAGTTTTTTATCATTTAGTCTTAGGTTTTTCAAATAAAGTGCCAAGATTTTCCCCACATGCATTCAAAAGATGAAATATTTTCGTGAGTTGCTGATTCTTGCGTGTTGCTGTTTATGAAAAACTTCATAGACAAATCTTTGTAGCTCGGAATTGAGTGATTCAAGTTGGGTAGGATTCATATTCCATCCTCTGTCACTCTATGCGTGGAATAAAGTTTAGAATTTTTTAAGAGGATCATTGATGAGGACATCCCTATACCTACACCTACCCCTACTACTGAAGATGTTCCAGCTGTTGTAGGGAAGGATCGGTCCAATGAGATTAGAATTGGACCCATTACAAGAGCTCGTGCTAAGCTACTTGAGCAACAGGTGAATTCACTCCTAAACGAATCTAGTACTTTCATTGATGAGAATTTTATACTACCTAAGTCTATGCATTTATGTATGATCAGGCTCATTCGAGAAAAAAGCATGATGATCGCCCAAGGATGCGTGAGGGAGGAGCGGGAGGAAGGAGTAAGAGAATATCATCAAGGCGAAGGCAAAATGATCTGTAGCAACCGGAGTGTCCGACCGAGTCCACTCGGACTGTCCGTCGTGCCTGAGGGAAGAATTGGTACGGACAATGAGTACACCAAATTGAACACTACCCGGACACCACCCGGAAACTTTGAAGATTTCGTCCCGACCAGACTGTCTGGCTGACTCCACCCGGAGTGTCCGGCCAGACCGGAATGTCTGGTCCATTTCCACCGGACTGTCCACCCGCCGACCGAATCTGTTCCGAGTCGGCATGTATCAGTTTGAGTCGTACACATTTTAGCTATGGTTTCTGGCCGCCCCAGCCGCCCTTATAAGCACTAGGACGCCCCATAGTTAGGGTTTAGACCACGTCAAAACTATTTTGGAGTTGTTTCTTTTTAGAACCTCTAGAATTACCATGTGATCGAATTATACTACTACAATTGAGTGTGATCTATTGTTCCATTGGGAATCAGTAGATTGCAAACTAATGTTTGTGGTTGATGGCTACGTGTGCAAGAGCGTGTTTTTGTGAATATCCCACAGGGTTTGAGAGCTGTTGCATTGGCATCAGGGTTCGAGCGGGAGAGTTCATAGCTACAGGCTAGTTATCTGTCCACCATTAGCATCATCGACAAGTGCTTGTTGAGAAGATCGGGCCACCCCATATCATCTTGGTATCAGATTTCTTCATTTACTCGGTGAGCATCCACAAATCCATCCACAGATTCGTTATTTTTTTCCTATACAGAAAATGCCTCACAAAAAGATTTGCCATAGACTAGATTGCATGTTTTCGAGTTTTAGTTGTTGATCGTGTCCTCTTGTAGATCTGATCTGCAGGTTTTTCTCGTAGTCTAGTTTTCGTTTGTGTCTAGGTTTAGGGTTTGATCTTGTTTTTTTTCCGCCAAGTCCACCATCACTGTTTTCCGCAAGTTTTCATCGTTTGTCCGAGTCCACATAGCGTACCTTTGTTTGCATACCATAGACACAGCTTATCTACAGCATCCGTGCCTAGGAACGTACCCACAAGACTAGTTGCTTTGCTCCGACAGGTTGCTCATTAGGGTTTCGAAGTGCAGAAATTTTCGATAGGAAAAACAAGACTATCCGGCATATATACACCGGACTATCCGGCACGACCGGAGTCTCCAGCGTGAATCATCCGGACTATCTGGCCTAGTTTGTTCTAAGTTGTTGCACTCGTGTTTGCATTGACTCATATGGTTGAAAAATCAAAGAAAAAAAGAGAAAAGAAAAGAGAATCAGTATAAAAAGGAGAGAAGAGTTACAAGCGTGACAAAAAGAAATATCAAAGTGTGCATTATTGGAAGCCTAGTTGATCATAGCACTTGTAGATTGAGCAATCTTGTGCCAGTTTAATTTGAGCTTTTACTAGTGTCTCTCTTGTGCATTGCAATATTCATTTTCATAAGTTGCTTTGTCACGTTTATCTCCATCGTGTGTGTTTCTTGGGTTTTGTACGATTAGCACTAGGACTTGTTCGTGGTGTATTTAGGATACCATACCTAGAGCTCCACCATAAATAACATGTGTGCCATGTGATCGTTCTCTATACCCTCGATATTCACTTCATCACATCAGTGCATAAGTCTTTGATTTCGTTCGTTATAGCATCTCTATTCACTTTGGAATGGTAAGATCTACTTTCTTGTCAGTTGTGAGTGAGTTGTGAGTGTTCCACCAAGAAGATTTTGAATTTTGCACTAACCTACTAATCATTTCTCTTAGTGATGATGATGTTGTGTCGTAGAAGAAGAAGGATGAGGAACTTGTTACTTGGCGTGAATAGGAGGCATTGAAATCTCACTTGACGCGTGTGTTTACTCACACAACAGATGCCATTGACAAGAATATCTAGGACGTGAAAGTGGCCTTGGAAGAGAATCTAGACGCAGTCACTAAAATACAAACACAAGTGACAACTATCAACACCAATGTCACGGCCTTGCAGCGTTCTATTGATGCTTTGACAGTAGCACTTGAGAAAAGACACCAACAACCACCTGAAGATGTCGTTGAAGACGATGATGAAGGAAGTGTTGCTAGAGCTGCCCCAAATCTTGGCAGGGGACATGCTAATCCCCCTACACATGCGCCTGCACCTGCATATGCACGTGGTTTTGCTCCTATTGGACGTGCTCAACGTGTCCCTAACCAAGCTGTGGATGATGGTTTGGGCAAGCCAAAATTCTCAATTCCTAAGTTTGACGGTTCACTTGATCCTGAAGATTACCTCACATGGGAGTTGAAGATCGAGAAGCTCTGGTGTTTGTATGATTATACAGAAGACAAGAAGATAAAGCCTGCAGCGTCAGAATTTGATGGATACACGTTGCGTTGGTGGGATGCTATTGTGCAAAATAGAAGGGATGGCAATGACCTTACTATGATGACTTGGCGAGAGATGAAGCGCATCATGAAGGACCGTTTTGTACCCACCAACTACTTGCGTTCAGTTTTTGACAAGTTGACACAATTGAGGAAAGGAACCATGTCAGTTGATGAGTACTACATGGAGATGCAGATGCGAATGCAGCGTGCTAGAGTTCGTGAATCCCTTGAGATGACCATGCAGCGATTTCTCAATAATCTAAAGTTACCAATCAAGAGCATTGTTCGTCATCACAAGTACGAGACTATGAATGAACTATTGCATCATGCTAGGGAGGCCGAATCACAGTTAGCTAAAGAAGCTAAGGCACATGCAAGGTTCTCGTCTACCAGTCATTTTTTGGCTAGGTCTACAGCGCCACCTATGGTGCCACCTGCAACGGCTGCTAGCCACCCTTCACCATCTTCGGCCAAGCTAGCTCCTACACCATCTTATGGTCCTAATGCTAAGAAACCCACTGCTCATGCTGCTTGCTCGGGTTCCAATATGTCAACCGCGTGTACTCGTGATGTGGAGTGCCATACTTGTGGAGGTAGAGGACACTACAAGAGAGATTGTCCAAACTGCAAGGTGATGTTTGTTATTGAACAAGGAGAGTATGAGAGTGGATATGATGTTGATCCTCATTGTGACGATGGTTATGACAACGAAGATGATATGTATGCCTTCCTTCAGCATGCGCCTACCATTGTGATCTCTCCACGTATACTTAGTGTGTAGCCTATTGTTGACTCTTAGCGCTGCAACTTGTTCCAAACCAAAGCACTCGTTGGCCCTAACAAGGCTTGCAGGGTAATCATTGATGGAGGTAGGTGAAGAAATCTTGCAAGTAAGGAGTGATGTGCCAAGCTGAATTTGACTTATTTACCTCATCCCAAGCCATATTATATACAATGGTTACGTGAAAATGGTGAGATCAAGGTAAATTATATGGTACGTGTGAATTTTGAAATAGGGCCATACAAAGATTCTATTGATTTTGATGTGGTTCCTATGACTATTTGCCATCTATTATTGGGTCGGCCTTGGCTGTATGATCGCCATGTGCAACATAATGGCTGTGCCAATACATATCACTTGGAGTTCAAGGGAAGAAGATTAATTTGCAGCCAATGACACCATGGCCGATTGTGAATGAGTCTCATCAAAAGATAGAAGTAAACTTGCAGGATGCACCTATAGATTGGCGAGATAGTGTTGCAGTTGTACATGATGTAATAGAGCCCAAAAAGAGTGATATAACGAAAAGTGAGAGAGTGTCTAATCTTTTTTTGAGGGAAAGCATAAGCTTTATTACGAAACAATTTGGGCAATATCGCCCATTACAGCCACACTAGCACACGATGCCACCTCATACTCCTAGGACCTACTAGAGTTTACATCACATTTGATACCATATTGTGCTAGCGCATGAGCTACTATATTAGTGTGTCTCTTGCTGAACCTGAATGAGCATGAAGAAAACTAGGTTTGGCTTTAAAACCTCAGGTCCTCAATGATCGGTGCCTCGCTGGAGAAATCAGGTGTCCTAGATGAGAGTGACATGGTGAGTAACTAAGCATCAGTCTAAAATTCCACACGAATTGTACCCAACTCAGTTGCAAGACCAAATGCTTCCTTCATGGCTCGTAACTCAGCAGTGAAGGGGCCGTGGATTGCTCCCGAGCATCCTGGTCGTGCTATGATCACTGTTCCTGCCTCATCTCTCGCCACCACTCCCCATCCTCCAAACTCATTTCCATCAGTGAATGCCCCATCAATATTCAGCTTGATTACTCCCTCTCATGGAGCCTCCCACTTCCCTGGTGATGGTTTGCATGCGGCTGAAGCCTTGGCAAAGCAGCTTGTGTACTCTGTCGATAAGCATTTGACTCGATGGGCCATGTCAGTAGTTGTCATTGGCATCTTCCCCTTCCTCTGCCCATTCCGGTCGCTCCACCAAAGCCACCACATAGTGATAACTTGAACTTGTTGTTCCATCGTTAAGTCCCATATATTATCCAGTGCTTCTTCAAAGGTGCGCGCTGTCTCGAGTTTTTGTCTGAGCCTCTCAAAACCCAATAAACACCATAACTTCTTGATCTCTTTACATTTAACAAACAGATGGCACCCATCCACCTGAGATCGGCAGCAGAATAATAGTTGGGGTCTTCAATCTTCACACCCCTCCTTCTCAAATTATCCCTTGTCGCTAGTGAGCTATGAGAACACCTCCACAAGAAATGTTTAATCTTATTGGGGCATTCTAGCCTCCAAATACGCCACTATTTGCTTTTTCCCTTACCTCCGAGGACTCTAGGTTGATCATTACTGTGTCCTGCATCTCCTCCCTCTTCATGCAATAGTCCTTCCATGTATAACCTGTATGCACTTTTGACGGAGTAGCCCTTTGGGATCAAAGTGCCACGCTGATACATTGCAAATGTATCGATAATTTTTGATGTTCCATGCTTGGTTTTATCCACTTTCTTGTGTTTTGTGCACACTTTGGAGTACTTTTCATATGATTTCTTGGACTAACCTATTAACAAGATGCCATAGTGCTAGTTGCCTGTTTTCTGCTGTTTTTGGTTCCAGAAAGTTAGAAAATGAATATTCTCAGAATTGGACTGGACAAAAGCCAAAGTTGATATTTTACCGGAAGACTCACGGAGCCAGAAGACGAGACCGAGATGGGCCACAGGGCGGCCACACCATGTGATGGCGCGGGCTAGCCCTGGCCATGCCACCAGGTGGTGTGGGCCCCCTGGCCGCCCATCGACCTTGCCTCTTCACCTATAAGAAGCCTCCCGATGAGAAACCCCTAAATAGTCAAGCCTCCAGCCACGAAAAGTTCCGCAGCACCGCCGCCACCAAAGGGGAGATTTGGGAGACAAAGTCTCTGTTCCGGCACCCTGCCGGGACGGGGAAGTGCCCCCGGAGCCATCTCCATCGATATCAACCACCATCTCCATCACCATTGTTGATTCCCATGATGAGGAGGGAGTAGTTCTCTCTCGAGGCTAAGGGTTCTACCGGTAGCTATGTGTTCATCTCTCTCTCTATGCATGATCATATTGAGATCATGAGCTTGTAATCTATAGATCTATTCTTCTACTCAAGTGCTTTAATGAATCTCTGCTCTCCCCATGTGTGTGAAAGTGACAGCGTTCTCACCATGGTGGCACTTAGGCTAGAGATTACAAATACTTGTTATGAGTTATATTTGGAGTTGGATGTTTCTATGAAATTGTGGTGTTTGTTGGACTCATCTAGTACTCAAGGTGACAGTGTGGGGTTTTCTAGATGGGAAAGGCTTACTTTGAGGTGTGCTGTTATAGCCCTACCATCGATTAGAGTGTCCAACCGGAGAGTAGTTAAGAGTAGTATCATAAAGAGAAGATATTGATATGAGAGTGTTCACTAGCGAAAGTATGATCCCTAGGCTTTGTTTCTAAGCATTGATACTTCGCTTGCAATTAGATCTGTTACATGTTTCCTTGCTTCCATCTTTATTTCAGTTTACCTTTAGTCTCTTCCACGCCATCAAACTATTTTCTATCACCGTTACTACTTATAATTATCCATACCACTTGTATTTCACTATCTCTTCGCCGAACTAGTGCGCCTATACACCTGACAAGTGTATTGGGTGTGTTGGGGACACAAGAGACTTCTTGTATCTTGATTGCAGGGTTGCTTGATAGGGGATACCTTTGACCACTTCCTCCCTGAGTTCGATAAACCTTGGGTGATCCACTTAAGGGAAAACTTGCTGCTGTTCTACAAACCTCTACACTTGGAGGCCCAAAAACTGTCTACAAGAATAGAAGTGCGTAGACATCAAGCTATTTTCTGGCGCCATTGCCGGGGAGGTAAGGTAAAAGGTATTCACACCGGAGGATTAAAGAAGAAGAACCTCCCACGGCAAACGCCTATTTTCTGGTGTGAGTAGTCGAAGTTATTTCCTTTATATTCTGCAATTTTTTCTTTTTGTTTCTTGTTTTCACTAGTTAGGCTTAATGGAAAACAACAACAAAATTAGAGAGCTTTATAGTATTTATCTTGAGTTGGGACATGAAGTGTTTGAAGAGAAAATTAAAAAAACCTATGGAACTTTATTTGCATGCTAATAGCAATGTTGTTAGTATGAATTATTTGGACACCATTATTGCTAATGCTATGGAAAAGTCTAAGCTTGGGGAAGCTAGTTTTTATGAAAATGATCTTTTTAGTTCCCCAGCTTTGGAAGATAGATATTCTATTGCTTATGATGATACGAAACCTCCAATATATGATGATTACAATGATGAATATGATATTTTCAGTCCACCTACTATTGAGAAGAAAAGTAATTATGATTACAATATGCCTCCTATATTTGATGATTATGGTGATGAAAATAATAATGATAGCTATTTTGTTGAATTTGCTCCCACTACAATCAATAAGAATGACTATGTTTATGTGGGGAGTATTAATTCTTTTATGCATATGGCTCAGGATAAGAGTGTTTCTTGTGATAGTTATATTGTTAATTTTATTCATGATGCTACTGAAAGTGATTATGAGAGAGGGAAACATGGTTTTATACATCTCAATAATATTAAGTTTCCCCTCTTTATGTTGAAAGTCTTGAAGTTGCACTTGTTTTTCTTTACTATACTTGTTGCTTTGTGCTTTCATGACTTGTTTCTTTACAATATTCCTATGCATAGGAAGTGGGTTAGACTTAAATGTGTTTTGAATTTCCTACTTGATGCTCTCTTTTACTTCAAGTCATATTTATTATGTGAGCATCTTCTCAAACTATCATGCCTAACTTAAAGGCGTTAAAGAAAAGTACTTATTGGGAGATAACCCAAAAGTTTTAGATGAGTCTTGGAAGTTAGTGCTTTTGTAATAACCTCTCCTTATCCTTTTTATTTGCTTTTTGTGCCAAGAGTAACCTCTAATGAGAGGGAAGTAATGCTTGCGAAAGTTGCTGTCCCGAAACAGATTTCTGTGCTTCACCGTAAAAATTCTTGTACAATCTGTGTACGCTCTTTTGAGGCGTGAATTTTTGTGCTTCTGCCCCAGGTCCTTATATAACTTTCGTTAGTTCAATACTTTTTGATTTTAGCAACAGAAGGTCTTCGAAAAAATTCGTCTTTACCTGCTGGTCGGTTTTGACAGATTTCTACCATTATTTGCATTTGCTTCTTGTTGGTTCCTTTTTGAGTTCTTTTGGGGAATTGAGATTTTTGAGGGAAGTGCTACATTATCTAGTGTTCTAATGGAATTTTATTTGGTGTTATAACTGAACCCTAAGACTTATTTATCTTGAGTGCACTAATGTTGCTAATAAAGATTGTGTGAAGTTTTGTATGAAGGAAAAATTTCAGGTGTATGGAAGGAATAAGTAATAAGATGAAGGATAGACTAAAGCTCAAGCTTGGGGATGCCACGCGTGTCAACCCAAGAAATATCCATGAAGTACAAGCTTCAAAGCTTGGGGATGCCCAAGGCATCCCCTTCTTCATTAATAAAAAATGTCAGGTTTCTTCCAAACACTTCATTTTTATTGTTTCATGCACAGTTGTGTTGTTCTTGGAGTGTCTTCTTTTTTGTTTTTTGTTTTGGTTTTCGTTTTATTTGGTTTGCTTAGTTTTCTGCATAAATTGGTTGGACCCCCTCTTTCATACATTGGTTTTCAAATAGTTTGGTTTGGATTGGAAAAGAGTAGGAAAGTTCATGCTTAAGTGGTAAAGCGAGCTTGTTTTTGACTGTGGCCTATGCTTTGTCATGCCATGCTCGATATTATTTTGGCTTTATGCATAGTATTCTTTGCTCTAGCATGACTTGTTATAAACAATTGAGATTTCTCAATGTGCCTTGGATGAATCATGCGTTGTTTTAGCATATTAAAGCATAGTATAGTGGTATTCTCCTTTGATGCTTTATTTCGGTTGACTTGGCACATGCTCACACCTTGTTATGACTATCCCAAGTCACCATAGCGTTGACGATCCTTTAGTTTTCAACTTGTAGTATCACTTTATGCTTTGATCAATGATGTTTTTCCGCTCTGCATGATTATGGCCATTATTGCTCTCTTAGTTTGTCGCTCCCAGTCTTTTGCTAGCCCCCACAACCAAGTATGAGTTCCACTCATGCATCCAACTCCCTAAACCAAGTTATTCCAAAGAGTCCACCATACCTACCTACTAGCATATGCTATTCCAATTATATTCATGCTTTTGTTTACCTTCCAAATTAAACTTGTTATGAGAAAACTAGTGATTAAAGCTGTCACGAACTTGATGGCACACTTTACTTTTTTGCATCTCATAAACTTGAATCATTGGGTCCTTCTTTGTTGCGTATATGCTTGCGCTTTATAAGTTGAAATTAGCAAAACCATGTTTCATGGGGAATGCTTTCAACATTGCACTTGTACTTTGTACCCCGTTGGTATCATGTTCTTTTGCTTACGGATACCGGCGGTGTGAAATAAAAGTGGAACTTGTAAGATCATGGAGTTTGTATGTGTGTTAGATAAACACCTGGGCCGCTAGCCTAAGCCATGCCTAATCATGGTGGAAACTTGCAGCATCACCATAATGAGCACTCTATGAAGCATCCTCAATAAAAACCTATGCAAATAGCAAATAAAAAGATCGATGAGATGCTCATTGTCTGCTTGCCTTGTCATTTTGATTATGGGAAAGCTCCCGTATCATGTGCAAGGGGTACCCGTTAGCTGTTCTTAATGATACACATATACTTACAATGACAAGAGCTTACTCGTGACTGAAGTTGAGTAGCATGAGGATCGGTCTTCGTAAGTAAGGGGCATGAGATTTCGGTTTATAACTTGTCAAGCATATCCTCTTAGTTGTGTCACTTTAACCTTAATCACCTTAAAGATGCTTATGATAGGGGCAATGAGAGCTGAAAGCTATAAGTACCATAATTTTTGGAAGCTCTTTATGAGACTTGAATCCCTACTTCCTTTTATAAAAAGGCCTTTCTTCCACCATTACATTGAGTCTCCACCTTCTATCTTTATGCACCTACTTTGAGAGCATAGTGGCCATTATTAGTTCTATGTGCATTGTCCCAAGACTAGTTGATTGATGCATACTTTGATATTGCTTGTTTTAAACTATTTGTATCTAGTCCCTTTTATGAACTTTGAAGGTGTCCTATGCATTTATGTTTGCTACTCTATGAGGGACAAGCTAAATGCCACTATGCTATGTTTTCTTTATGTGAAACAAACAAACGTCTTGCAAAGCATTGTTATTCATGAATCTTTTGTTTGTGCCTTTTCATGTTGCATCATAGTTTCTTTGTCTTATTGCTAGAACTTTGTCTTTCATGATATGATTGAAGTACTATGATCCCAGCTTTGAATGTTTTACAAATACTTTGATCAAGTCTTTGATGGTGCATGGCACCTCAAAAATTATTCTTTGTTTTTATCACTTACCTACTCGAGGACGCGCAGGAGTTAAGCTTGGGGATGTTGATACATTGCAAATGTATCTATAATTTTTGATGTTCCATGCTTGGTTTTATCCACTTTCTTGTGTTTTGTCCACACTTTGGAGTACTTTTCATATGATTTCTTGGACTAACCTATTAACAAGATGCCACAGTGCCAGTTGCCTGTTTTCTGCTATTTTTGGTTCCAGAAAGTCAGAAAATGAATATTCTCGGAATTGGACAGGACCAAAGCCAAAGTTGATATTTTACCGGAAGACTCACGGAGCTAGAAGACGAGACGGAGATGGGCTAGAGGGTGGCCACACCATGTGGTGGCGCGGGCTAGCCCTAGCCGCGCCACCAGGTGGTGTGGGGCCCCTGGCCGCCCACCGACCTTGCCTCTTCGCCTATAAGAAGCCTCCTGATGCGAAAACCCTAAATAGTCAAGCCTCCTGCCACGAAAAGTTCTGCAGCGCCACCGCCACTGAAGGGGAGATTCGAGGGACAGAAAGACTCTGTTCCAGCACCCTGTCGGGACGGGGAAGTGCCCCCGGAGCCATCTCCATCGATATCAACCACCATCTCCATCACCATTGCTGATTCCCATGATGAGGAGGGAGTAGTTCTCTCTCGAGGCTAAGGGTTCTACCGGTAGCTATGTGTTCATCTCTCTCTCTATGCATGATCATATTGAGATCATGAGCTTGTAATCTATAGATCTATTCTTCTACTCAAGTGCTTTAATGAATCTCTGCTCTCCCCATGTGTGTGAAAGTGACAGCGTTCTCACCATGGTGGCACTTAGGCTAGAGATTACAAATACTTGTTATGAGTTATATTTGGAGTTGGATGTTTCTATGAAATTGTGGTGTTTGTTGGACTCATCTAGTACTCAAAGTGACAGTGTGGGGTTTTCTAGATGGGAATGGCTTACTTTGAGGTGTGCTATTATAGCCCTACCATCGATTAGAGTGTCCAATCAGAGAGTAGTTAAGAGTAGTATCATAAAGAGAAGATATTTATATGAGAGTGTTCACTAGCGAAAGTATGATCCCTAGCCCTTGTTTCTAAGCATTGATACTTCATTTGCAATTAGATCTATTACATGTTTGCTTGTTTCCATCTTTATTTTAGTTTACCTTTAGTCTCTTCCATGCCATCAAACTATTTTCTATCACCGTTACTACTTATAATTATCCATACCACTTGTATTTCACTATCTCTTCGCCGAACTAGTGCACCTATACACCTGACAAGTGTATTGGGTGTGTTGGGGACACAAGAGACTTCTTGTATCTTGATTGCAGGGTTGCTTGAGAGGGGATACCTTAGACCACTTCCTCCTTGAGTTCTATAAACCTTGGGTGATCCACTTAAGGGAAAACTTGTTGCTGTTCTACAAACCTATGAACTTGGAGGCCCAATAATTGTCTACAAGAATAGAAGTGCGTAGACATCACATGCTAAAAAATTAGTAGGACCATCTCTGAGTGGCATATTCAGGATCAACTTTGCTTCCTGAGGCGAGAACATGTCATTGACTAGCAGTGGATCCCACTGCCATGTGATAGGACAAATTAGTTCATCCACGGTAGTGAGAATATTATCCCCCTTTGGTGTTAAAACCTTCCTACACCAGGCTCTTGGCAGCCATGGGTCTTGCCAGATGTGTACATCAACTCCATTGCCAATTCTCCAGATCACCCTTTTCTTTACGAGCTCCATGTCGTGCAGAATACTACGCCACGTGTATGACATGTTTTCACACGGTTTAGCCTCAAACAGGGGAATACTTTGCCTTAAGTATTGTTGCACATAAACTATTGGGGTTCTGGATGAATCGCCATTCTTGCCGAGAGAGCATAGCCACATTAAAACCATGGATATCACGGAATCCTAGTCCCCCTTGACCCTTTGGTTTAATCATCTTCTTCCAGCTTATCCAGTGTATCTTATTTTCTTTATCTTGTTGGCTCCACCAATATTTTGCAATCATTGCACTTATCTCGTCACAAAAACCTTTTGTAAGGTAGAAGCAAGACATCATAAAAGCTGGGATAGCCTGTGCAATGGCTTTAATCAGCACTTCCTTGCCAGCCTTTGTGAGAAGCTTCTCCTTCGAGCCCTGTATAATTTTCCATATTTTGTCCTTGATGTATTCAAATGCTTTCCTCCTTGAGCGTCCAATGTACACCAGCATACCTAAGTATTTTTCACTCTAGCTCTCACTAGCAATATCCAGCTCGTCCTTCACCATGGTCTTGACGTGTTGTTTTGTGTTTGCACTAAACAAAAGGGACGATTTCTCTGTGTTAATACATTGACCGGAATAGTTCTCATATAACTGTAGAATTTCCTTCAGCACCATCGCCTCCTCCCGCTTGGCTTTTAGCAATATTACCGAGTCATCAACAAAGAATAGATGGGTGAGGCTTGGTGCTTGTGCACATATCTTTACCCCACTAATTCTCCCTTGACTTTCAGCTTTCCTTAACAGTGCAGCCAGCCCTTCTGCACAAATAACAAAGAGGTAAGGGGACAATGGATCTCCCGGACGTAGACCCCTAGTTAGTGTAAACTTTTCTGTGGCCTGCCCATTAACCTTAATTGGATAAGAAACCATTGTCACGCAGCGCATCACCACATCAACCCAACCAGCATTGAACCCCGTCTTCATCATCATTTGCCACAAAAAGTTCCACTCCACGCGATCATAGGCTTTACTCATATCAGCCTTGACAGCCACAAAAATCTCTCCCCTTTTTTAGTCTTTAGAAGATGTGTCGCCTCATAAGCTAGCGGCACATTGTCAATTGTCAATCTCCCTGGAACAAACACACTCTGATTATCAGATATAATCTTAGGCAGAATGGTCTTGAGCCTATTGATGAGCACCTTGGAAACAAGCTTCTATAATACATTGCACAAACTGATAGGCCGTAGATCTTTAATTTTGGATGGTTCCTTTACCTTCGGAATAAGTACCACATATGTTTCATTCCATCCCTGTGGCATATCTCCCCCCTTAACACATTCAGAACTTCATCTACAATTGTGTCACCCATCACATGCCAGTACTTCCTGTAAAACAATAAGGGCATGAGATCTGGCCCAGGGGCCTTCAAGTCACCAATATGGTTTAAAGCTGCCTTTACCTCCAGGGTCGTGTATTCGGCATCCAGGTGCTCATTCATTGCTTGTGTGACACAAGGTTGTACTGCTGCAAGCAGCTCAGTAGTACGCTTTCCTTCTTGAGAAGAAAACAGCTCCTGAAAATAAGATAGAACATAATTCGTTAGTTCTCCTCCATCCTCCACCTCTACTCCATCTTCTCTCATCAACTTCTTTATACGATTGTTCTTCTTCCTTGCCGAGGCAACCGAGTGGAAATAATGTGTGTTCCGATCCCCATCCTTCAGCCACCATGCATGGGCTCGTTGCCTCCATTTTTTATTTTTTATTTCTTCCAACCACTCAAGGTGACATCACAGCCTTGTCTCCTCTTCTACCTTCTCTTGTGTGACCGGGGCTAACATGCATGTCTCTAGGTCTCTCCTTGCCTTTTTCAGATTCTTCTCTAAGTCCCCCACTACATCTCTACTCCATTTTGTTAACTCCCCCGCCACCATCTCAACTGCATGAGCAAGCGATCTTCCTCCCTGCTCCCAGCCTCTCCGCCATGCCTCCTCCACAATGTCGTCATACCCTTCTTCCTCAATCCACCTGGCCTCGAACCGAAAGCCTAACCTCACCGTCACCTCCCTCTCCTCAAACTCCGTGTCAATCAACACCGGCCTATGATCTGAATGTCGTGGGTTCCCATTGTTGACGCTGAAATTTGGAAACTTCATACACCATTCTCTATTTCCAGTAGCCCTATCTAATCTTTCACAAATGTATACATTTATGTCACGACAGTGATTACGCCAAGTGTATTTATCTCCTGAGAAACCAAGGTCTCTGAGGCCACAACTCTCTAGGGCATCTCTAAACGGATCCATACATACATGGGATCTTGGCGCACCGCCACACTTCTCATCATTGGAAAGTATCTCGTTGAAGTCTCCTAGGCACAGCCACGACCTTCCATTCTGATGTTGCTGGCCCAAAGTACGGATAAGCTTCTAGGTTTCCTTCTTCCTATCAGCCTGTGACTCTCCATCCACACCTGTCAATCTCCAAACCTCCCCATTTTCTTCTGTGACATCAAAGTCAATGTGTCTTCTTCTCGAGGACCTTAGTGACAGATCCAAACCTCTCCTCCAAAATGCTGTAAGACCTCTACTCCTTCCATCCAGCTTCACCACCCACATGTTAGGGAGCCCTAACTTCCACCGAAAAATCTCCATCTCACGATCATCTAGCTTTGTCTCAAACAAAAACAAAACCTCGGGGTCCTCCATCCTCTTGAGATCCAAGAGGCCATTCACTGCTAGGCCATTCCCAAGCCCCGACAGTTTTTCCCACAAATTCTCATTGATCCCGGCGGGGCTGGTTAAGCAGCCCGGCCGATGAAAAAGCAAGATCAGAAATCTCAGCTAAGGTTGTATTCCCCTTCTCCTTCTTTGCACTTTTCTCCTCATCAGTGTCCACTCCACTTCTTTTCTTCCCCAGAACTAGATCTCCGCTAGGCTCAGAATTGGGTGTTGCACCCCTGGATCTCATGTGCCGTTTGAATTTCATGCCCTCCCTTCCTCCTTGCCACCGACCTCACCCTCCTTTAAACAAGTTTGCATGTCCCCTTCTTCCTTCGCTCCTTTAACTATCTCCTCTACCTCCATCCCCTTATCAAGCGTTGCATGCAGATCCTCCGCGACAACCCCTCCATCATTGGTATTCCCACCCGAAACCCTCTCAGGAGCTTCCACCGGCTTGACAAGACCTTCTGGACCTTTAGCAGCATCGTCTACCAAAAGTGCTCCAAACTCCAGTCTATGTGAGGCACTTTTATTTACATCATCCTCTGTACTGACTCCTCTCGCCGCTGCTCCTCTAGCTAGCTTGAGCGGGCTTTGCACCCCATCATCATCAGTGGATCCTCCTTTCCCACCATCCTTAGCAGCATCTTTCCTCCAAGATAGACTATCGCTTCCTGATCTACCTCCCTTCCTCCCAAAGCCAAAAGCTCTATTTGTAAGGCTCCTATTCCCACTGCTACTAGCTCTGCTACTATCATCACCCCCACTTCCTCTCTACCTGTGCTCTGAGCCAATTACCAAATTGTGCCTTCTCCCCTTTCTTCAGTCTAATACTACATTCCTTGTTGATGTGGCCAATAATACCACACGCATAGCAGAAATCAGACATGTACTCATATGCAAACGGACACCAACTTGTTTTTCCTGTCTCTCATCAATACTGATCATACTCCCCCGCATCAAGGGTTTCGTGATATTAGCTACCAAGGAAGATATGAGAGAATTTCGTGAGGATCCTACAGCCATGCCACTTGTGCTCATGTATAAGGGCAAGGTGTTGGTTTCTAATGACATCACCACTATTTCTCTTGGTATATCTACTGTTTTGCAGGATTTTGGCGATGTGTTTCCAGAAGATGTGGCTGCAGGATTGTCTCCATTGCATGGCATTGAGCATCAAATAGACTTGATACCTAGCGCCACATTACCAAACCGTGCACCCTACAGGACCAACCCCAAAGAAACAAAGGAGATACAGAAACAAGTACATGTGTTGCTAGATAAAGGGTACATTCGTGTTTCTCTTAGCCCTTGTGTTGTTCCTATTATTTTAATGCCTAAGAAAGATGGTACATGCACATGTGTGTAGATTGTAGAGATATTAATAACATCACTATTTGATATCGTCATCCTATTCCACGCTTAGAGGATATGCTAGATGAATTGAGTGGTGCTGCTATTTTCTCTAAGATTGAATTGTGTAGTGGTTATCATCAAATTAGGATGAAACAAGGCGATGAATGGAAAAATGCTTTCAAAACAAAATTGGTTTGTATGAGTGGTTAGTTATGCCGTTTGGACTTACTAATGCACCTAGTACATTCATGAGATTAATGAATCATGTTTTGAGAGAATTTATTGGTCGTTTTGTGGTTGTTTATTTTGATGATATACTTATCTATAGGCACAACGAAACTGAACATTGTAGTCATATCCGACAAGTTTTGCAAGTGTTGCGTGATAATAAATTGTATGCTAATCTAGAGAAGTGCACATTTGCAAAAGATAAGGTCATATTTCTGGGATTTGTTGTATCTAAGCATGGGGTAGAAGTAGATCAATCTGAAATTGAATCAATTCAGAATTGTCTTATTCCCATGAATGTGAGTCAAGTGCATAGTTTCCATGGATTAGCTAGTTTCTCTAGGCGATTTGTGAAGGATTTTAGCACTATTGTTGCACCATTGAATGAATTGACTAAGAAAGGTGTGCCATTTCACTACAAGGAATATGGCTATATATGACCCTCTATTTTCATCATAGAATCGTCACAATAGTCTGTTTATGACGATTCTATGACGATTTTGAGATTGTCGAAAGTTGGGCGTTGCAAATGAACTATAACGACATTCTTTGAGAAATCGTCATAACCGTCTATGACGATGTTGGATCGTCATAACCATTATGACGATCTAATATCGTCACGGGAAAACTGGCCTCGCTAGGTCAGATCCTACGTGGCCGAGCCTACGTGGCACAAAATCAGCCTGGCCCATTTCAATAGATTACATGGGCTATGCCCAAAATTCAATCCATTAATTTCTTCTTGACAACTCTTGTTTGCTGCTTGGGCCAAGCCCAATGTTTTGGCCTTTTTATTTTCGTGGGCAAGACCTTTTTAGCTCCTAGTTCATTTTTATTTCAACATTTTTTGTGAAATATTGCTCGCTTCTCCAGCCCAATATTTTTTGGGGCCATGGCCTTTTCAGAGCCCAACTAACATTTTGTTTATTTTTAAAGTACATACATTAAATAATCAATATTTCAGTAAGCACAGCCAAAATCACATTCGTTATATTATAATCAAAGATAACCCAGGAATACATTACAATCACGGTTGTCAGTTGGGACCTTACAATAATAGACTAATGTACATAGTTTACAAGAGAATCCTGTTGCTAATATGAGACCTTACAATAACAGACTAATATGAGACCTTACAAAACAGATAACTTCATACATACAAAATCCTGCTGCTAATATGAGACCTTACAATAACAGACTAGGAAGACCGAGGCTTCTGCAACATCCTCTCCTCGGCCTTTGAATTCACCTGCATGGAATGGAATCTTGCTTCTCCTTCTGAAATTACGGTTTCCATTTCTCAGCTTCAATCTCCTACAACATGCATGCTCCTTGAGTGCCCAAAGCGAGATAGCAAGCTTGACTGGATTAATTTGGGTGCAGAATGGAATATAAAGCTTGCTAATTAATTTTAAGCGAATATACTACAGTAGATATTTTCGATAAAGAGCATATATTAATATCATCCTACAGTAGATAGATAGGTCAAAGTGCAACAGACTTGCCAACAAAGTTCAGACTGGTCAGTAAACATCATGGTTATCACCACTGCTATTGACATGTCATAATAGTGTGTAAATAGAACCTAATGTTCAATTTGCAATTCTTGACAGCTAGATGTGCATTAATAGCAATTAGGAACTTCACATGCTATTGTGGCGGCTGCTGCACTGCTGCAGGTAGCTGGTAATTGGGGTGTCATGCATAAGCTCCATAACCATACATGTTTGGGTCTTGAGGTTGTGCATACCCACCACCATAAGCCTCATAACCTTGTCCATAGCCACCATAGTAACCAACAGCACCAGCACCCCACTGGTTGGACTCCTGCTGAGGCTGAAAATTTTCAAAGATCATAATGTTACCCACTTTAGGTACAAAGTACAACATGTACAGGATAGAAATTCGGTATATGAGAGAATTGACCTGAGACTGTTTATTCGAACGGCTCCGTCCCCATGAAAGCCTCACATTCCACCCACCAATTAAGGTCCCTTGCAGTATTTGAAGAGCTTGCTCAGCAGAAGGTCTGAATATGCATTGATAAGAGTATCTCAGAAAAAAGTACTTGAGAAAACTTAAGGGATAAATAGTAAACTAAATAATCGATCTGTTAGAAAACTGGACAAAACCACATCTCTTCCCAACAGGGATTTTGACATGGATAACTTCTCCATAAGTAGCAAAATCTTGTTTCAACGCATCTTCACTTACGTTGGGGTCAAGGCCACCAACAAATATCTGAGGGAAAACCGAGTAGAAGTTAGCAAAAGACTGAAAAACAATTAATGATGTACAGAAAAGTAGAACTAAGAACGCACAGTTGTATTGTTAGGATCATTGTTAGACTAAGATCCTTGAGTATTTGTATTTAGTACTGTAAATGAAAGCAAAAAAGTGAAGGAAATACAATGTAAGACTTGTAAAACATCAAAGGGTAAAAATGAATTCGTAGCATGCAAGAGTTTATTCGCCATTAAAATAGTTGGGTTAATATAGTATGGAGTGATAATTAGTCAGAGGCATACATTTTATGTCATATGCATGAAGAATAGCAAGCACCACAGAGGGAAATTGGGAGTAACTGAATTGGTTCAGCAAACAAGAAATAGTTAGGTCAATATACCCTACATAGTGATATTCAAGCAGGTCTAGACATTTCATATCCCCAGATTGTAGTAAGCATACATGCAATATTAGCATAATGTACAGTTCTACAGTACATAGTCAGATATGAAGTACCAACACAAACTGTTGCAGAAAAGACCTTCCTACTTAGTATGGCAAAAAAGTATTAATCATGTTTTCCTATTCAGATAGAAACCAATTACTTAGATAGTAACTCTTACATCATCGCTGCATATTCTGCTAATGGTATGGGTAGTTGACTAGGTTAGCTGAATACTTGCCTACTAAGAACTCCAAAAAAATAACACCATTGCATGTTGAATATATGCAGAATATTAAAACACCACTTCTCCGTAGGAATCAAAAAGAGGGGCAAAAAATTGATCTAAAACTCAACCCATGGCCGATAACTACCACCTATACGCGGCCCTGCTCCCTCCAATTTCTGCTAATAGTACATGAGGGTATGGCGGGGGACCAAATGCACGATCTGCTAGACAAACCCACTAGCGCCCGAGACCGCCCCTGCTTAGTTACCCATATACCGAATTACAAACAGATCGAGTTCTGATTTTGAGATCTCACCTTTTGTGTTGGGGACATTAGGTCATCGTGTCCTTCATGGAGAGCAGCGGAAGGAGAAGGTCAACCTCACCGTCGCGGCAGTGCATCAGGAGGAACCGGCGGCCCTCCGCCCGGATGATCGCCTGAGCCGGAACAGGAGGACCTCGCTGCCGATGAGTGCGGGCATCCATGCCGTGTGGCAGGAGGTCGGAGAGGAACTGTAGAAGTCGCGAGAGACTGGTCTTGTTCGTCCATGATGGCAACATGTAGGGTGGATCGAGTCTTGGATGGTCAGAGAGGTGCAGCGACGAGAGGAGGATAGGGTGGCGGTGGTGTGGATCCATCGGAGGAGAAGATCAAGGGGAGAAATATGGGGATATGAGCTGGCGGAGCTTCGGCTCGATCCAATTTCGATCTCTTCTTCGATATTCTTCTTCTTGGAGATGGATGGATCATGTGGGAATTTGGTGTCGGGGGGATTTGGGAGAGGGAGGGGAAACGTGGGTTGTGGTGAGGAGCGAGGGGATTAGGGTTGCGGTGAGGAGCAGCTGTCGAGCGAGAGAGAGAGAGAGGAAGAAGTGGCGGCAGGGCCTGCGAAGAGGAGCGAGGGGATTAGGGTTTGGGGGTCAGTCCCTCTCAACCGCGTTCTGTCTGTACATGATATCACGAAATTACCCCCGTTGAATTCTTTGGTGAAGTGTATGGGAACCATAGGGCATTTCTGTCATTTCACATACAGAGACAGGGGAAGGAGTCGTGGGATGAAATTTTGGGTGTTGGATGGAGGGCATGTAGACGGCTGAGATCAGCTTCGTTGGGTAATCCGTGGGTCTTGTGGTTCTCTACTCTGATTGGCTAGCAATATGTTTCTATTTTCCGAGTGCCAAAAAGGGGTGTTTTGTGAAACAACCATCAAATAAAAGTTCCAAACTGGTACCAACACATTTTTTCTAAAATACTAGACCAGCTAAAATGGACAATATCCCAACCGGGGAATCTCAAACCTTTATGTCCACCCCTCGTGAAAAACACAAATGTCTGCCGAATCGATAGGAAGTGGGTCTGGTTTGAACATGATCTGATCCTCATGATTTTTTTTCAAAATCATTTTTAGATTCACAATATGATGTTTCTACAGAGATCCAATGCAATTTTAGAGAGGCTCATCCCCTATCTTCATGCTCGTCGTTTTGACCATACTTTGAAATAGGAAAATTTTGAAACGGCATAAGAAATTCAAAAATGGTCCGAACAATGTAAATCCTTCGTGTGGCATCATGTTATGTGACATAGTTGCAAGGAATAATACCAAACTTGGTATATTGATTGCATCACGAAAAAACCTTCACATAAATGACCTATCATGTTCGAGGTTTCATGGCTTTTAAGCCAAACGATCCATGTTATGGCTAGAATCGTGACATAGTGATTATTGGCTCAATGTATCGATCTCGTTGGGGAACCCCAAGAGGAAGGTATGATGAGCATAGCAGCAAGTTTTTCTCTCAGATATGAAACCAAGGTTATCGAACCAGTAGGAGCAAGGAAACACCTCCAAGGTTTTGTTTCCAACTTGGAATCCTGCACAACACAACCACAAAACTTTGCCCCCAATTACAGTGAGGCTGTCAATCTCACCGGTTGTGCTAAAAACAAAGGATTAAACGTATTGAGTGGAAGATGGTAATTGTTTGCAGAAAGTAAACAGAAAATAGTAAATAGTAGATTGTCGATTGATGGTAAAAGAATGGACCGGGGTCCATAGTTCACTAGAGGTGATTCTCCTTAAGATAGTTGACATCTTGGGTGAAGAAATTACAGGGGGGCAATTGACAGACACCGAGAAAGCATACATGCATATACTAATCATATTGACTCCTATGCGATTTGATTGGGCATTACAACATTATACATAGGCTGTAATCCAACTACATCTATGAATAATAATCCACCTTCAGGTTATCATCCGAACCCCCTCTAGTATTAAGTTGCAAGCAATAGATAATTGCATTAAGCAAAGTGTGTAAATTAAACAATATGATTGTTCTATGAACAAAGGATTGTGGTTTTCTTCCTAGTAGCAACAGCACATCTAGTACCTTAGAGATTTTTGTCACTTCCCCAGATTCCTAGAGGCATGAACCCACTATCGAGCATAAACACTCCCTCTTGGAGTTGCTAGCATCTACTTCGCCAAGATAGCTACTAACAACGGAAAGCATGCAAGATCACAAATAACAAAGACATGATAGAATCAATAATCAGTCTGAAATAGTATCTCAATATCCATCGGATCCCCGCAAACACAACATGTAGGATTACAAATAGATGATCTTGATAATGAACGGAGCTCAGAAGGTCTAAACATGGTAGCTCAAACGAGGAGAACCAACCATCTAGCTACTATATGGACCCGTAGTCCAGAGATGAACTACTCACGCATCACACCGAAGGAAGGCATGGTGATGAAGAAGGCCTCTAGGGTGAACTCTCCCCTCCGGCAGGGTGCCGGGAAGAGCTTCAGATCCCTCCTGATCTAGGGATGGAGATGACGACGGCTATAGACTCTTTCGTAGAATTTTGATTGGGTACTTAGGGTTTTCGTCCCGAGGGCAATATATAGGCGAAGGGGCAAGGTCGGTGGAGCGCTAGGGGGCCCACATCCCCTGGTGGCGTGGCTAGGGCTGGTCGTGCCACCCTAGGGTGTGCCGCCCTGGCTCCCCGCTTCGTCTCCCCTCCGGACTCTGTGTTGCTTCAGGTAAAATATTGACGTTGGCTTTTGTCCGGTCCAATTAGAGAATATTTCCTTACTAGCTTTTCTAAAACCAAAAACAGCAGAAAACAGGCAACTGGCACTATGGCATCTTGTTAATAGGTTAGTTCCAGAAAATGTGTAAAAATACTCCAAAGTGTGGACAAAACATAAGAAAGTAGATATAAAACAAGCATGGAAAATCAAAAATTATAGATACGTTTGCAACGTATCAACATCCCCAAGTTTAACTTCTGCTCGTCCTCGAGTAGGTAAGTGATAAAAAGAAGAAGAATTTTTGAGGTGACATGCACCACCATAATCTTGATCAAGGCATTTATAACATTGATAGCTGGGATCATAGAACTCTAACATAGCATGAAAGATAAAGTTCTAACAATAAGAGATAGCAACTATGTTGTAACATAAAAAGGTAAAAACAAAAGATTCATGAATTACAATACTTTGAAAGACGTTTGTTTGTTTCACATATAGAAAACATAATGAGAATGGTATTCACCTTGTCCCTCATAGTGTAGCAAAACATAAATGCATAGGACACCTTCAAAGTTCATAAGGGTGACTAGATACAAATAGTTTAAGAACAAGCAATATCAAAGTTATGAATCAACCAACAAGTTTTGGGACAATGCACATTAAACTAAGAATGACCACTATGCTCTCTCAATAGGTGCATAAAGATAGAAGATGGAGACTCAGCAAAAAAGTAAAAGAATGGCTTTCATAGAAGGAAGCAGGGATTCAAGTCTCATAAAGAGCTTCCTAAAATTATGGTACCTATTAGCTTTCAGCTCTCATTGACCCTATCATAAGCATCTTTAGCTGGTTAAGGTTAAAGTGAACAAATATGAGGATATGCTTGACAAGTTATAAGTTGAAATCTCATGCCGCTTACTTACAAAGACCGAACCTCAGGCTACTCAACTTTAGGCACGAGTAAGTTCTTGTCATTGTAAGTACATGTGTATCATAGAGAACCGCCAACGGGGTACCCCTTGCCCCATGATACAGGAGCTTTCCCATATCAAAATGACAAGGCAAGCAGACAATGAGCATCTCAGCTATCTTTTTATTTGCTATTTGCATAGGTTTTTATTGAGGATGCTTCATAGATTGCTCATTATGGTTATGCTGCAAGTTTCCACCATAATTAGGCATGGCTTAGGCTAGCGGCCCAGGCGTTTCTCTAACACATATACAAACTCCATGAGGTTATAAGCTCCCCTTTTATTTCACATAGTCGGGACCATAAGCAAAAGAACATGATATCAACCAAATAAAGTGCAATGTTGAAAGTGTTCCCCATGGTAACATGGTTATGCTAATTCACAACTTATAAAGCGCAATCATACACGCAACATAGATGGGCACTATGGTTCAAGTTTATTAAGTGGAAGAAAAGTAAAGTGTGCCATCAAGTTTGTGAGAGCTTTAATCACTAATTTTCACATAACAAGTTTAATTCGGAAGGTAGATAAAAACATGAATATACTTAGAATAGCAAATGCTAATAGGTAGGTATGGTGGACTCTTTGGAATAACTTGGTTTTATTTGGAGTTGGATGCATGATTGGAACTCATACTTGGTATGGAGGCTAGCAAAAGACTAGGAGCGGCCAACTAAGAGAGCAATAATGGCCATAATCATGCAAAGCAAAAAATCAATATTAATTAAAGCATAAAGTGATATTACAGGTCGAAAACTAAATGATCATAGAGGCTATGGTGACTTGGTATAGTCTTAACATGCTGTGAGCATGCGCCAAGTCAACCCAAATAAAGAAAGGAGAATACCACAATACTATGATTTAATATGCTAAAACAACGCATGATTCTTTCAAGGCACATTAAGAAATCTCAATTGTTTATAACAAGTCATGCTAAAACAATAGTAAGAAAAAAGCCAAAAAATATCAAGCATGACATGATAAAGTCTAGGTCACAGTAAAAAATAAGCTCCTTTTATACCACTTAAGCATGAACTTTCCTACTCTATTCCAATCCAAATCAACCTATTTGAAAACCATCATATATGAATGAGGGGGACCAACCAATTTATTCAAGCAAACTAAGCAAATGAAAACCAAAAAAAACGAAGACGCTCCAAGAACAACACAACTGTGCATGAAACGATAAAAATGAAGTGTTTGGAAGAAACCTGAAAGTTTTATTGATGAAGAAGGGGATGCCTTGGGCATCCCCAAGATTTGATGCTTGTACTTCTTGAATATTTCTTGGGGTGACACGGGTGGCATCCCCAAACTTGATCTTTTTTCCACCTTCATCTTATCTCATTACTCTTCCCTACACTTGAAAATTTTCCTTCATACAAAACTTCACACAATCTTCATTAGCAACATTAGTGCACTCAAGATAATAAGTCTTTTGGTTCAGTTTCAACACAAGTAAAACTTCCATTAAAACACAAGCTACTGTAACACTTACTTTAAAAAGTTCAAATGATCAAAGAGAACTCAAAGAGAAAGAGATTGAGAGGCAAATGCAAATAATGGCAGACATCTGTCAAAACAGACCAGCAGGTAAAAACCCATTTTTTTGAAGACCTTATGTTGCTCAAATCGAAAAGTCTTGAACTAATGAAAGTTACATAACAATCTGGGGCAGAAGCACAAAACATTACAGCTCAATCTGACGTACAAAGATTTTTCACGAATGTTTACAGCGAAGCACAAAAATATGTTTCGGGACAGGCAACTTTCCCACGTCTTACTTCTCTCTCATTAGAGGTTACTCTTGGCACAAAAACCACACAAAAAGGATAAGGTGTGGTTATTAAAGAGGTAATAACTTCCAAGATTCAACAAAAACATACTTAACTAAAATTCGGGTTATCTCCCAATAAGTGCTTTTCTTTAACACCTTTGAGCTAGGCATGATAATTTCGATGATGCTCACATAAGGAATATGAATTGAAGTAAAAGAGAGCATCAAGAAGCAAATTCAAAACACAAGTCTAACCCACTTTCTATGCATAGGAATCTTATACGCAAATAAATTCACAAAGAATAAAGTGACAGGCATAGGAAGATAAAACGAGAGTAACTTCAAAACTTTCAGCATATAGAGAGGTGTTTCAATACCATGAAAACTTTTACAACCATATTTTCCTCTCTCATAATAATTTCAGTAGCCTCATGAATAAACTCAACAATATAACTATCACATAAAGCATGTTTTTCATGATCTACAAACACATAATTTTTATCAAGCTCAAAAATAGTGGGATTAAAACCTTCATACCAACTTTTAACAATTTTATAACAAGATGAATGATCAATCTCATTTTCAGTAGTAGTACAATTAATATTATCAACCAATATACGACCATCATCTAGAGGTTTATTATAATCATTTTCAAAAGAATCCACAGGAACATAACATTCATCCTCCTTTGGTAAGCATGGAGGACAATCAAATAATGTAAGGGGTAAAGAGTTACTCTCATTAGAAGGTAGGCATGGGTAGCTGCTCCATTCTTCCTCCTCTTTTCATCCAATGAGCTTCCAGTTTCAGCAATTTCTTCTTCCATAGGCTCCTGCAAGGCATTAGTCTCTTCCGTTGGTGGAGAGTATCTATTAAGATATTCAAGCATATAGCCATATTCTTCCTTGTAATTATCAAAGCAAAATTTAAGTATATCATAAACCTCATATTTATAAGGTGCATCATCAGTATTTTCAAGCAAATAAGCAAGTTCGAATGCACCCTTCCAAGCAATAAATTCTTCAATTTGTTCCACATCATAGAAGTCATAATTTCCCTTAACATAAGAAGATATGGTAGCATTATCATTATACTCACATTGAAAAGGGAGGTGTTTATACCTCCTACAGCAACAAGATTTATCAAAGCAATAAGTAACATTATAAGTAGAGCACACGTTTGTAGCAATGGTATACAATTTATCAATTTGTTCTCATAAGTGTTTCCCTTTTTGTGACAAGCGGTGTTCCTAATAATAATATTTGTGTTCTTCCATTAACCCACCTTGCCAATAAGATATAGTTTCAAAGAAACCAACCATTGATAGAAAGCATGATAAAGCAAGACAATAACAGACCAACAAAAATAAAAACTATAGTAGGATTTTTTTTGTATTTTTGATAAAAACAAACAAGCAAACAAAGCAAAAATAAACTAAGAAAAACAAAAAACAAAGTAAAGAGATTGGTTATGAAGGACTCCCCTTGTGAAGATGTCCTTGACTCCCCGGCAACGGCACCAGAAAAGAGCTTGATTATTGGCTCAATGTATCGAGCTCGTTGGGGAACCCCAAGAGGAAGGTATGATGAGCACAGCATCAAGTTTTTCCCTCAGTTATGAAACCAAGGTTATCGAACCAGTAGGAGCAAGGAAACACCTCCAAGGTGTTGTTTCCAACTTGGAATCCTGCACAACACAACCACAGAACTTTGCCCCCAACTTACAGTGAGGTTGTCAATCTCACCGGTTTTGCTAAAAACAAAGGATTAAATGTATTGTGTGGAAGATAGTAATTGTTTGCAAAAAGTAAACAGAAAACAATAAATAGTAGATTATAGATTGATGGTAAAAGAATAGACCTGGGTCCATAGTTCACTAGAGGTGATTCTCCTTAAGATAGTTGACATGTTGGGTGAACAGATTATAGCAGGGCAATTGACAGACACTGAGAAATCATACATGCATATACTAATCATATTGACTCCTATAAGATTTGATTGGGCATTACAACATTATACATAGACCGTAATCCAACTGCATCTATGACTAATAATCCACCTTCAGGTTATCATCCGAACCCCCTCCAGTATTAAGTTGCAAGCAACAGATAATTGCATTAAGCAAAGTGTGTAAAGTAAACAATATGATTGTTCTATGAACAAAGGATTGCTGTTTTCTCCGTAGTAGCAATAGCACATCTACTACCTTAGAGATTTATGTCACTTCCCTAGATTCCTAGAGGCATGAACCCACTATCGAGCATAAATACTCCCTCTTGGAGTTTCTAGCATCTACTTGGCCAAGATAGCTACTAACAACGGAAAGCATGCAAGATCACAAATAACAAAGACATGATAGAATCAATAATCAATCTGAAATAGTATCCCAGTATCCATCGGATCCCCGCAAACACAACATGTAGGATTACAAATAGATGATCCTGTTCATGAACGAAGCTCACAAGATCTAAATATGGTAGCACAAAGGAGGAGAACCAACCATCTAGCTACTACATGGACCCGTAGTCCAGAGATGAACTATTCATGCATCACATTGGAGGCAGGCATCATGATGAAGAAGGCCTCCAAGGTGAACTCTCCCCTCCGGAAGGGTACCGGGAAGAGCTTTAGATCTCTCCCTATGTAGGGATGGAGATGATGGCGGCTACAAACTCTTTCGTGGAATTTTGATCGGGTACTTAGGGTTTTCGTCCCGAGGGCAATATATAGGCGAAGGGGCAAGATCGGTGGAGCGCCAAGGGTCCCACACCCCTTGGTGGCGTGGATAGGGCTGGTCGTACCACCCTAGGGTGTGTCGTCCTGGCTCCCTGTTTGTCTCCCCTCTGGACTCCGTGTTGCTTCGGGTAAAATATTGACTTTGGCTTTTGTCCGGTCCAATTCCGAGAATATTTCCTTACTAGCTTTTCTGAAACCAAAAACAGCAAAAAACAGGCAACTGGCACTATGGCATCTTGTTAATATGTTAGTTCTAGAAAATGTGTAAAAATACTCCAAAGTGCGGACAAAACATAAGAAAGTAGATATAAAACAAGCATGGAACATCAAAAATTATAGATACGTTTGCAACGTATCACATAGTTTGTTATAATGTGCCTATATTATGCATGAATGTGAATCTTGGGATGGAGAACAATGTGGCATGAGGAAGTTTTTGTTTTCGTCGCATGGAAAAACCATTTTCCGAGCACAAAAAAGGGTCGTTTGGTGAAGAAACCACCAAATTTATAATTCAAAATGCTACCACCCTATTTTACGAAAATACTAGACCACCTTACATGGACAATATACCAACCGGGGTATCTCAAACCTTTCCGTCCACCCGACAAAAAAAGACAAATTCCTGCCGAATCGGTAGGAAGTGGGTCTGATTTGAACTACAGGTACATTATATGATGCTCATAATTTTTTGAAAAAATCATTTTTAGAGTCAAAATATGCAATTTTATTAGAGATCCACCAAAACTTTTTAATAAGACTCAATCCCTAGACGAGAACAGTCACTCCCTAGTTCCAAACTCATATTTTAAATTATGATATTGTCCCTACTATGAACTAATGTGGGATTAGTAATTCCACTATTTTTAATTAATCAAAGTATTGCTAATTAATACCCTAAGATGTTATACTTAATTTTATAAAAATTTAGAAACAAAAAACAATTATTTTTGACCTATTATGAAAAAGCTACAAAAGAATTAAGAGCTGGTCGGGCCCTAATCTTCTGCTTCCGATCAAGGCCCATCATGGCCAACTCCCTTCCCATCGAGCCTATCGCAGCCTCCCTTCCCACCGAGGCCCATCGCAAAAGTGAAATCAGCCCACGCGCAACGTTCGAATAGATATATGGCGTTGTTGTAGTAGTATGTGGTAGGTTGTTGCATGTTTGTTTGGGAGGTCTAGGGTTCGAATCCATGGGCTACTTCTTTTTTGCAAATAAGCTGCACCAAGATTGGTGGGTTCTGTTTGTTAGAGTTCGATCCCACTTGTCAGTTTGGCTAACTATGAGTCTATTAGATTTAAGCAGCGCCACGTACGCATATATTTACACATGAATATGACACGCTGTCAAAAACTAACACATAGACAAGTAGATATTAACACACGAATATGACACATAGTAAAAAATTGACACATAGATATGACACATAGGCGTAATTACTGACCTGGCCGACTACCAGTTTCAACTTATCTTAATTTGGACAGCATGACGATTTTAAATCGTCGTAGTGAGGTACAAATAACGTCGTAGGCTATATCCGCCAAGTTATGATAATTTGAGCTAATGAAAATATGACGTTCCTGAGCAAAATTGTCATAATTTTGTAAGGTTTTGAACCTCACGAATGGCTTACGACCATCTGGTGCGAAATCTTCATAACTCTATGACGATTTTGTCCACTGTCACTATGAGAAGGTCATAGAATAACACATTCCTTGTAGCATTTGATACATTGAAACATTTGCTTAATTCTACACCATTACTTGCATTTCCTGATTTTTCGAAGCAATTTGAAGTTGAATGTGATGCTAGTGGTATAGGTATTGGTGGTGTTTTGCAAGAGGGTTGCCCTATAGCATATTTTTCTGAGAAGCTTACTGCTCCTAGATTTAATTATCCTATTTATGATAAAGAACGGTATGCACTTGTTGGAGTTCTTGAAGTTTGGCAACACTATTTGAGGCCAAAATAATTTATCATACATTCTGATCATGATGCATTGAATTATTTGAAAGCTCAATCAAACTTGCATAGAAGATTAGCTAAATGGGTTCAGTTTATTGAATCTTTTCCTTACATCATTAAGTATAAGAAGGGAAAGGAGAATGTAGTTGTTGATGCTTTGTCTAGGAAAACATGCTATTAACCAATCTTGATGTTAAATTTCCTGGATTAGAGAGTATTTGTGCACTTTATGCAACTGACCATGATTTTGCTGAACCATATCGTGTGTGTGCTATCAAAAATGCATGGGATAAATATCATATACATGATGGATATTTGTTTAGAGCTAACAAACTATGCATTCCAGAATCGTCATTGCGTTTGTTCTTAGTGCAGGAATCACATGCTGGTGGTTTGATGGGTCACTTTGGGCGTGAGAAGACATTGTCATGTTAGCTGATCATTTTTACTGGCCCAATATGAGGCGTGATGTGTATAGATTTGTGAGCCGTTGCATTACATACCACAAGCCCAAATCAAAGTTGAAGCCTCATGGTTTGTATACACCTCTCTCTCCACCTACTACACCATGGGAAGACATTAGTATGGATTTTGTGCTAGGTCTACCTAAAACACAGAGAGGTCATGATTCTATATTTGTGGTAGTGGATAGATTCTCTAAGATGGCTCATTCTATTGCCTGCCACAAAAGTGACGATGTGTCACATGTTGCTAACCTGTTTTTCAGGGAATTACATGGAGTACCCAAGACGATTGTTTCTGATCGTAATGTGAAGTCATGAGCTACTTTTGGAAAACCTTATGGGGAAGCTGGGAACGAAGATGTTGTTCGGTACTACATGCCATCCCAAATAGATGGTCAAACGGAGGTAGTGAATAAAACATTGTCACAATTTCTAAGGACTATGATAAAGAAGAATCTGCGGGAGTGGGAAGAGTGTTTGCCACACGTTGAGTTTCCATACAACGGGGATGTGCATTCGACTACTCAGCTTTATCCTTTTGAGGTGGTGTATGGCTTCAAGCCATTGACGCCACTTGATTTGTTGCCTTTGCCATTACATGAGAGAGTTGATATGGAGGCATCAAAGTGTGCTAAATATGTGAAGAAGATTCATGAGAAGACTCGAGAGGCTATTGAGAAGAAAGGCAAGAACATTTTTGCTGCAAGGAATGAAGCAAGGAAGGAAGTTTTGTTCAAGCCTGGCGACATGGTATGGGTGCATCTACGTAAGGACAGGTTCCCGCTATTATGACAATCCAAATTGAAGCTACGTGGTGCTCGTCCTTCCAAGGTGTTAGCCAAGATTAATGATAATGCCTACTCGATTGATATACCTATTGCTGAGTTTGGTGGAGTTAGCAACAACTTCAACGTTGCTGATTTATCAACATATGATGGAGAAGACCTTGGAGCATTGAGGTCGATGCCTTTTAAAGGGGGGAGATGATGAGGACATCCCTATACTTACACCCACCCCTACTACTGAAGATGTTCCAGCTGTTGCAAGGAAGGATCAGTCCAATGAGATTAGAATTGGACCCATTACAAGAGCTCGTGCTAAGCTACTTGAGCAAGATGTGAATTCACTCCTAAATGAATCTAGTACTTTAATTTATGAGAATTTTATACTACCTAAGTCTATGCATTTATGTATAATCAGGTTTATTGGAGAAACAAGCATGATGATCGCCCAAGGATGTACAAGGAGGAGTGGGAGGAAGGTGCAAGAGAAGATCATCAAGACGAAGGCAAAAAGCTCTCCAGCAACTGGAGTGTCCGGCCGAGTCTACCCGGACTGTCTGCCCTACCCGAGAGAAGAATTGGTGTGGACAATCAGTACACCAAATCGGACACTACCCGGACACCACCCATAAACTTTGAAGAATTGGTGCGGACCGGCTGACTCCACCCGGAGTGTTCGGCTAGACCGGAATGTCCGGTTCATTTCTGCCGGACTGTCCGCCCGCCGACCGAATCTGGTCCAAGTCGGCATGTGTCAGTTTTTGTCGTAAGCGTTTTAGTTACGGTTTCTGTCCGCTCCAGCCGCCCTTATAAGCCCTAGGACGCCCCATAGTTAGGGTTTAGACCACATTAAAACTATTTTGGAGTTGTTTCTTTTTAGAACCTCTGGAATTACCCTGTGATTGAATTATACTACTGCAATTGAGTGTGATTTGTTGTTCCATTGGGAACTAGTAGATTGCAAACTATTGTTTTGATGTACCAACATGTTTTGGGTATTCTTAAGATGGCAAGATTTATATTTTTGTATGCACTACTGATCTAACCCCGCAAAAAAGAGTGGGAGAAGTTTTTTCACAGGAGGATGACGGCAAGATAAAAACCAAGAAGTATCTAAGGATGGTCAAGAACATAAGCATCCCTCTACACCAACACAAATCTCGGTTTGCAAACCTTCAAACTTCTATTTTTTGAGCACTATGAAAAATTCGTATAAGCTTGGAGCATCTAGTTTTTAGTTTTAGTTGGCAACATGAATTTCATTCATGTTGCCAAGATCACTATCAAGTTTCTATAGGAACAAAGTAAATTGGGTGCATGCTAAATGATAGGTAAAGGAAATAAAAATAGCAACACAAGTAGTGCTTATGGTTATATGTTTCATGTGCTTTGATTGAATGGTAATTTGCTAGTACCGTATTTAGTGCTATCTCTTATTTGTGCATTGATGATTAACTTTGAGTTACTTAGTTCATTAATGAATGTGTAGCATTATGGAAATTATGGATGCTTGTGACTTTTTACCTTTCCAATGGCCAAGAAAAGAAAAAGAAAGAAAAACACAATCTAAGACTTGTTGTTTCCAAATACCTTGAGCCATACTCCTCCACAAAATCTCCACCATACCTACCTATGTAGCAAAATTGATATTCCAAGTATAGTATATGTGCCATGTCTTTGCTTTCAAAATCATACTTCTTTTTATTGTCCAATTCAAAGCTCATGGGAAAGTAGAAGTCTACGGTGGAGTTCATTTATGTAAGTTACATGTTTGATAGTTTATTAGCTGGGGTTAAGTTAAACCATGTTCTCATGGAACAAGACTTTCAAAATTACACCATATTTAAGTTGTTGTCATCAACCCTGGGTTATGCGTACCTTTCCGATGTGAAATCAGTGGGGGTTATCATTCTAAAGGTTCGAGTGTGCATATGTTTTACAGAAGAGCATTAAGCCGCTAACCGAAACCATGCTTAATCATGGTGGAAGTTTCAGCATGGACTTCCTCATTAGATTTACAAGTTTAATTTACTACTCAGTTGGTACTTAAAGAGGAGTTCATTTGTCTATTATCCTATCATCCCGGTATGTATTGCCTTTGAAAAATATGAAAATCTCAAAAGGCATTGTTTACAGGTGGCATGGAGGTACCCATTTGCGAGCACTTGGTTAAAACAATATGCATACAATGAAAATCTATGGTAATTCTAAAGTTGAGTAGCGTGTGGTGGAAGGTACTATTGACCACGAGGTATGAGACTTGCAACTTGTAAGGGGTTAATCATGTGCACCATATTTGACTTCACTATCATTGACATGGGTTGCACAATTCTAAAATTTATTTTCTCTTTAGCATCAAAGCTAGGCACATATATTCCCTACTTACTTTTAGTGGACACTTGTTCAAAAGAAAAGAAAAGGGAAGAAATAAAGAAATAAAGAAAAGAAAAAAGTTCCAAGCACAAGCACTTGCATGTTTAATGTCCATAGTACTTTCATTTGTTTTTGCACTTTGTCGTTGATTGTTGCACATCATTGAGTTGAATTAGAGTACCACTTGATATCTCATTTTCTTGTTGTTGTTAATTAAAGCTTGAATCATTGATCATATGTATTACAAATTGTTATTTTCATTGAAGCAATAAAATCCAAAGTCCTTGTTTAGTTATATCACCTTCATACTCGAGGACGAGCATGGGTTAATCTTGGGGATGTTGATGCATTCAAAATTCATGCATGAACTTTGTAGTTTTTGATGCATATTCCAACATATTAAGATGTTATTAGATGTTATAATCATGTTTCGCATTGATTTATGGGGATTTTCCATTGATTCCCCTAATTTTGGTTATAACTCTGAAACATAGGAAAACCTTGTTTTGCGTATTTTGACGTTTCAGGGACCTTTCGGAACTTGGGTGTTAATATTTTATCATGATAAGCATCTAGAGCACAAGAAGTCAATGAGCGAGGCCCGAGGCCCAAACAAGCACTGGTAGAACGGGCCCCTGGCCTAGCCACGCCACCCAGTCTCGTTTGGTCCCCAGACCTCCGATGTCGCTTGTCTTCATCTCAGATTGATCAGCTTGACCTAAAATCGCCTATAAAAGGACCCCCGGAGGCGTTCCCTTAGCACAGAGGGGGCGGAGATCGAAAACACATGAAAAGAGAGTCTGCAGGCCACCACCGACTTAGATCGAAGGGGGGAAACGCTACTGGAATCACATCCGGTGGACCCCACCCTCCTCCAGCATGTTCATCATCAACATTTATAGCAAGATCCTCTCCATACCCCTACAGTAATCTCTTGGCAAACATGATATGTGTTACAATCTATTGTTTTCCCATGATCTGTTGATAAGGAGCAAAAGAAGCATACTAGAGTTTTCACAAATACTTTTCATCTTTAAAATAGTTTTCACAAACACTAGACTCAACATCGACCAATGGCCTAAGAGGCCTGAAGCATAACGATGATATCCTAGCCCATAGATTCCAGGCTACCGGGCGGGAACCCCAAGCTACTCTTTCGTGTCGATGTCGTACCAAACTTGTCTTCAGGGAATACTTACTCTGCTACAAAAAGTATCAACAAAGAAAGCGTGAGTACAGGGTGTACTCCGCAAGACTTATGGCTGGTGGGGTTATTTTGCAGAAAGACATCTTTGTTTGTAAAACAAGAGGGAGAAGAAGCTCGTCTAATCAGAGTATTTTAAAGGGGATAAGAGAGCGACATCTCCAAAGAGTTGATCATCTTTTGATATCCACCAAAATAATCCTCATCTCACAACTAGGATCACCCCCTCGTACCCATGAGGAAGCATCCTTAAGCACACGTTCAAACCTCCAGGTTTTACGATTAGATTAATGTTCTCTTTGATCTTAGAATTCGGTCTCCAAGCTGCTTCATAACCTTTTACATGACTTTTCAAAAGATTTACTCCTTTAGGGGTGTACAACTTTACCAACACATACCAAACCGACTCTTAATGCCACATGTTTAACCCTCTTTCGTGGAAGGCCGACAGAGGGTGGTTGTCCATGACCTTTACCTTGCTTTTGCCGAGGCCATGAGTCACGCCCAAAGGAGGGTTCCGCCATCACGGGTCAAGTCCCGAGGATGGTCCCTAGAGATGTGTGGAGGGGTTGGTTTATCAGGGGCTCTATCAACCCCAAGCAACCCGGTGCATGCTTACCTACCTGTTATGATGCACCTTCACTTTCCAAATCTTTCAAAATGTTTTCTATGCATATGTTGAATGGAACGCCCTAACTATGTGACTCATGGAATCTACTAGGCAAGTTAGATAATCATGAGGTTTTCTAGGCCCCATGTGGCTGTGCGCTTGTCTCAGTTCCAAAGGCAAGAATTCGGGTCCTCGTAGTGGTGAGCATGGGACTACAAAAACACATCCCACGGTGGCTTCCCATACAAGCCTTAGCATGTTTAACCGTTACCACTGATCTCACCTCATCAATACATCTCGTTCTCATGTCATACTAGATTCTCTCCATATGATACATCATCTAGATGAACCAGAAATGACAGCTATGGATGGCTAAGCAAGACACATATACAAGCTCTAGTTATGCTAGGAGCAATGGATCAGGTAATATAAGCTCAAATGGAGTAATGCAACATATATGATACTCTATCTATCGATAAAGACCATAGGAGAGTCGTATTCATCGTGGCGAGAAGTAAAATACTTTGAAAGCATAGGATTGTATCATGGTGGGGTTATGCTTGCCTTGTTTGTTGATACCCAGATATATATCTTTGTAAGCCTTGTACTTGACTTGATTATAGTTGATCAAGTATTGTTCACCGATCTTTGAATGTGTTGACCTCGGTCTTCGGTATCGATCTCGATATCGTATTCTACTGGGAAGAAGCAAACACCAAAAAGAAAGAGAAACAATCAACACATGGCATCGATGCAATTCTCAAGAAAGGGTGATGATATGACAAGTTAAATTGTATGGAAATAGCACCCTAAGGCATGCTCAACCATTTCAAACAGGGTTCGAGGGTCGCAAACCCTAATACAGGAAAAAAACCAGAACACCTATGCCGGGTTGATTTTTTTTCTAATTAAACGTGTCTTTAAAGTTGTTGAACAATGCATTATTATGAGTCTATTGTGTAGATCTCATTTTTCTGAACATTTGATATATTATACATATTTTTTTGACTTATAAATAATTACATATTGATTTGATAAGATTTAAAACATTTCTAAATTATTTAACCAATTAAAAAGGATTTACTGCGCCAACAGAGGCATAAAACAGTTTTGCATCACAGCTGGGTCTAGCCACTTTCACTAACTTGTGGGGCCAGGGCCACGTCATATGCCATCGTGGCGGAGGTTGCACGGTGCCGACGCGAGCAACACGTCAGCGCCATGCCATGCCACATAGGCTCGCCGGAGGGCACGTCGGTTGGCGGTGGTTGGTGGCGCTAGGGAGCTTGCTAGGATGCGCGAAAGGGCGGGTTTGAACGAGCTCAGCATGGGGAACCTAGACAGGGTGGCGCCGCTACCTGGGGGTCATCGGAGCTACACCTACAATGGACGGCGGCGGCGGAGCTTGCTGGCGGTCGGGGTGGCGAGCATCCAGGGCGAGAGTAAGAAAGAGAAGGGTCAGGGAGGACCAGAAGCTCACCACGGGTGCGACGGGATGGTCAGCGAGGCGAGGCAAGGTCACAGGTGGGCGATTCGACGGCGGGCGGACTTTGGGGAGACAAACTCGGCAGGTCGATTGGTGATGCGCGGCCTCGATTCCTCGAGCAGGGTGATGCTACATAGCACAACAGAGGTTGTGGGCGCATCGGCTTGGCTTGAGGCGGCCTGCAACGGCGGCGATAGATGGTTCCTATAGCGGCTAGGGTTCGGTATAGGTTAGGAAACGAGAGAGATATGGTCGGGGGAGAGATAGAGAAACAAGGGAAGAAGGGCACGACTCGGCACGGAGTCTTATCCACGTTCTGGAACAACGAGTAGCGAGGATCACAACGGCGACGGTGGACGGTATCGGTGAGGCCACCGAGTTGTTTGCCTAGGTGGAGAAAGACGACGGGAGAAGGATGAAGCGGTATTGGGCTAGGAATTGGGCTGGCTGGGCCGGCTGCTGGGCTGCTAGCTAGCGTGCACGAGTGGCTGAGAGGGAAGAGGAGAGATGGGCCAGCCTGGTTCTACTGTTGCTGCTTATTTTTATTCCTAAAAACCTTTTCCATTTTGTTTTCTTCTTTTCTCTTTGCATTTTCAAATACTTTTCTATTTTTGAATCATTTCAAAAATACCAGAGACTTTTGTAAACTATAGAAATATTACAGGGGCCCTCATAGTCAATTTGGGCTCCATAAGTTTTGGTACTTTTGAAAATATTCAAAACCTTTTGAATTGGTTTTATAGAGAAAGGGGAAACTTGCTAGGGTTTAGGGTTTTTCTTTGTTTCTCTTTTTGCATGCATTTTTAAAAGATGATGCTGATGATAATGCACAAGTCAAACCCTAATTAGTCATTAGCTAAAACTAGGGTGTTACATCTAGGAAGCGTAATGTAATTTTTTTGATTCCTTCGACTGTTCGCATGAAGGAAGGGGACCTGGTTGTGACAAGTTTGTGTGGATCCAAAAGCCCCTGACAGGTTTTCACGAAGAGCTTATTTAGGATCTTTGTGATGATGTGTTGGACATGAAAGAGGAGATTCGTGCGTTGGAGCGAGAGATCCAAGAGCTTCACCAGATGCAGGGGAGGTACGATCAAGGAGGTGGTGAATAGGGCTCAAGATTAGGCCAGAAAGTGGAACAATTTCCTCATTATCTGGGCATTATCAGTTGCCTTTGTTGTTTATGTTGTCATGTCATTTTCTAGCAGCTGAAATAAGTGTTGCTTCGTGGAGTGTAGCAGCTTAGAACTTGTTTTTTTAGCTCAGAACATTATAATAAGTGTAATCCCAAAAGCAGAGATTTATTGAGCGCTTAAATAATTTATTTCTATGCCACTAACATCCATCAAATTTGGAGACCACCTCCCCCTCAGCGATCATGGTCCCGTTGCTGCGATTTTTCATATAGTAGTGGTATAGTCACAATTTCGGATTCAACTAGTGACTCGGCCGTTTCCAAACCTCAAGTCGCGATACATTTTACTCCGAGAATAGGGGTAGATTATTTCGCTCGACAAGTTCCACGCACACAACTACAAAATTTAACTGAATTACATATATAGGTTCAATTTCAACACATTATTAGGCATCTTCACTGCCAGCCTTCTTCTGATGCCTGGGTGCCAACTTTCTTGCCTTCACATCCACTGGCTTCTTCATTGCCTTCCTTCTTCCTCTTCCTGGGCGCCAATTTTCTTACCTTCACTTACTCTACATCTCCAGGTCGAGGGAAGTCAGGCCAATCAACACTAGAATCGTGTCCAACACATCACTCCGCTCGTTTTGATTTTGTTCCCACGACAAAATCACTGAGTGGTAGTCATGTTTCTTACCTTGTGCTTCCTGCCAAAGGAGCATGACATGGCTAACTACCTTATATCTATAGAGTAAACAAAAAAATTGAAGGCACCATCTCATACCTAGGTTTGGGATCATTAAGGGGATAACTCGTTGCTCTATGGCCAATAAGATGGCAGGTCTTGCATCGGTTCTTGACATTCTTGCTACCACTAAATGTTGAACCCGTCTTCTCAAAAAAAATCTTAAACCTCTTCACCTGAGGTCTTCCTCTGCCCCTTTTTGTAATTGGCTGGCACAACTCGAAACTTGGTTGGACTTGAGGCCACTAAGATGGGTTTGTACAGGGCTCGACGGAACCAGCATACACAACTCTAAACTTTTCCAGAGAGAAGTAGTCAGACAAATATTGATACAAATGTGGTAGAATTCTTTTCTTTACCAAAAATACCAAGGCGTGGTCACAAAGTTTCCTGGTATGTTGCCACTCTAAGGAGGTGCATTCTTGCTTCTTGATGTTCACAACATCCCTGTGGCCATTATTGGACATATCGACCACATCACAACTGCTGCTGTTTGACGGGAGAACCCTAAGATGACCAAGTCCTCGGCTTTTCTTATGCAGTTGTTGTACAACATGACGTAGCATATGTCCTCTAATCTCCGAGCGATCTCTCTCCTTATATTTAACAGCTTCTTGATCATACCCCGTATGAATACCATCAATATATGAACATGCCATACTTTTATGTCCTTCACCTAGTTATTCAGGCATTCGGCTAGGTTGTTGTTTATGTAATCAACTTTGATGTCAGGGTTGAATTGACTCCTCTTCTATAGCTGCGAATGATGGGCGGCTAAGTACTGCAGAAGATTAGGGGCTTCCGCAAAAATCTTGCTCATGAAATATTCGCTACTCCGAGCTTTGTAAGTTCTAGCAGCAGGAAACATGTAACCAAATATGTTGCGTTCGTAGTGTTTGTACAAGTTGAGCATCATATGGGCATGGCATTCTCTACCTTCATCTTACGGGAAAACCTCCTTCACTGCATTCGCCAGCCCTTTACATGCATGCCCTTTTGATCTCCTGAGCTTCCTCATAAATTAGACCAAGTTTTTCCTCTATTTCTGTACCGAACAGCCCAGATGCCACTGGGAACATCCAGTTGTGACCATCAAGAATTGTCGTAGATGCCAGGCAGCCTGTCCATTTGCCAGTTAGGACACTGTTGTCTACACTCAGATATGGCCTACATCCGTACTTGAATCCCTGGATGCAAGGTTTAACCGCCATGAAAAACTATTGAAATAAATGTTCCCACCTTCTGATTTAGTTTCAATCTCCACAACACTCTCCAGACACCTTGCTTGTACCTTAGCCTTGAAGTTGTACATCATCCTGAAGCTATTTGTCCAATGCCCGTGCAAGACTTTTAGAGCTTTCTCTTTACCTTTCCAAACCATGTAATATAGTAAGACAATGTTGTATTTAGAAGCGAGGTTAGTCCGAATATTTTTAGTGGTCTCCTTAGGCTTATCCTTTAATATGGACATAGCTTGTAAAGCCACCAACTCCGTAGCAGCCATTGAGGATTTCAGCATGCTGTCTATCGGACACATTTGGGGAGGGCCCATTTTGTTCGCCTGCAACATATATTCATTTACAATATAAGCATAGTTGACCCATTTCCAGAAAGATCTTGCACAACAATTGTAGTTATAGAGTAAAAAGAGAAAGTTTGAATGGTTTCCTACATTCATTGACCAAATATTCTAATTTCCTTTGACGCAGTTAAGGCTCTAGCTGTGATACTCCATGGACAAGTTATCGCCACCCATCCATTCTTCCCCATTAACCTGCAAACGGCATCATACCTCTGTGTAGTGTTCTTCAGTCTATGAACATCGAACTCCCCCTTGATACAAAAATTCCAGAACGACATCCTGAACTCATGCATGTGCTGAACTCAGTGCCAATCGAAATTATAGGATCCTCATCGTCATGTTTCATATCTTCTACATCGGCACCAAAATCATCAACTAGAATGCCAGCCTCATCATTAAGTGTCTCTTCTATTTCATCATCATCATATTCTTGATCCTCTACAGTGCCCTCTTTTACATCTGATTCAGAATCTTGACCATCCTCACAAATGCCTAATACTCACTACTACAGAATCAGGCTTTGTAGCATCCACCCATAGAGTGTTTTTGCCTCAAATATTCGAACACCTCCTAAACCCATTTCTGCAGGTGGTTTCTGTGCCAATAATTCACCTGCCTCCAATAATACCTTTTCGGAGGCGGTTGAAATAAATACACTACTATGGTAATTGGGCGGCGGGAAGAAAATATGCCCCTCTCGAAAAATCATCTTATTGGTAGCGGTTCAAATTATGAGCCGTCTGTATGCAGCACGGCGAAGGCCCAAATATTAGAACGCCTCTAATTATTTATTTTTGGAGGTGATTTGATGAACAAGCCATATGTGGAAGTTTTGAAACAAAATTTGCATTCCCTGTCTTGCCGCCATGTGTTGTTCATAATATTTTACTCAATTTTGATCACAAAGTGAGGCATAGCCCAGTGGTGGAGAGGGGTGTTCTATCCCACCCAAGTTCAAGTCCTATTACTTGCACTTTGTGTTGTTAAATTAAAAACTTACTTGACATAACCACATGATTGAAGTGGTGTGATAAATCACTAGCAGCGTCCATGGCGATGCTTAGGGTTTAGGGTTTAGTGTCTATGGTTTGGGGTTTAATGGTTATTAAACCCGAAACTCTATACCCTGAACCCTAAACATAGCAGAGGATGCCCCCAGTGACTTGTTACATCAGTTAAATCATGTGATCATGCCAATTAAGTTTTTTTACACACGATCGCACGTAACTTTTTCACTACTAGAAAACAGCTAATCTGTGGCGCACCTGTTTTGATCATCTGTGGCGCACTAGGGGTGCACCACGAGGCACGCACTACGGGTAGAAGTTAGCCGTGGCGCACTAGGTGGTGCGCCACGAGTATGAAAAGTTAGCCGTGGCGCACTAGGTGGTGCGCCACGAGTATGAAAAGTTAGCTGTAGCGCACTAGATGTTGTGCGCCACGGGTACGATTTCAAATTTCAAAAAAAAGCGGAATTTGATCTAGATCTAGATCTAGATCAACCCGCCGGCCGCCGTCATCGTCGGAGGGTTCAGTCGGAGGAGGGCCCGGTCGGAGTATGGTGGAGGAGATTACATCCGGAGGTGCACGGGGCAGGGCGCCATCAGAGGATGGTCGAGAAGGGTGTAGCCGGAGGTGGTCGGAGGAGGGCGCCGTTGGAGGATGGTCGGAGGAGGCCGCCGTTGGAGGATGGTCAGAGGATGGAGGAGTGAGGAGAAGAAGAAGGTAGGAGAGGTGGAGGAGTGAGGAGAAGAAGGTAGGAGAGGTGGAGGAGAAGGAGAAGGTGGAGAAGGGAGGAGAAGTGGAAGTGGAGGAGATAAGGGGTGGGTGGGGAAGATATATATGGAGGGTTAGGTGGTCAGGTGGTGATTCGAATTTCGAATCCTGCCCAACTTACTCGTGGCGCACTAGGGGTGGTGCGCTACAAATAAGTGGCCTCCATTTTTTTTCTGCAGGAAAAAACAATCTTTTGATCATAACTTTTTACTCTTTTCGAATTTTGTAAATCTAAAAAATCGCCAAACGACCAAAGGTGGTTGCGAGCGGATGCGAAATCTCGTTCTCATCATTTTGGTATATTAAATGTTTTTTTTCGAATTCGTATGCAAAAGTTACGGCTATTTTACCGTGGTATTATCTTTTTTTCAATAAAAAGTCGAAATTCATGTTTGTTAATTTTCCTATGCACTAGAACACATTACCTACATACATGTGAAAGGATTTTATTTTTTGAATTGTTTATCATTTTCTTTTATTTTTTGCAAGGCTAAAAAGGCGATCCAAGGGGGGGAGGGAGGGGTTGGTGCAGGAAACTTACCTTTGGCGCACTAGGCTAGGGTGCCCTACGGGTAAGTTCACCCAGCTACACAGCAGGCCGCAACCCACATACCCGTAGCGCACTATGTCAGAGTGCGCTATAACTAAGTTTCACACCCGTACCGCACCACGCGCAGGTGCGCTACGGCTAGGTTGTCTGCGGCCACCTGTGCCCTGGCCCACAAGTAGCCGTAACGCACCACCCCCATGTGCGTCACGCTTACGGCAGTTAGCCGTAGGGCACCTGTAGGAAGTGCGCCACGCCTATTTTACCCATGGGGCATCACTAGCACGTGCGCCACGGATGTGTGGATTACCTATAGCCGTTTTCCTAGTAGTGTTTATTACTAGTTGAGATTTATCAATAATTTCCCCTCTAGTTTAGATGTTAGATACTTATATATATATCAATTATCATACATGCATCTAAAGTAACTTCCCTCTAGTAAAGCTTGATCTTACAACAAAATGTAAAAACTTTGTGGATTTCTTTTGCATTCTTGATAAATAATTTCCGAATGGGAGGGGTCGATGTTATTTGAAGTGCGATGAATGCACTTACAATAATTCATAGATAGTAAAATAACATATATATACATAAGAATGCTAGAGGGAAGGGTTTGGGGTTTAGTGGTAATTAAACGCTAAACCCTAAACTCTAAGCATAGCAGAGGATGCCTCTAGTGACTTGTTACATCAGTTAAATCATGTGTGATCATGCCACGTAAGTTTTTTATATACAGTCGCACAGAACATTTTCTTACTAGTTTACATTTATCAATAATTTCACCTCTATTTTACATGTTATATATATATGAAGTATCATACATGCATCTAAAGTAACTTCTCTCTAGTAAAGATTGATCTTACAACGAAATGTAAAAACTTTGTGGATTTCTTATGCATTCTTGATAAATAATTTCCCAATAGGAGGGGTCGATGTTATTTGAAGTATGATGAATGCGCTTACAATAATTCATAGATAGTAAAATAACATGTATATACATAAGAATGCTAAAGGGAAGGGTTTGGGGTTTAGTGGTAATTAAACCCTAAACCCTAAACTCTAAGCATAGCAGAGGATGCCTCTAGTGACTTGTTACATCAGTTAAATCATGTGTGATCATGCCACGTAAGGTTTTTATATACAGTCGCACGGAACATTTTCTTACTAGTTTAGATTTATCAATAATTTCACCTCTAGTTTAGATGTTATATATATGAAGTATCATACATGCATCTAAAGTAACTTCCCTCTAGTAAAGATTGATCTTACAACGAAATGTAAAAACTTTGTGGATTTCTTATGCATTCTTGATAAATAATTTCCCAATAGGAGGGGTCGATGTTATTTGAAGTGTGATGAATGCACTTACAATAATTCATAGATAGTAAAATAACATATATATACATAAGAATGCTAGAGGGAAGGGTTTGGGTTTAGTGGTAATTAAACCCTAAACCAACTCTAAGCATAGCAGAGGATGCCTCTAGTGACTTGTTACATCAGTTAAATCATGTGTGATCATGCCACGTAAGTTTTTTATATACAGTCGCACGTAACTTTTTCTTACTAGTTTAGATTTATCAATAATTTCCCCTCTAGTTTAGATTTTATATATTTGAAGTATCATACATGCATCAAAAGTAACTTCCCTCTAGTAAAGCTTGATCTTACAATGAAATGTAAAAACTTCATAGCATTCTTATGCATTCTTGATAAATAATCTCCCAATAGGAGGGATCGATGTTATTTTAAGTACGATGAATGCACTTACAATAATTCATAGATAGTAAAATCAGAGATACATATTTTAAGAGGCTTCCAAAGACACGTATTGATATGGGGTGGCCCGATCTTCTCAGCAAGCACTTGTCGATGATGATGGTAGATGATAGATAACTAGCGTGTAGCTATGATTACTCCCGCTCAAACCTTGATGCCAATGCAATAACTCTCGAACCCTGTGGGATATTCACAACACCACGCTCTTGCACATGTAGCCGTCGACCATGAACGGTAGTTTGAAATCTACTAATTCTCAATGGAACAACATATCACACTCAATTGCAGTTGGTAACATCGATCACAAGTAATTCCAGAGGTTCTATGAAAGAAACAACTCCAAAATATTTTAACGTGGTCTAAACCCTAACTAGGGGTCGTCCCAGGGCTTATAAGGGCAGATGGGGCGGCTAGAAACCAAAACTAAACGCGTATGACTCAAACTGATACAAATCGACTCGGACCAGATTTCGTTCGGCGGGCGGACAGTCCGGTTGATAGCAGCCGGACAGTCCGATGGGGCGGACACTCTAGGTGAATTCTGCCAGACAGCCAGGTCCGGCCGGAAACTTCAAAGTTTCCGGATGGTGTCCGGGCAGTGTCTGATTCGGTGTACTGATTGTCCATGCCAAAGCTTCTCTAGGGCAGGCCAGACAGTCCGAGTGGACTCGGCCGGACACTCCGGTCGATGCAGAACTTTTGGCCTCCGTCTTGATGATGTTCTCTTGCGCCTTCCTCCTGCTCCTCCCTCGCGCATCCTTGGGCGATCATCATGCCGGGCTTGTCTTGTAGCCCTTCTCCTCCTCACGCCATGCTTGTCTCTTTAATGAACCTGATCATACATAAATGCATAGACGTAGGCCGTATAAAGTTCTCATCAACTAAAGTACCAGATTCATTTAGGAGTAAATGCATCTGTTGTTCGACTAGCTTAGGACGAGCTCTTGTAACGGGTCCAATTCTAATCTCATTGGACTATACCTTCTTTGCAACATTTGGAGCATCTTCACTGGGTGTAATTGTAGGGATATCCTCAGCATCTCCCCCCTCTCCAAAAGGTGTCGACCTTGATGCTCCAAGGTCTTCTCCATCATATGGTGATAAATCCGCAACGTTGAAGTTGTTGCTAACTCAACCAAACTCCTCAATAGGTATATCAATCGAGTAGGAATTATCATTAATCTTGGCTAACAACTTGTAAGGACCAGCACCACGTGGCTTCAATTTTGACTTTCGAAGTTGTGGGAACTTATCCTTGCGTAGATGCACCCATACCATGTCACCAGTCTTGAACAACACTTCCTTCCTTGCTAGATTCCTTGCAGCAGCAATGTTCTTGCCTTTATTCTCAATAGCCTCTCGAGTCTTCTTGTGAATCTTCTTTATGTAATCAGCACATTTTGATGCCTCCATGTCCACTCTCTCATGTAATGGGAAAGGCCACAAATCAAGTGGCGTCAATGGCTTGAAGCCGTACACCACCTCAAAAGGACAAATCTGAGTAGTTGAATGCACATCCGTGTTGTATGCAAACTCAACATGTGGCAAACACTCTTCCCACTCCCGCTGATTCTTTTAAATCATAGTCCTTAGCAGCTGTGACAATGTTCAATTCACCACCTCCGTTTGACCATCAGTTTGGGGATGACATGTAGTACTGAATAGCAGCTTTGTTCCCAGCTTCCCCCATATGATGAGGACATCCCTACAATTACACCTACCCCAATGACTACTAAAGATGGTACAACTGTTGCAAGAAAGGATCAGTCCAATGAGATTAGAATTGGACCTATTACAAGAGCTCGTGCTAAGATACTGGAACAACAGGTGAATTTACTCCTAAATGAATCTGGTACTTTGATTGATGAGAACTTTATACTGCCTAAGTCTATGCATTTATGTATGATTAGGTTCGTTGGAGAAACAAGCATGGCGCGAGGAGGAGAAGGGCTACAAGAGAAGCCCAACATGATGATCGCCCAAGGATGCGCGAGGGAGGAGCAGGAGGAAGGCGCAAGAGAAGATCATCAAGACGGAGGCAAAAAGATCTGCCACGACCGGAGAGTCCAGCCAGTTCCACCCGAACTATCCGGCCTGGTCGAGAGGCAAACTGGCATGGACATTCTGTCTGCCAGTTCGGACACTACCCGGATACCACTCGGAAACTTCAAAGTTTCCGGCTAGACCGGACAGTCCGGCACACTTCACCCGGAGTGTCCGGCCAGACCAGGCTGTCCGACCGATTTCGACCAGAGTGTCCGCTTGCCGACCGAATCTGGTCCGAGTCAGTTTTTATTAGTTTGAGTCGTTTGCATTTAGTTTTGGTTTCTGGCCGCCCCAGCCGCCCTTATAAGCCCTGGGACGACCTCTAGTTAGGGTTTAGACCACGTTAAAATATTTTGGAGTTGTTTCTTTCATAGAACCTCTGGAATTACCCTGTGTTCGAATCTACCAACTATAATTGAGTGTGATATGTTGTTCCATTGGGAATTAGTAGATTGCATACTACCGTTCGTGGTCACGGCTGCGTGCGCAAGAGTGTGGTGTTGTGAATATCCTACAAGGTTCGAGATCTGTTGCACTAGCATCAGGGATTGAGTAGGAGAGATCATAGCTACACACTAGTTATCTACC